>CM046437.1:2097943-2442943 GCA_025506505.1 Flaveria sonorensis
TTATTGTTAAAAAAGTCTTATTTTAAATATATTTTGATCACTTCTAATTATATTGAACTTTGTCGTAAATTAATATTTTAAGGTAAATTATATTTTAATCAATAAGTTTTTTAGAGTAAATTACTATTTACATCCCTGACGTTTGTTAATTTTAACCACTTGCATCCTTACAGTTTTAAAATTGTCAATGACCCCCTAATGTTTTATTTTTATACCTATTTGTATCCAAAACCCTAACACCGTTAGTTATTCCGTTAGTTATTTTATAAAAAGACTAAAATGCCCTATGAATTAAAAATAAAAGTAAAAAAATTATGGGACTACCTACATCTTATTCTTCTTCTTTGACCACCATAAACACACTCCTACATCCACCACCTCCCATTGACACCACCACCCACCACCCATCGACACTACCACCCACCACCCATCGACGCCACCACCCAAACCTTCTTCCTCCTTTTTTCTCTACATCCACCACCACCTATCGACCTGCATACATCACCACAACCCCACTCCACCACAGCCATTGACATCTACTACAGTCACCAAATCGATCGGAGATTGTCATTTAGTTTTCTCCGGTGCTCCGGAGCTTTCAACTTCAGAACAATGGTGTACGTCTCGTGTCTACGGGAAGCAACGATCAATGTCATCTCCGGCGACATCCGAACTTCTACATCACGATCGTTAACAGAACTCGTATCACCGCCATTAACACAAAATCCTTGAAACTCTTCGATTTATTCATCATCATAATTCTCATCAGATTCAGGAATCGGATTGAATCGAGCTTTCGGAGTCAATGACGCCAACGGCTCATCGTCGTTTTACACTTTCAGATCAGGTCGTGAGATCTTCCGTTCGTTCTTACCGATAACATCATCCATGAATCTCGTAGCGAGCTTCTCTCTAGTAATCTCTTCATCAACAAACTGTTGTTTTTGATTCCGATCATCTACAGATAACATTGGCATCTCCTTCCACAACAGCTGCACAAAGGACAAGCAAGGCTCCTTTGCTTCTTCACATGATCGAAGATGTACGGAAAATGAAATGTGTGAGAGCACTCCACCATGAACGTCGCCATTCCTTGGCCTTTCTTCACCTTCTGCAAGCACAATCCACACCTACTCCGTAGATTCAACAACAAATTCATCACCACAATGATAGCGATGACGATGATGAAAACGAAGTTAACGCACAAATTACAAAATTATACCATGCAAATGCGTAAGCTGGATTTGAGAAACGAGAACGGTGACGACGATCGTGGCGACGAAGGATTCGACAAGCGGAGGAAGAACTGTGGGATGTTGTTACTTGTGTCACACTGAAGCTTCGGACTGAGAGGCACCGATCGCGACGGAGGCGGTACGGCAGCGGTGGTGGTGCAACACCGGAGGTTCGGGCTGGAAACGGAGTGAGATTTGGTGGTGCTGGGGCTGTTGTGGTGGTGGTGATGGGGGTGGTTATGATGGTGGTGATTTGAAGAAGAAGATGTTGATGGATAGGACCCACAAGGTTTTTTATATTATTATTTATTTTTAAGGGTAGTTTAGTCTTTTTAATAATAATTTTAACAAAAACATTAACAATGTTAGTCATTTAGACTCAAATGAAGATAAAAATGAAACGACATAGACTTAAATGAAGATAACATGAAAGGTTAGGGGTTAGATGGCAATTTTAAAACCGTAAGGATGCAAGTGGTTAAAATGGACAAACGTCATGCATGTAAATAGAAATTTACTTTTGTTTTTAAATGGCTTTAGGCTGCTAACGTATATATTTTATTATGGTGTTTGGATCCCCTTAATGATTTTTAGGGTTTACTTTTAGATATTACTGTTTTACATTTTTAAATGCGAATAAATTCTTAATAATTTACGGTGCTTATAAAAATTCTCATGTTTTATTTAAATCCTGATTAAAGTATGCTTGGTCTCTAAAATGTGAAAATTTTGATGGCAAGGTTGTCATTTCGGTTTTTGTTGTTAGACGCGTATTAGACTGTGTTCTGTATGCGATATAAAAAAATATTAATTTAGTTTGTTTTATTAGATTTTAATTCATAAAATACTATTATGGGTCATATTTTACTGTTCTAATTAAATTTACCCTTTTGGGAACTTTTATAAATTATTTTCTATTTTCGAAAATAACTACTTATTTTAGAAGATTAATTTCATAACATTCAAAGGAAAAATATAAACATCATAAGATTTAGTTTTAACTTATTTTGTCGTATGAGCGTCATTAGTTAATAAAAAATCAGGTTTTTAGTTGCTCTCTGATTTTACGTTTTTAATGCACCGTTCGATCTTAAACGCGTCTTTGTGTTCGGGAAGTCCTTGGGCTGATTTGTTGTCATGAATTGCCTTAGTACATTATTACAATTTGGTTTTGTTATATAAAAATTTTCAATGTTTAAACTTGGTTTTGGATTTTTTATATTTTTAGCCAATTTAACATTCGAATTTTCATTACATTTGTTTGAATTTTGACTTTCTCTCTATATAACTATAACTTTCTCTCTCTAACTCTCTTTAGCAAATTTAGAATGCAATAAAGAGAGAGCGTGTGCGGCAACATTTTTTTATTAGGCTTTAGGGCATTTATATTTAGCCCATGTTCTATTCAAAAATCGTAACTGCCCCTCTTTATTTTCTTTGACCTAGTTTACAGAAAAATTTGGAATGTTACAATCTATCCTCCTTATTTTTTTTTTCATCTTCAAAACCTGTTATTTATCAAACACGCACGGATATTGCAGTCTCTTTTCTTCCTCGGACAGCCAACTGGCCTCCGACCTTTTTCTATGCTTCTATTATACTTTGACTTGGTGTATTACTTCAATCCCTAATTGTTTCTCTTTTTTATCAATAACGGTCACATGCTCTTCAACATAATTTAGCATGTCATCTATTTTCACATTCTCAAGAGGAACGTAAACATCTTCATTAGCTAAACATTTTCGTAAATTTGATACATGGAAGCTGGAATGGATTTCGCTTAGCTACTCTTATATATCTAGAAGGTAAACTATTTTTCCTTCGTGAGCTACTTTTTTTAATGGCCCTAAAAACTGGGACTCAATTTTCCCCACTTTCTGAATCGAATGATTCTTTTTCAAGGCGAAACTTTTAACATTACTCTTTCACCAGCATTGAGCTCTTTTAGCTTTTGCTGTTTATCTCATAGGAATTTAATCTATCTTTGGCAGTCTTCATATAAGCCTTAATCTTTTGTAGCTTTTCATTTATTGCCTTAGAACTCTACTAACGCCAATTTCCTATCCTAGCTTCCAACGAAATCTATAATACACGCATGAAGCAAGTCTTCTAAGGTAATGGTCCTTTTTATTAACCATCCATCTATGGGTGGTATGTTATACTAAAGTGCAATCTCGTTCCCATGATATCATGGAATTTCTTCCAGAACTTAAATATAAACCATGTGTCTCGGTCGAAGATGATCAATATAGGCTAGGGCTGTTCAAACCGCTCGACGCTCGCTCGACGTTCGTTCGGAATTTGCTCGAAAAATGCTCGTTTGAATTTTTGCTCGGTTGTAAACGAGTCGATAGGCTCAGATTGGTTTGTACATGAGCCAAGCTCGGGCAAAGGTCCACTCAGTTTGGTTCGGATCGAATTAATAGGCATATATAGTTTATACCAATCAACCTAATAAATAATTCTACATTAAACGTAAAAGTGAAATCCTAAGCCGTTAAGAGATATTTTTTCGATCATCTCCCGCTCACACCATCATCATTATCTGCAATATGTTCTCCGCCTTATCGGCTACAGCTTTAACTTTATCATCAGCCACAACGTATTGTCATCCATTAAAATATTATGTAATGAAATATGGCTGATTTTTAAGTCATTAAACCTTATTAGATGCAGTATAAATCGTATGACACACAAGTTTGTTGGGTTGTATAAACTATTCACCGCTCGTTTGTGCTCGCTCGACGCTTTCTCGAAAATTTAACACTCGAAAAATGCTCGTTTGATTTCCGCTTGGTTGTAAACAAGCCGATTGGCTCGGTTCGGTTTGGAAACAAGTCAAGCACGAGCAAAGGTTCGGCTCGGCTCGTGAACAACCCTAATATAGGCACACCATGACGAGTAGCTACATTAATAAGTAACTCAGCTAAGTGCTATGAGTCATATGTCTCTCGGACTAGTAGAAAGTGAGCATTCTTTGTCAACCGATCAACTATCACCCATATCGTATCATGGCCTGTTGGTGTACATGGTAACTTGGTAATAAAAACCATCATGATATGCTTTCATTTTCATTCGGGAATATTCAAGGGTTAGATCGTCCCATATGACCTCTGATGCTCAACTAAACTTGTAAGCAAGTTAAACAGTTTCCCACATACTATGCCACATTAGCTTGCATCTCATGCCACCAATATCTCTTCTTTATTTTTTTTATACATCCTTTTCTAAGATCCCTGTAACGAGGAAACCAAATCGGCTCAAACTTGGTTTTGACACCATAAGTGTTTTCTTTCAAATTCACGATCTATCCTTTCATTGTCAATCTAACTGGGCTTAAAGCTTGTGCATGGCATCATTATTTGTTTTACAACATCAAACATCATGATTAGTTAGTTGATAACGTTCTACTAAATAAATACTAACATTCATTATCGATATGCCTGGGCTACGTAATCCTTTATCAGTTTTAATCATCTTCTCTATCTCATGTTGAGAACTTTCTGCTCGAAGATATGCTTCATACTCTTGTGATGTGTAAAGATAGTACATTTGACACCATATAGGTAATGCCTCTAAATTTATAGTGCAAACACAACAACTGCAACCTCCAAATCACGAGTTAGGTAATTGACTTCATGAACCTTCAATTGACGTAAAACATAAGCTATAACTATATCGTATTGCATCAGAACACACTCTAACCCCTAGAAACAAGCATTTTAGTAGACTACCAAGTCTCCGTTCCCCTCCGGCTAAATCAACACTAGTGCTTGTGTCAGCCGCTTCTTTAACTCCTAATACAAAATTTCTTGATTGCCATCTCATTCAAACTTTACATTATTACTTGTCGACTTTGTCAATAACGAGTTGACAATCCTTGAAATTTTTTTGATAAATCTCCTATAATAACATGTCAACCTGAGGAAGCTTTGGATCTCGGATTGCCTCTTGAGAAAACTCCATTGCATAACCGCTACAACTTTAGTAGGATCAACCATGATCACATCAGGTTAATCACATGTCCCACAAATTAAATGCACATTATAAGAACTTCGAATATGAAAATTTTTACATTTATTTATTTGTTGTTTTGAGTTTTACGAGCATTACAGGTGCATTGTTTGTATCTAAATTTTTATTGATATTTACATGAGTAAATTTAACAAACAGATTTTATATGTAGGAAAATATCATACGTGTGTATGCGCACATAACAAATTTTATATGTAGGAAAATATCATGCGTGTGTGCTATTCAAATGTTATAGTTGGTTTTCTCGGTGCACACAAAATTTACCGTCAAAAACGCTATATATGGCATGCATCTTGTTCACACTATATGAGAATTGCATAAGACCGGTAATTTTTCTTATCCTTTTTCTAAATCTAAGCAACTTCCTTTGAATAATTAGAACGATGAGTAATAACAAGAAGATTAACTCAACGATCGTATCTTATTATCTTAACAGTAGCGTATTCTTGACATTGCCATCTGGACGGGAAACGAGGAAAGTTTAACTCAACTATCGTATTCGTTAACTCATTTTGAAAATATTAAAAAGATAATTTTATTTGATGATGAATGAAAATGCTCATCACGATCGTTTCAAATTAAGGGTGAATCCTTGTCCTAACTTATAAGATATGGTTTTTTATAATAAACTAGGAAGCCATCCCACGCTCTGCCGCGGGTAAGGCCGTGTGTTAGGTTCGTTATACGTGTATATTTATGCTTCTCAGGCGGGTACGAAATGTAGATGTGTGATAGGTAGATGTTATGTAGTTAATAAGAAATATCACAACGGTATGTATATTATAAATCTTGAGAAAAATAACATTAGGGTGGGTAAAACCAACAATTATCTTGATTGTTTAAAACACTACAAGAAATGTCAACAACAGCGGTGACACTATTAGCGACGGCTACCTCGTTAGCGGCGACATGTCGTCACTATTGATACTCGATCAGTTTGATATTTTTTCACTCAGATCTGGCCATTGATCATGTTATAGATCTAACGGTTAGAGTTATATCGTACATGACCAATAGCGGCGACATCTATTGGTTACAACATCTATCAATACGTGATTCCATCCACATTACCTCTCTCCCTCCACACCACACCCACTGCACCCTTCCTTTTTTGCCAGCCACCATTCCGGCGACTACCTTTCCGTAACCACCATTCTGCTCAAATAGAGGGTGGCATTCGTTCGATCTTTCTAAAGCGATTCAAAGACCAGAAAAATGTGGCAAAACAACACTTTGATCGTGTTGGAGGATACGAAAATGTAGAACAAGCAAGGATCAACCCTCCAACGGGCATGAATCATGAAAATCGGAGAAATCCGTTGACTATTTCATGAGTGACGCATATAGAAATGCGTCAAATTCAAATAAAACAAATCGTCAACGGCAAAAATACACAAATCGAGGGGGGACTGCTTCATATAGTAGTTATTGTTATAAGAAGGTAATTCTTTAAATTTATATCTTTATTTATTTTTTTACTATATATAATATACTCTTTAATGTTAAACAGAATAAGAGTAGACTTGAGACGTTTCATGATACTCATACCGGTAAAGATAGGACCTTTATAGTGAGGTAGCAGAGCAACAATATGTAAGTATTTCTAAAAGTATAGTTTTCAAATGTATATTATATGTATAAATATGTTAATTGCATTTTGTTAATTAATACATAACCGATTAAAGGAACGGTTTGATGAGCTAAATCAATCCCAAAATGAAGAAAGTGGTTCGTCAACATTGAATGAAGTCGATGTTTTTGAGTCGGTTTTAGGACAACGGCGTGGACATATCAGAGGGATTGGGCGTAAACCATCACCATCTGCAGGGTCTACTTCTTTTGTTCATGATCAGGAATACACACCTCAGCCATTTACACAGGTAATTGAATCATAGTATGTGATTTGAGTTTAAACTGATTAAAATGATTTAAAGTTAGATGTCTTAAGTATATCATAGTGTGTTTAGGTTCTTTTGACCCTTTATTGCTAAAATAGACTTAGATTATCTAAGTTTTAGATTAAACGCGTCAAAATGGGTCAAAACGACATGATTTGAGTTCAAACGAGTCAAAATGGCTTAAAGTTGGATGTGTTAAGTATATCATAGTGTGTTTAGGCTATTTTGACCATTTATCGCTTAAATAGACTTAAATTATCTAAGTTTTGGATTAAACGAGTCAAAATGTGTGAATACAACATAGTTTGAGTTTAAATAGGTCAAAATGACTCTTTATCACTAAAATTAACTTAGATTATCTAAGTTTTATTTTAAAGGGTTAAAACGGATCAAAATGGGTGCAGAAAACATAATTTTAGTATGTTTTTATAAGTATATTAAGTATGTTTGGTTCATTTTGATTCATTTGACTAAAGTAAACTTAAATAATCTAGTTGTTAGTTTGACATGCTCATTTTGACACTTAATATAGTTAAAATTGAATGTGTTACATTATAATCTATACTTTCACAAAATATAGCAATTTATAATGTGTAATTTTGTTTTGTAGGATCGAATTTCAAGTCTTTTTCAAAATCCAAATTTTATGTCACAACTTACACAGATTATTGCTTCGCAAAAGGCTTCAAATAAAGGCGAAGAAGATGATTCGGATGAGGGGGATGAATAGCGTATTTAAGAGTAGGTTAAGTTTGTTTTTGAGTAGTTTAGGGTTCATCTACTTATGTTTAAGTTAAACAATATTTAACCTACTTATGTTTAAGTCTTATATTTAGTTTTATGACTAGATTACTTAATATTATTTATGTAGGTGTGAAAATTGTATGTCGTTTATGAACACTAGTTTATTTTGTGTTATTAGGAAATCTAGATTTTTTTATATGTGTATGAATGGGTTGAAAACCTGGAAATTTAAAAATATTAAAAAAGAGATCATTAGAGGCAACAAGTCGCCGCTAAAAGTCTCCCATGAAATTTTTTATTTAACCAAATAGCGGCGACATTATCGCCGCAAATGATTATATTAGCGGCGACTTATTAGTGGCGACATGTCGCAATTAATACTTTTAGCGGTGATTTTGGCCATTTATAGCGGCAACAATAGTCGCCGCTAATGGTTTAAAATTTTGTAGTAAAAAAGTTTTAGTTAAATATTTTAAAGAAATAAAAAGGAAACCAAAAAATAATATATTAGTTTTCATTTACATAATTAAAAGAAAAGGCAAAACACAAAATAGGGAAAAAAAACCCAAGCACTACTATTAATCGAAATTGAGTGCACAGGACTTAACCTGGTCAAAGAGGAGGAAGTAGAAACATTATACTATAACTCAAACACCAACGTAGGTGACCAATCATCATTTTGTTATCTAATTAAAGATTGGTTATAAATAAAGGGTTTGGTTATTTGGACGCCCCCTAATTTTAAATTAACACCTCGGGTGCTCTATACGCCGCGTATGGGTCCATACGCAGCGTATAGGGTGCAACAACATTCCCCGACACACGACCCTATACGCCGTGTATGGGTCCATACGCGGCGTATAGGGTGCAAAAATATTCCCTAACATCAACCTGTCAGACCAGATGTCATTTCGATGTCAGTGGAGGCCATACGCATCGTATGGGTCCAAACGCAACGTATTGCTTCAATTTTTTTTCCCTCAACACACTTGGGACACATGAGACACCTATACGCCGTGTATGTGCCCATACGCGGCGTATAGGTTAATTTTTATGTTATGTTTGTAACTTGTTTAAACCGATAATTTTAAATTAAATATTTTTAACTAACCGATAAAACATATAAGACAAATATTCATATTAACTAAACAATCGAGATAACAATACAAAAATTAACATAAAATGATAATATAAATAACAAAGTTTTCAAATACATAACAAAATAAAAGTTACAATGATAGTAATATAATATAAAAACTACGGCGAGTCTGGGTAATGTCGAGGCGGTGGCAACTCCGGAGGATCAATACCAACAGCACGTGCTCGCGCAATCTTGAGCTGAACGTGCCACTCCATAAGATCCTCAACTCGATCGAGCCGACGACCCTGCTACCGTAAACTCGCAGCAACCTCCTGCATAAATGTCTCCATACGTACAGACAGCCTCACATCTCTGTAAATGTATGGAGGAAACTATGGCTGAGGTGGAGGCTGATGTGCTGGCGGCTGGTCATGCAGTGGCTGGTCGTGCGGCGGATGATCATGCAGGAGATGCTCCTGCTGCTGCTGCGGATCATCGACGCCGACCCGCTGAACAGTTGCCCGCTGCCAGATCTCCCCGGGTCGAATAGAGAATCGTATGCCACCCGGAAACTGGCGTATAATACGCATGCCAAATAACGTATGACGATCTAATCTCACCGGCTCGATGGGAGGAGATACGTCAGCAAGATACCGAGGAAGATAACCCAAAGCTTGGGCAATCACCGTGATATAAGCGTCGCCGTACACCGCTCCACACTCCTGGCGATGATAATATGAAGCAAAATACTCCGCCAAACATCTCGCCAGGTTGCACCTGGTTCCCGTAATCAAACAATACAAGTAAAATAAGTCGGTAATGGTACACCACTCCCGACCCTTGCCACGTCCCGTGATGGATGTGGTGATCATGCCATGTAAGTAACGGATGAGAGGATCTCTAATGCCAGTGACCCTGCCTTTAGTCCTCTGAAACGGACCTCCGGCAATCTGAGGCCACCAAGCTCTCAATCGACTCTCCTCAATCTCAGTAATAACCTCCGTGAATAGAGGGGTAATAGTCTCCGGCTCTAAGTAAAGTCCCGAGAGGACGACAAACTACTCAATGGACATCTGATGTAAATGTCCACATAACCTAAACGAAATCTCGGAACGCTCATCGTCCTCCTCCATCTCATCAGGACGAATATATGTAAAGGTGGATAAAAACTCCACCGTTAGCTCTCGGTAAGAAGGAAAGAACGCGGTCTCGAACAAACGACTCCATGGCGTATCGTCTCTGATAATACTAGCAAGTCTATCATGCTCTCCGAGCTCGGCCATCACCTCCCAGTCGACGGCTTTTTGATGGCCGATCTTCATACGTACGAATTTCGATCACTTCGCGTGCTCAATGGTCCCGGGCTCAAACTGTAGCCAAGGATGATTGGCAATAACGTCAACAACGTCAGCCTCAATATTTGAATCCGAAGATATATCTGCATAAAAAAAACGAATATAAGTATAACGGTTTTAAAACGTAAGCTACGTATAGCACATTAATCACCCACCACCTATACGCGGTGTATAGCCCTATACGCGCCGTATAGGGGTGACGCGTATAGGGGCCCCACGTATAAGTAGCATATAGCCCACTAGTCACCTACCCCCACTATACGCCGCGTATAGACCTATACGCATCGTATAGGGGTCCTACGTATAAGCAGTGTATAGCCCACTAGTCACCTACCCCCCTATACGTGGCGTATAGACCTATACGCAGCATATAGGTTGTCAATCTCTTCATCTTCTTTCTCTTACGCTATACGTAACTATAGCCCCGCGTATAGGTCTATACGCCGCGTATAGGTCATCGTAATATGAATTATACGCCGCGTATAGGCCTATACGTGGGTCTGTAGTGGCGTATAGTTCATAGACCCAGTTTAAATCAACCGTTTAAAACACACAAAACGCCACTTTAACGCCTAAACTATTCAACGATTAGCATAAAAAATGTAGGAACAATAATACATACCTAGATGAAGAAAAATCGACGAACAATACGAGTAGTATCGGCCTATACGAGTAGTACGCCACTTTAACACCTAAACTATTCACGCGTTCCATCTCTTCTTCAACATCGACTTCTTCATCCCCCATAAATGACGGTTTAAGCTTATCAAGTTTCGTTCAAAATACGTCAATTGCATTTAGTGGAATTTTAGTTCCTGCATTATAAATTATTAATTAATATATAATTCGTTACGGGATATAAGACGTAGGTAAAGTATCGGCAATTACCAGAATATTCATATTTTTCCAGCCGACAAGCACAAGGCAAGCCACAACTCGTGAAAAGATGACAACCACACGTTGCATTTGCTAAGCGCATCACTTGCAATTTAGTGTTTTCGACAACTAATAAATCAAAAGCTTTGTGTGAAACCTTGCCTCGTAGGTAATCAAATAGCGGGAGTTTATGATGATTCATGGTTTTAATTTTGCTTGTCTCAAAACTTTCTTTTAAATTTACCTCTTGCGCGTTTACCAATTGACCTACAAACTCCACAAGTCTATCTAGTGAGCTATTTGTTGATTTACGATATCTTTTTAAATTTGCATGCCGGCTCTCGACTCTATTTGTTGTATGTTGGCCAAAATTACGGTTTGAGTTAGTCCAGGCTGATACAAATATTTTTTTGTAACTCTCTAGCCAGTTTTTGTATATATAAGACAAAACTTCTGAAAATATAATAAAACATAAATATTTTTCTGTATTTGACAGCATTGTATGTATGTATGTAAGGAAAACTTACTTTCTCGCTTCGCTTCAACTAGTCGTTCGTAAAGAATGTTATAGTTATACTCGTAAATCTCCAGCTTGGAAGACTCACACAAACTTGCCCATGCGTATTTAAACTTTCCCTAGTCATCTTTCGTAAAACACGATTTACAGTGTTTCGCGATATTTTCAGCAATATGCCACCTGCATAAATATTTCGAAGCATTCGGAAATACTTTAACACATGCGTTCATTAATGTAAGATCTCTGTCTATTATTATGACGCGCGGCTCCATACACCTGTGTAACGTATCTTTCAATCTGTTAAGCACTCATTCAAAATTATCTTCCCGTTCTTTACTAATAAACACATGAACAACACAAAATGTCTTGTGTGTTGAGGTCACACCAACAATCTGAACAAATGGAAGTTTGTACATGTTTGTTTTATATGTAGCGTCTATCATCAGCACGTGCGGGAATGCATGCTAAGTGTCGTACGATTTTGGATGACAAAGAAATATCTCTTCTATGGCATTTGTAGCGGGATCTTCTCGGGTGTAATAAACGTACCCTTTAGAAGATAAAAGGTTTTCTAAAACTTGCATTGGTGTTTCACCGACTTTCTTCTTATTTCTTATCTTCTGTTGAGCGTTGTATATGTCTCTAGTTATGGATGCGTTATCAAGGTTTTGCTTTTTTAAAGCTGATAGTATGTTACGAGGCTCCATGTTCTGATCAGTAAGCTGATCCACCAAATCGTATTCGTTTTGAGAAAAACTTCTAACAAATAGGTGCCCCTCCATATGTTGAGCGGGATCATGGTTATGTTCGTCATTTCTCACATCTAATTTCCACGAACAACGTTTGTTGTTGTATATTCCTACTAATTTAAAAGGACATCCGATTTTTTTACTACCAAATCGTCTAACTGTTGCTTGACTTTTGTGTTCGCCACCACGATCACAGATAAGCCATACCTTTACGACCTGACCTCCTTTTTTCTTTGATCTTCGTGTAATAATAACGTAACCATTATCATGTCCCTTATTAACAGCCCAACAGACTAGCTCATCGAGTGATAAAAATTCTTGTGACGTTTCAAATGATACTTTCGTGTTCTGATTTTCATCACTCGAGAGAAAGTTTATATTACTTTGTTGTGGGTCGTAACTTGATTCTCGACAAAAGTCGAATTCATCATCGGGAACATACGATTGGTTTAAATCTAGCAATCGTGTATCGTAAGAAGATTGAACGTACGAATCATCTTGATTACTATCTGCCACGTACGAAACGCTTGAATATTCATTTGAATATTCACTAAAAAAATAGTTACCATCCCAAAACGACATAGCGAACGAATGAAAATGTATGATATTTTGAGAGAAACAAACGTTTGAGATTTTCACAATTTAGAGATCGAATGAAAACATTTGAGATCGAATGCGTTTTTATATATTTGAAAACGAATCTTGTGTCCCGTTAAATTTGAATCTTGTGTCCAATGATTGAAATTACCTATACGTGGCGTATAGAGCCATACGCGGAGTATAGGTTGTTCGTCTGACATCTATACGCGGCGTATGGCGCCATACGCCACGTATAGGTTTGCCACGTATGCCACTATATGCTGCGTATATTTGTATCATGTACAAACTGTTTTTATAGTACGTCTGACACCTATACGTGGCGTATGGACCCATACGCCCCGTATAGGTTTCAGGCGTACTATAAAACAACTTTTATGAACCATATTACACTAGGCGTTTGGAGACTGTTTTGGCGTTTAGAGACTGTTTGGGTGTTTGGAGACTGTTTGGGCGTTTGGAGACGTATGGAGACTGTTTGGGCGTTTGGAGACTGTTTGGGCGTTTGGACTGTTTGGGCGTTTGGACTGTTTGGGCGTTTGGAGACTGTTTGGGCGTTTCGAGGAGACTGTTCGGGTACTATTTTCGAGGAGTGTTCAATTTATTGGAATCAGATATCAATACGTTTTCATCAAATTCTAGAACGTGATGAATATCGAACCACTCTGGAACTTAGCAACAAATGGTTTGATTTGAGGAGAAAGATCTCGACATTTCACTCAATCTACGATAACGTTTATGACAACCGAAACACTCTATGGAATGATGTAGACATTATGGAAAGGGCTCAAGAACAATATCGAGGAAGACTCAGAACATCTTTTAATCATGTTGCGGCTTGGAACTTTTTTAAAAACCAACAAGATTAAATATTGTATTTCGAGCTTTTTATGTTATTTGTTATTAGATTGTACAAATAATATTATTAATAATCAAATAAAAATATTAAATATTAAATAATTACATTGTTCGTCTTGAATACCTGTCATAAATCGTCGAAGCGTATTGCACTATACGACATGTGTGATTTTTTTGAAAGAAAATAGGGTTATATGGTTCAACTATTTATTCAAAATAATTTTACAGGGAAACTATAACTCTTACTTCATTTATATACATACTTACGTACACATAAATGTCTTGATTATTTAATAATCATTTCAACTAACTCGGGTTTCACTATACTAGTCGGTTATGATAAACAAATTTTGAAAATTATTCAATTTAACCGTAACCGACTAGCATCGATGGAACCCGCGTTAGTTGAAACGATTCTTAAGTATCCAATTCAGATATATGTGTATATGTATGTAAATACTTAGTGAAATAAGAATAAAATGTTTACCGAGTAAATTATGTACTAGAAGAAAATGTTGAACCACATAACACTAATTTCTTGCGATAATATGTTTTTGAGAAGTATCAAACGTTACCTCCAGAGAAAACGAATATGTTTTTGAGAAAACGAATTTGAATACGAGCGCATTGCCTGGATATCCAATGCGATTATATAGTAACGAAAAAGAATCTTGCGTCACGTCAAATAATTCGAAATCAAACGTTCGGTGTAAATAAAGCAGGCTATACGTGTCGTATGGAACCATACGCCGCGTATAGCCCTGTGGCGTATGGGTGAAGGGTGCAGGTCCACCGACACCTATACGCGGCTTATGGGCCCATACTCCATGTATATGTGTCGGTGGACCGGCACCCTTCACCCATACGCCACATGGCTATACGCGGCGTATGGTGCCATACGACGCGTATAGCCATGCTGAATGATTAATTAGACTTAGTCCAGTTTTGTCGTCTGAAACACCACGACAACAACTGATGCGACATGAAATGTCAGACATTTATTGTGGATACCTATACGTCACGTATGGACCATGATGTCGATTTAGTTTCTCTGCTGCAGCAGTCTCAATTCACCCCACGCGCAAAACCCGAGTTCTACCCCTGTACAAATCCTTGCTGCCTATTCATGTCCTTTATTTATTTATTTGTTGTTTTATTTTAAAATTAAATTCATTTATTGGCCAATTTCTTTTCACCTTTTTTCACCTTCATATTCGTTATGAATTTCCTTTTTCTTTTAATATTCGTTATGAAATTTTCCACTTCTTTTAATATTTTATATTCAATACGTATTTTCGTTTTTTTAATATTTAAATTCAATATGTATTTTCCTTTTCTTTTAACGTTTAAACATATTTTCTTACATACTTTTAATCTATAAGGTTTTTATATGTCCGAATATACTGTTAGATTGTGTTTATTTCTTATTTCTATATACGTGTTAACATAAATTATATTTAAATCGAGTTGAATCATATATATATATAGTTACTTATTGTTTCAATTTGCTTTAATGTTTATTAACTCTCTTTTATAACTATGTAACTTCCCAATATACCCATGCGGCAATTTTTTTATCTACATGACTACATTTCAATATTTAAAAATGAGACTTTACAATTTCATACCCTTCCCTTTACGTATTAAACTACGTAAACGTCACCGCTGCAACCCGCGGAAAGAAAATTTACTAGTTCTTCGAATACACCAAGAATCATCTTTGTTCTAGACTTGGAAAGAATATTATATATCACGTAAATTAATCATTAAAAAACAGAAAAACAATACATGCAAACAGATGTTACTGTAGACGGCAAATCCCTAAATGTTATTATTTAATTACATAAAAATCTTATCGCTTTGTAACTTCAACTATATCTTGTCATTTTTCTTACGTATAACATACTAAATATAATTATAATAAAAATCTTATACAAATATTACATATACCATTCTTAAATGTAATTACACAATTACTTGTAAAATGATAACGTTCCTTATATCCCAGAACAGTACACTTAAGTTGACAATATTATAATTAAAGAGTTTAATTATTGTTACTAAAATACAAATTAGTTATATATGGGATCTTATACTTGCAACAATTTAAACTTACATTATTTTTACAAAAAGTAAAAATCATACCACTAAACAAGTGCATATATATGAGCATAAATAATTCATACAATTCGTGATATAATAACTATTACATGTATGTTTCCCATGACAAAACAGAGAAAATAATGTGTCCACGAAAAGAGGACCACTTGCAGTGAATGTTAACTTTTTCTTTATGGGACCCAAAAGTGTTGACTTCTCTGTTAAGTTTCATGCGACTTTCTTATTAAATATGTAACATTTCTTACCCTTCACATGTTAAGCTTCTTCCAGAAACGCCATTCAAGTTTGGAACTTTGCTATTAACAGCCATCCATTCAACAAAAAAAAAATCTAATTACATAAGACTAAATTACTATATCCATCAAAAATCTAACATATGTCGCTGTTTTTGTCACATGGAACTTTTATATATAAATACACAGGAAGAAGAAAAATATAAAGCAAAATTGATGGCTTAGGGGCGGTTGTTTTCGCCCACATACCCCAGGTTTGATCCTTCTCATCCCAAATTGGCGGGTTTTTTTTTTTTTTTTTTTTTTTTTTTTTTTTTTTTCATTTATTCTTTTTGTTTCATTTTGTATTGTGAGTTCTTTATTCCTTTTACAGTTTTACTTATAGGATTCTTTCTTTATTTCTTTTCTTCATTTCACTTTTTGAGTAGTTTTTTAAATCTTTCTGCATACATTACTTTTTTTTATATAATTTTATAAATTTTATTCAAAATCGATCCCTCTCAAAACATAAGTTTATCACATGAACCTCTCAAAAAATAAGTTTATCACATAAAACTCATATAGTACTGTATCCAGGTTTGTGACATCATTGTTGTCTCATATCAAGGACTACAAACTTCCATAGTCCATTCATATCTAGTATTTTAATGCATTCTCTTTTCTAATTATATCCCTACACTATAATGGAATTAATTTATAACTATTACTATTAAAATGTGTAGCTAGCGAACAATAAATATATTTTATTTCATATTACATAATTTATTAGTAATTTAATTCTTTTACTATTATATTATACCTATGTTAAAAACCATCAACTTTGCTACAGTATAATTCAAGGGGTTTTCATTTTGATCACTGATTGAAATGTTTTCATTTTGTCCACCTTGCCACCTGTATGAGTATTCACATGTGTAAGTTTGTAACCTATATTTTATTTCTATCCTAATGTTGCCACCTTTTCTTGGCAAGGGTAAATTAATATATGTTTATAAAAGATGATGCTTCAAATTTCAAAATGTTCTTTTTTATAAAATCCACGAATTTAATCTCTGTTGTTTTAAAATATGAGTTAAAGTTTAAATATAATAATTTTTTTTTGGATTCATTTTTCTTATATGAGGTTATGCATATAATTAATGTTCGCTTCAACACGTGGTCACACGGGTTCGTGACAACGTTTCAATGTTTTTTGCTGTTTCACATGTCCGCTGCACCGCGCGCGGCTATTTATACCAGTTATTATACATTTACAAAGGTCGGTGGTCATTCTAATTTTTTATTTAGGTTCAACCTTGACATATATACTTCACTGCAATAACGAACATGACATGGTGCTTGGTCTACTGGTTTGTTGTTATAACAGTTAACCCATGACTTGGGTTCGATTCTAATGATCGACATATTCTTGCCTCTTTTTTTTCTTTCCTTTTTCATTTACGTTTTTATTTCGTCAAATACTATTCTTGCAAATTAAAAATATAATCTGGCATTTAGTCCACTACCAAACATACGCTTATGTTGAACTTGATGACTTGATTTTGACTCTATGGTATGTTTTCTTCTTTTTTTCTTTTTTTATATTTTTTATTTTCTATATTACTTACTAATATTTACTTGACTTTTCTTTTACTTTCTTACATAAATTTTTTGTTTTAATTGTTAAGTTTTGTTGGTGACATGACGTACGAGCCATAATATGCTTTTTTTTTAATGTTTCGATCACGTTAATAACATCGCTGTAACGCGTGTAACGAAATTCACAAACTCGCTTCATCACGCGGAAGAAAGCTTTTCAATTGTAGATTTTAATATTGTCATATACTATTGAGTATGTCATCATTTTATCTTTTGGGTAAACCTAATATGATTGTAAATAATATTTCTTCCTCGTAGTATATATCCTACGGGTTGAAACTTGCTAATTTCATTAGATTTATATATTTAAATATTTATATTATGTATTCTCAAATTTTAATTTATCGTTACATATAATTAATATTTTATACCGAACAAAGTGTGATGCTTGCTTAAATTATGTAAATACCATTACAAGACATATTTATACCTATATTTACTGTACTTTAAAAGCTAAAGTCGGTGGTGAATAGGATTTTGTCATACGACTTTGGTTTTTAATATAGATGAAGTGACTGCAAATAAAACAAACATTTGATTTGGGTTTAGTGGTTAAAACTTTATATTTTAGGCTTTTAACCTTGACTAAAAATTCACCTGTCTCACTTTTTTTTGGTTATTGTGTTTTTATTTATATATATAAACGATTTCATTTCTTTCTTACTAATTTCTTTAAAAAAAAATTGTTTTCATGTAACTTTTAAAGAGTTTTGATTTCTAATATACGTTTTATCAACGATAAAAAATTATCTTGGTGTTGGTTTTTTAAACGGTTTGATTTTTGTCCACGTTTAATGTTAATTTACTAGATTATTTTGTTGTTTAAATAAAGTTTTAAATTTTATCAGTGTAAATTCACTACTTTACATATTCTTTTTTTTTAATCTAGAATTTTATTTAAAACTGATTCATGCCTAAACGACGAGCGGGAAATCTTAGTCCTTTTATGCAGCAACTGGCAACGCGCAGAGCAAGTCGTAACACGTAGGGGATCTACATACTTATTTTTATTAATGCTTTGACGTCACACTTTTTTATAGTTCTTCCCCCGCCGCAATACGTGGATCTTATTACTAGTTTTTATATAAATTTCAGCCGGTGCCAAATTCGAGTATAATCCGTTAGTTTGTGTTATAAAAAGGAAAATAAGGACAAGGGAGACTTGGTGATGCCACTCCACCCTTGGCTTTTGTATCATACATGATAGGTAAGTATAAAAATCTACTTTTTGATCCAGTAGAAATTAACAACTTCATCCCTTAACTTCAATGTTCTTTTTATTAATTATTTTTTTTCATTTTTAACCTTTTCATCACTTGAAGTTTATCGCATTCATCTTCTTTCATCATTTTATCTTTCTTTTTAAATGTAAATTTATAAAATAAGAAGTAAGGTAAAACTTTATTACTATTTACCTATTAGTTAAGTTTGACCTAAAAAAGAAGATAACTATAAATAATATAAATTTAGTAAATAATAATCAAGTTTTAAATCATGAAAAAAAAAAGAAAAAACAAATGAGTAACTAATGTTCTTATATCTTTGATCTAAGTCTCTCAATTTTAAATATAACTTAACATTCATAAAAATGTTTAATAATATTAAAACAAATATTAACAATTTTGATGTTTTATATAGGAAAATTGGATGTTACAGTATTGGATATTACAAGTGGGTTACGTGGATAATACATTTTATAAAACAATTGAATAATATATTTATATCTTTAGATGTAACTATATTGTACATCACGTCACAAATCACGTCATATGATACGTTATAAAAACTAGTGGACTTAACAAACTGCTAGACTGGATTGTTATTAGTAAACAGTTTGGATTAATAAAATTGAATTTTTATTTTATAGATAGAAGAGATATTTGTTACGTAGAGAAACATGATGGTACAATTATCGTTAAGAAACATTTAATAACATCATAAAAAAAAAGTTTTAAAAAAAGAAAGAAAATGAATGGAAGGCGTTACCTCCAGCAGCTGGTTGCGCTGATTGAGAGAATAGTGCGGCATTACGATGCGAAGTCCGCGTGGGAGACGCGGGACGCCGCCGCATACATGACTGGGGCAAGAAGAGGGACCTCAACGCCTTGCACCTTCCATGACCAAATTACTCTTTATCATTTAAACATTCTTCCTATCTACTCTTTACTATTTTTATTTTCACCAACGACCAACCTAGTCTACTATTAAATCGGAATCTTGATGGGACTGGAGTCCCTACATACAAGAACCATCCAGAGTCACAATTTATTTGGTTCGTAGATTTCTTTGACCATGTGATGCGGTGCGTGAAATCGTGGGTGAGTGCCAACGAGAAAGCCTGCTCAAGCGTGAACATCACCTCGCGGTTTGCGTGAGCGTGACATGATAATTGTTGCGTGGAAAATCATCAAAATCCTATACAACCCAAAAAATTGAATGTTGCCCATAATGTATTTGCTTTTACCCCATTCATACAGTTTCTTAAGCAGTGGATTCTAATAATCCCAACAACACCTCAATATATTTTGTCAATTCAACCCGACGTTTACTACTCAGGTACTTTTGATCACCTTAGGTGTTTCGCATATATCGGATCTATCTGTTGTGGATGGAATCAACAAGCGCTCATCCCAGAGCACATGAAAATGTGAAATGGTTGCGACAGAATGTTTTATTTGATGTGTTCAAAATATTAGTTGATATATCCTTTTTGTTTCTTGTATAATGTTTATTTCTTAAATGATATTTTTTATAAACAAAAAAGTATTGTATATTAATTATATTGAAATTTATATTAAAAATTTGATTGAATTCTCACTCATGCAACATTCCTCCTATTGAATCAATAAGTGAATGAAACGGCGCATATATGCTAGCGAGTGAAATCACATAATTACTTACCACAACACATCGCTTAATATGAGGCGTATCGTTGTTTGCGTTGGGATCTTGTGGATCCATCAGTAGAACTGATATTCAAGAAAATAATATTTAATCAAACATAAGGACAACCTACCAAGAGTCCATTTGCGAGAGCCGAAGAAAAAGAAGAGAACTAAAACTCTATAATTCTACCTTGCTATAGTTGGAATGACCGACTATATTCATAATAAAACAACTACCAAGATGCTACTCAATACACGAATCACCAAACTTGAACTAGTTCGTACGCCAAAGGGGGAGTGAGGCGGCGGAAAATCACAATGGTGGTGGTGACTAGGGTATCTTCTCAATTGTTTGTTATCTCCAAGTGAACGGAACCCTCTATTTATAATCCTGAAAACCCAAATTATTTTCATGGTCTTTTTAATAATTTTTTGTTGGGTTGTGGTGGTCTTTGCAAAATATGGATCCAAGTTCATTTAGACTAATGGCTTCTTGATTAAGCCTTGGATTAGTAGCTTCTTGAGTAAGCTTTGGGCTAGTAGCTTCTTTTATAAGCTTTGTAATAAACTTGTTGAGTAAGCTAGATATTCTTGGCCTATATATAGATATCATATGTCATTATAATCTTCTTGAGCACCAAATAATAAAAAACAGTAGTTGTAGAGAGTGGACGTGAATCACATTGATCGAACTACTATAAATCTTTGTGTTCATTGTTTTCTTTGATTCTTTCTTTTGTGTTTGCTATCGTGAGTGTTAGAGTGATTGTAAGCATAGCTGGTCAAAACCTAATAGCTGGTATCAGAGCCTCAAGCTCTCGATTTGCGGCTTTCAAGACTGTTTCAAGCGATAGTTCTAGGTGACACCGCCCGGAGACACTGTCTAGTGACATCAACTGGTATCACTAATACTTTACTTCCACAGTTAAGTTTTTCTTCTAATACGATGGCTAGAGTTCCTTATGCATCGACACTTGGTAGCCTTATGTATGCAATGGTATGCATGAGACCAGATATTGCATATGCAGTGGGAGTTGTTAGTTGATTTATGTCCAATCCAGGGATAGAGCATTGGTAAGCAGTTAAATGGTTGCTTAGGTATTTGAAAGGGACTTCAAAGATGGCGTTTCAGATATATTAGAATAGATTTTATAACTTGAAGATGCAATGAGCCAATGTGAAGTTTTTTTTTTTTGTTTTCAAATAATACAACTTTGTCCTACTGTTGTTTAGTGTTGCTTACTGATGGTATGTTGTTTGCTCCTAATTCATTGTAGTTTCAAAGGTAAAATTGCTAGCAAACCCATGCTATCTAAGCGTTTTAGCTACTGCTAGGACCAAATTTCTTGCTGTAACTCATAGTTCAAATCCAACCAACCCTATAAGAATCGTGCTCGTTGCTTGTATTCAGATCATATCTTGGCACCAAGAATTTAAATACAAGTAAACAAAGATCTTAGTTTCTGGACCAGGACCAACATTACAGAAGCTCTTCTATATAACTTTTTTATTTTTAGCATTTTTCCAGTTTTGAACTATGCATTGCGAGTAAAATGTGTTAAAGATAGGTAGTGTTGATAGCATTTTTTTGGTCTGGTTATTTTTTCAAGGTAAAATAAATTTTTAGCTGTATTGCGTGGAAAGTTATGAATCGTACATAGTTGTAATAATTTAGTGTACGGGTCATATTTCAATCATAATTCTTTGTTTATTTCTTCTAACAGAATGTTTAAGCGCTTTTATTGAATGATAACTACTCAGGGTCATCCATCCCCGGTACTCAAATTTATTTCAACTTCCTTTTTATGATTATTTATATTTATTTGCAAGTAACATAACAAATATCTGTCCAATTTTTGTTTTCCTTATGTTTGGATTTATCAAAACACAATTGTTTGCAGCTTAAAAGTTCAGCTGCTACTTCAATATAGGATGCTTTTGATGGAAGAAGTATTCCCAGAATCTCAGGTAATAAATGTAATTAGATATTTGCATATTGCTGGTTCTTTCTTTAATATCCATATTAGAGTTGGTATTCAGTTTTAGTTTAAGCATCGATATATATGTGTGTATGTGTCTCTCTCTTTATATATACGAGGAAACTAAATAAAATAACACTAACCATCCGAGATAGCCTATTCTAAAAGTATATTAGAACTACCACATCAAAATATTTATCCTGGTATATAGTTTTAGAGCTATGACCATGCTCTCTTTTAGCATATCTGTAAGGAATACACTTAAACGCTGATGCAACCAAGGTCAACCAAAACGCTCTCATCATGCACAAGTGAAGTACAAGGAAGTTACTTCGAAAGATTTGATAAAACTCAGTGAATTATGCTAAGTATCAAATCTTTCGAAGCCAAAAGACCATATCTTTCGAAGCCAAATATGAAGTCTTTCGAAGCTTCAAGGACAAAGTCTTCCGAAGCCAAAGACTGATTTCTTCCAAATACAGAGAAGACATGCTTTCCCTAAATCACCTTTTGACAAAAGCTGAATCACTTTCAGCTGTCACTTCTGTAGACTCACCAACTAACATGGTTTGGGGAAAAGTCCATGCTTTTGTCAACTGTAGATTAAGGTCTTTTGTCTGTAACTTTCCAACTATGTACTTTTATCCTTTTTGTAATACATTAGGATGTGAGCTATGGTATGTCATAGTCACTAGTCAAAAGGCAATCTGCCTTTTGACTCTATACTGATCTTGTTGTCTAGATTAGTGTTTCCAGCTGGCCTTCAAAGTATGGTTGGTTGTAGGATGTAGTATAAAGTATCTCAAGTATTTTTATCTTTTGATTAAGCCTTGTAACACTTGTAAGAACTTGAGAGAAATATACATCATTCTTGAAAACCATATTTGAGTGTTCTTGTTATTGTTCTTCTTTTACTTGTGTTCATTGTTTCATCCTAACTGGTTCCCTATTTGATCTGCTAAGTGTTCAAAATCTCTCCACTTTGTGAAACTATTGCATTGGCAACCCTTCAACGGTCATGCAATTGGTATCAGAGCATTTAAAACTCTTGCTTGTATGATCTCACCATCTTAAATCACTTTAGTTTCAAAAAACACTTATCAACTCAAATGGCAGCTCTTTCTAAGGCTGATATGAAAACTGATACTATGACAAAGTCTCTACTGATCACTCTTGATAACTTTGATACTTGGTGCCAACGTATGGAAGTGTTCATCAAGTCTCAAGACAGCAGGATGTGAAGATTTGTTGTTGAAGGATCTCACATCCTAAGCACCTCTTAAGCCACTGCTGGAGGTGGGATGATACCAAAGGAATTAGCTGACTACTCTAAAGAAGATAGGAAGAAGATAGATGTAGATTAGAAAGCCATGACCGCTCTTTAAACTGCTCTTTCTAACTCCATATACAAAGGCTTCAAGAAGTGCAAAACTGCTAAGCAGCTCTGGGATGCACTGAAGCTCATGTATGAGGGGTCTGAGGAAGCCAAGGAGAACAAGAAAGACATAATGAAGCAGCAGTTTGAAAACATCACCTATAAGACAGGTGAAACCATGACTCAACAATACTTCAGGTATGTTGAGATTGTGGATACTCTAATGGATGTTGGAGTAAAACTTGAGAATAGATACATAGTGAGGAAGTTCATGTTCTCTCTTCCCAGACAATAAACTCACTACTATATGGCCATTAAGAGAACTGAGAACATCTCTACTCTAACTCTCACAGAGCTGTATGGTATCCTTAGTGGTTACCAGATGGATATGAACTTGCAAAATTCATCAAGCAGCTCCTAACAATTAGCAAAGTTTAGCCCTTCATGTGGTTGAAAGGGATAGCAGAGAACCACAACATCATCTAATCTGCTACCCTGAAAACTCACAAAAGGGCCCTTTCATCACCTTCCCCGAGACACCAAGGGAGAGCTACCTCCAAGGAAGCCCATTCGAAGAGACAAGGTCTTCACAAGCCTTTATGTCTACTGATTAAAGTTGTGGCAACTTTCTCTTCACTCTTGAAGACTTGGACTGCATTCATCTGGATGATCTGAAGTACATGGAGATAGTCCAACAGATGGCTCTTCTCACTCATAGGGCCAAGAAGTTCTACAAGAGGACAGAAAGAAAGTTTCCCAGCAATATGGCCAGTGGAAAGTTTGGACTAGACAAAAGCAAAGTAAAGTGTTACAACTATAACCAAATAGGACACTTTGCTAGAGAGTGCAAGGCACCAAGGGCAAATGGTGACCAACCATAATCCAGACCAAACTACACTGATGCAGCTCCAAGAACTGAGAAGCCAAGCCAACCCTAACAACATGCTGCTATTGCTGTTGAAGAATGAGGTTTTGACTGGGGCTTTCAGGTAGAAGATGCATCTCCAAGGCAAGGATTGGGTTCAAGTGAGATATCTCCTCCACACACATTGTTATCTGTAAGACCTCCAAGGTGTGAAACTTGTCAAGATGAGCTGCCCTTCATAGATCCCATTCAAGAAGAGGATAAAGATGAAGAGCAGATAGTGAAGGATGAACCTGAGGTAAGTGATAAGGGTTATCCTAAGAAGGACACTATTCTCCTAGAGAGAAGAAAGAACTAAGGATGACCAAGTCTGCAAGGAAGAACTTGATCAGGGCAGCCAAAAGAAAGTCCAAGAAAGCCTAAGAGATCAAGGCCACCTTTAACTCCAAGCAAAAGTAAGTTTTCATTTCTGCTAGATTTGAAGTGGTAAAGACTGAAGACTCAACTATGGACTCTAGTACAAGGAGTCCTAGTCCATGTCCAAATCATCCTGGCCAGGAGAAGATGAAGAGGAGGTGGGATGTGATCAAGCTCAGCCTCCCACTCAAAAGAAGATTCTTAAATGCATGCAAACTGAATGCATCATGTGTGGTACTACTTCTCACTTTGCCAAGGATTGCATCTACAATCCTAAAAGTACTATCACAAGAAGAAAACTTCTAAGAAGAAGAAGAAGAAAATAGCTTCGGAAGGAAAATCTGTAACACCCGAAAATTTCAACAAAAGAAAAGAAAAAGAAAGAAAGGTGAAATATTCCAAGTCAAGGGGTTAAAGTTGTGCAAGTAGCAAACTTGCCCATTATGGGATTTAAAAAGAAGCATGGTCGCCCACACCCTATTTCACCAACTGAATTCAGCTGCAAGAGGAAGAACAGAAACTTCAACTGGGTTTTGTGTGTGAGAAGTTAAATTCTCCTAGAGGTGAGGTTTCTTGTGTTTTTTGTTCGGTTTCAGTTGCATTTTCAGCTTCTGGACCAATTCTCAAGTGTTTCTATGTGCTTGGTTGTGTGTTTTCATGTGTTTAGGTGTTAGAACTCCAGGTTGCTCTCGGGTTCGGAGGAGTTTTACTCGAAAGCAGTAGAGGTGAGTTCTAGATCCCCTCTTTTAAATGTTTTTCGCTTATTTGGGGCTGGTATGCATATTTAACTGATGTTTTCGAAGCAAGTTATGGTTTTTCAATGTATGTTACGGACGATTATGATGATATAGTTATGTTATGTGATTCTCTTGTTGATCGTTTAATGTTTATGATGTTCTAAGTGTTAGACCGATGGATTTAAGCTGTATTCATGTTAGAATGATGATTGGGAACTGGTAATGGCATAAATAGCATTGCAGGTTAGTTTTTGTGTTCATCCGCATTTAACAGTTATGTCTTTTGTTCATCCACATTTGCTAAGTCTTCATCCGCATTTGCTAAGTCTTCATCTGCATTTGCTAAGTGTTCATCCGCATTTGCCAAGTGTTCATCCACGTATACTAAGTATTCATCCACATTTGTGTATGCTCATCCGCATTTGTTCTACCAGCATTTCTTTGGACACTTAGGATATTTTCTTAAGACTTTCACCCGCATTAGCTACAGTTCATCCGCACTTGTTCCATCTGCATTTCTTTGGGGACTTAGAATTATTCTGAAATTTTAGGAATAAAATCTAAGCGTTAAGTATTGGATGAATAAGGAAAGATTATGATTGTATAATGTTTCTTATGTTTATTTCCCTTCTTATGGCATGCTGTTATGGATGATATTTATTATGTCACATGGTATGTGATTATTAAAAACAATGAATATTTTCAAAGTATTTTTCCTAACCAAGTGGACACAAAGAAATAAAAAGAGACAGTGTAACCTAAGAAATGTTACCCCCGAGCCCTTACGATGAATGAAAAGCCTTGCAAGCATAATGAATGGAGGTGCATGACCTTGTTGTCGTTAGCTCAACTGATGTGCAGCTATATAGCCTATGAGGATGCACATTTGGGGTCTAATCCTTGTGATTGACCAAAGTATGATGAATGGGACCAGTATTCATGAGCAGGCTTTGTGCTTAGCAGTGTGGGTCAACTGTCGATGGGTTAGCTACCATGATAAATGTTTTCTGACAGGGGTTCAACATCTATTGCCAACTACCAATGTAGGCTCTTGCTTTGTGCAATCCTAGTTAATGGAAGAGAAAGATAATGAAAGAAAGAAAGATAATGAATCTCTTAATGATTGATTATGTATATTGATGAATGATCACCAAGTGAAGTTTACAAAAGTGTATCTTTTCTATATTATTAAACTAGAACTCACTCAGCAACGCTGATTTTTTATATGCATATCAGTTGGCAGGTAATGGAGTTGCTGGGGATGGCACGAGATCGAAGCTACCTGGCAAATAAAGACTGACATCCATGACACGCTGAAAAGTTACTTTTGTTTTGAAATGCAACTAGATGTTTTTTTTTGTAACTTGCAACAACAATGTATTTCTTAGCAAAAGTAATGGATAATGAATTTTATGGTTTTATTAAATTATTCCGCTGCAAAGTTTTCTTGTCTTGATAAATCCGAACGTGTTTTGATATGAAAAGTGCTATGAGTGCCCAACTGTGGGGTTTCCGGGAACGGGGCATTACAAGTTGGTATCAGAGCCAAAGTTTAAGAGAATTGGGTAAATTATTTTTCAAAAACCTAAACTTAAACTGAAAATGGGACCTAATGGAGGGAGGCCAGCACAGGTAGCTACGTGCCATCAGGTAAATTTTCACAAGTTAAACGGTATTACGTGCGTGTGCTAATTGATTTATGTGCTTAGTAGATTTGGACACTGATATAGTTTGGATAGGGAATGCTTGGGGGATGAAGAGTAAAGTAAGTGGCTAATTATAACTGGCCATTGTAATTAGGGACTTACTATACTTGACATAATCTGAGCTATTACCTTGAATGACCTTGTTAGTGTTTGAATCTTATAGGAGGTAGATCTTATGATGGGTAGGAAATCTGGAAAGGCAACCAGAGGCGGTGCTCGTGGCGGGCATACTACTGAGCCACGTGTCACCCGAAGCAAGGCTAAGGCTCCTAAGATGACTCATGAGGACACAGACCTCCATAGCCACCAAGAGGGTGCAGGATCAGCTACCCTCAAGTCTACGGTAAAGGAAGCTATTGCTGACGAGGTCTACAACGTCATGCAAAATGTGTTGCCCTCAGTAGCGACCGAAGTGTTAAGGGCTGTAAAGGAGGGTGAAAGAACTGATAATGCTGGGAAGAAGGAGAAAATAGAGGAAGAGCCATCTAGCACAAGGGTGGTAATTCATGATAATGATAGCGAGGGGGAGAAGGAGACCGCCAAGGGGTGCACCTACGGGCGTTTCAGAGGTGCGAACCCCCGACCTTTGACGGTAACTACAATGCTACTTCTGCTCATCATTGGGTTCGAGAGATGGAGGTAGTTCTAGACATCAATGAGTACCGGGAGGATCAAAAGGTGAAGTTTGCCTCCCATTCTTTTGTTGACTCAGCATTATGCTGGTTGTATAACATTGTCCAAGCCAAGGGGAAAAGGCCTATTGCAAGGATGAGGTGGTCGGATTTAAAGGAACTGGTACTGGAGGAGTATTGTCCACATCGGCAGTTGGACAAAATTAAAAAGGAGTTCTTGTATTTGGAGGCTGGAAACGTGACTCATCAAGAGTATACCTCCAAGTTCAATGAACTTGCAAGACTGGTGCCGAATCTAGTAACTCCAGAGTCCAAGAAGATTAAGAGGCATATGCACGGTCTGCTTATGGATATTAGGAGGAACATGATAGCTGCTAGACTGAGCACTTTTAGGTTTGTAGTAGATTTGGCCAGAAGGTTGCATGATGAGAGGGATCCGGTGCCAATTCAGAGGAAGATTGCGAAGAGTTAGAACAAGAACAGTAATAGGAAGAGATTCAGGGGTGATCACTATGGGATCGGGGAAAAGAAGATGAGGATTGACGATCGTCGCCCAGGATTGAGTAAGGGGAACAACAGAAGGGAATGTAAGAAGTGTGGGAAGGTTCACATGGGTGAGTGTAGAGTAGGGATGAACCGGTATTTTAAGTGTGGAGGTGAAGGCCATTATGCTAAAGAGTGCAGGGTACCGCGATGTTATCAATGTGGGGAGGTAGGCCACTCGGGCCGAGATTGCAAGAAGGGTGGAGCAGGGAGCTCGGGGACCCAGACTATGGGTGAGAAAAGGAGGAGTGAGAGCACCAAATCCAAGGCAAGGGCATTCAACATGACCCGGGAAGAAGCCAGAGTGGACCCTGATGTAGTTTCAGGTATGTTTTTGGTAAACCAATTGTATGCTTCCGCGCTCTTCGATTCGGGTGCTAGTAGAAGTTTTGTATCTGCTACCTTTTGTCGTGAAATGCATGGTAGGAATAAGAAGATAGACGTGCCCATCTATATGGAGGCAGCAATAGGAAAGTCTACCAAAGTGACTGATGTGATAGATGATTGCCTCGTAGAGTTGGACGGTCATAAGTTTCCTGCTAGATTGTATGTGATGGCCCTAGGAGGTTTTGATATGGTGTTAGGGATGGATTGGTTGGTGGCCTACGAAGTGAACATTGTGTGCCGAAAGAAGACGATTTGTTTGACTGCGCCCGATGGCAGTTTGGTTACGGTACATGGAGACAAGGAATGTATTACACCGCGAGTAATCTCGATGATCACAATAGAGAAGTTTATGAGACAAGGGTGTGGTGCTTACCTGGCCTATGTGAAGGATGTGGATGCTATCGTGCCTCAGCCATCAGGAATGCCGATAGTATGCGATTTCCCCGATGTGTTTCCCGAAGACGTACCAGGGGTCCAACCTGACAACGAGATCGAGTTCCAGATTGATCTGATACCTGGTGCCCAACCTGTTGCAAAGGCACCGTATCATCTCGCTCCCTCTGAGATGAAGGAATTGATGACCCAGTTGAAAGAGTTGTTAGATAAGGGGTTCATCCAACCGAGTATCTCTCCTTGGGGTGCTCCGGTCTTGTTTGCAAAGAAGAAGGACGGTAGCATGAGGATGTGCATCGACTACTGTGAGTTGAACAAGTTGACGGTGAAGAACCGGTACCCACTACCGAGGATTGATGACTTGTTTGATCAGCTCCAAGGCGCCAGCTGGTTCTCAAGAATAGACCTCCAATCTGGTTATCATCAGCTAAAAGTTAATGAATAGGATATCCCGAAGACCGCGTTTCGAACACGATACGAATTCCTCGTTTTGTCTTTCGGTTTAACCAACGCGCCAACTGCTCTTATGGATTTGATGAATCGGGTGTGTCGGCCGATGTTGAATAAGTCAGTGATTGTGTTTATCGATGATATCCTGATTTATTCGAAGAGTGAAGAAGAGCACGCCAGTCATATTCGCGAGGTATTGGAGCCGCTTAGAAGAGAGAAGCTGTATGCTAAGTTCTCCAAATGCATGTTATGGTTGCGGGAATTTTAGTTTTTGGGTCATGTGGTTAATTTTGAAGGAATTATGGTGGACCCGGCAAAGGTGGAGGCGGTTATGCAATGGAAGTCTCCAAAGACGCTATCTGAGATCCGCAGTTTCTTGGGGTTGGCGAGCTACTACAGAAGGTTCATTTAAGACTTCTCCAAGATATCTTCACCATTGACCAAATTGACCCGCAAGGATGTGAAGTTCGTATGGGGTCAAGCGCAGGAGAATGCTTTCAAAGAATTAAAGACAAGATTGACTCAAGCTCCTGTCTTGACGTTACCCGAAGGGAATGAAGACTTGGTGGTCTATTCAGATGCTTCTTATTTAGGATTGGGTTGCATGCTGATGCAACGGGGAAGGGTTATAGCCTATACATCTCGACAGTTGAAGATTCATGAGGCTAACTACCCTACTCATGACTTGGTGTTGGCGGCTGTGGTCTTTGCATTGAAGATTTGGAGGCACTACCTGTACGGCACGAAGTGCAGCATCTTCACTGATCACAAAAGTTTGAAGTACTTCTTTGAGCAGAAGGATCTCAACATGAGGCAGAGGAGGTGGTTAGAGTTGATCAAAGACTATGATTGTAAGATCCAATACCATCCGGGCAAGGCCAACTTGGTGGCGGATGCCCTTAGCCGAAAGGAGAAACCCAAGCCAATTCAGATGAAAGCCTTTCAGTTGGTTATGACCACTGATGTAATGAAACAGATTAAGGAATTTCAGGGTGAAGCGCTAAAAAAAGATTAGATTAACTCCGAAAGGATGAAAGGTCTAGTCATCGAGTTGGGGAGAACACTCTTGGTGTCCGTACTCGATCAGGGCGGATATGGATTCCTCTTTATGGGGGTCTGTATGGGAAGATCATGGATGAGGCTCACAAGACTCAATACTCAATTCATCCCGGTGCTACAAAGATGTATCATGATATGAAGAAAGATTACTGGTAGCCGGAAATGAAGCGTGATATGGCGGGGTATGTGAGTAAGTGCCTTACGTGTATACAAGTGAAGGCAGAGCACCAGAAGCCATACGAGAAGATCCAACGCTTAGATATACCCTAGTGGAAATGGGAGCACATCACCTTGGACTTCATTACGAAGTTACCACGTACGGCAAGGGGATACGATGCCATATGGGTGATAGTTGATCGTCTGATGAAGAGTGCTCACTTTTTACCTATCCGCGAGATGTATTCATTTGAGAGATTGGTGGATCTTTTCATCAAAGAGATAGTGACTCGTCATGGCGTACCGGTGTCTATCGTGTCTGACCATGACACTTGGTTTACATCTAAGTTTTGGAAAAGATTTCACGACTCTATGGGGACGAGGTTACATATCAATACGGCTTACCATCCTTAGACAGACGGTTAGTCGGAGAGGACAATTCAGACGCTGGAGGATATGCTACGAGCATGTGTCACTGATTTTGGAGGAGGTTGGGACGAACACTTACCGTTAGCCGAATTCTCATATAACAACAGTTATCATGCCACCATTGGTATGCCTCCATATGAGATGCTATATGGAAGGAAGTGTAGGACGCCTGTGTGTTGGGGTGACATCAGGCAGAAGGAAATAGGGAGCATCGAGGTGATTGAGGCAACGACTGAAAAGTTGAAAAAGATTAAGGCCTTTATGAAGGCGACAAAAGATAGACAGAAGTCGTATGCTGACAAGAGACGTAGGCCGATTGAATTCAAGGTGGATGTTAGAGTCATGCTGAAGGTCTAGCCTTGGAAAGGGATCATCCAGTTTAGGAAGTAAGGAAAGTTAAGTCCGAGGTACATAGGGCCTTTTCTAATCATTGCCCGAGAAAGAGAGGTGTCCTATCGACCGGAGTTACCCGATGAGTTAAGTGGGATTCATCCGACATTTCATGTATCTCATCTAAGAAAGTGTTTAGCCGATGAAGACATAATCGTGCCACTGGAGGATATCGAGGTGGATGAACGGCTCAATTATGTGGAGCAGCCAGTGGCCATTATTGACAGAAAAGAGAAGAGGCTACGAAATAAAGTGGTTCCACTTGTGCGAGTACAGTGGAGACACAGGAAGGGGTCTGAGTCTACGTGGGAGACTGAGGAGGAAATGAGACAACATTACCCGCATCTGTTCGAGGATGGACTTGTAACACCCGGAAAATTTCAGCAAAAGAAAAGAAAAAGAAAGAAAGGTGAACTATTCCAAGTCAAGGGGTTAGAGTTATGCAAGTGGCAAACTTGCACATTATGGGAGTTAAAAAGAAGCATGGCCGCCCACACCCCATTTCACCAACTAAATTCGGCTGCAGGGGGAAGAACAGAAACTTCAACTAGGTTTTGTGCGTGAGAAGTTAAATTCTCCTAGGGGTGAGGTTTCTTGTGTTTTCTGTTTGGTTTCAGTTGCGTTTTCAGCTTCTGGACCGATTCTTAAGTGTTTCTATGTACTTGGTTGTGTGTTTTCATGTGTTTAGGTGTTACAACTCCAGGTTACTCTCGGGTTTGGAGGAGTTTTACTCAAAAGTAGTAGAGGTGAGTTCTAGATCCCCTCTTTTAAATGTTTTCTGCTTATTTGGAGCTGGTATGCATATTTAACTGATGTTTTCGAAACAAGTTATGGGTTTTCCATGTATGTTACGGACAATTATGATGATATAGTTATGTTATGTGATTCTCTTATCGATCGTTTAATGTTTATGATGTTCTAAGTGTTAGACCGATGGATTTAAGCTGTGTTCATGTTAGAATGATGATTGAGAACTGGTAATGGCATAAGTAGCATTGCAGGTTAGTTTTTGTGTTCATCCGCATTTAACAGTTAAGTCTTTTGTTCATCCGCATTTGCTAAGTCTTCATACGCATTTGCTAAGTCTTCATCCGCATTTGCTAAGTCTTCATCCGTATTTGTTAAGTCTTCATCCGCATTTTCTAAGTCTTCATCTGCATTTGCTAAGTGTTCATCTGCATTTGCTCAGTGTTCATCTGCATTTGCCAGGTGTTCATCCGCGTATACTAAGTATTCATCCGCATTTGTGTATGCTCATCCGTATTTGTTCTACCAGCATTTCTTAGGACACTCAGGATATTTTCTTAAGACTTTAACCCGCATTAAATACAATTCATCCGCACTTGTTCCATCCGCATTTCTTTGGGGACTTAGAATTATTCTGAAATTTTTGAAATAGAATCTAAGCGTTAAGTATTGATGAATAAGGAAAGATTATGATTGTATAATGTTTCTTATGTTTATTTCCCTTCTTATGGCCTACTGTTATGGATGATATTTATTATGTCTCATGGTATGTGATTATTATAAACAATGAATATTTTCAAAGTATAATTCCTAACTAAGTGGACACAAAGAAATAAAAAGAGACAGTGTAACCTAATGAATGTTACCCCCGAGCCCTTATGATGAATGAAAAGCCTTGCAAGCATAATGAATGGAGGTGCAAGACCTTGTTGTCATTAGCTCAACTGATGTGTGGCTGTATAGCCCATGAGGATGCACATCTGGAATCTAATCCTTATGATTGACCAAAGTATGATGAATGGGACCCGTATTCATGAGAGGCTTCGTGCCTAGCAGTGTGGGTAAACTTTCGATGGGTTAGCTACCATAATCCATAAAGACCGACACACCCAGTTCATAAAATCCATAAAGGTAGCTGGCGCACTAGTTAGACCAAAGGATATAATAAGAAACTCATAGTGTCCATAACGCGTGCGAAAAGCTGTTTTGGGAATATCTTGTTCCTTCACCTTCGATTGATGGTAGCCAAATCAGAGATCTATTCTCGAGAACCAAGTGGAACCTTGGAGTTGATCAAACAAGTCATCTATTCTCGGTAGCGGATATCGGTTCTTCACCGTCAACTTGTTTAACTCATGGTAATTAATGCACATTCTCATACTACCATCCTTCTTCTTTACAAATAAGACCAGAGCACCCCAAGGAGAGATACTCGGTCGGATGAACCCTTTGTCCAGCAACTCTTGCAACTGAACCATCAGTTCCTTCATTTCAGACGAAGCCAATCGATACAGTGCCTTGGCATTAGGTTGAGCACCAGGTATGAAATCGATCTGAAACTTGATCTCGCGGTCCGGTGGCAAACCTGGTAAATCTTCTGGGAACACGTCTGGAAGGTCACACACAACTGGTACGTCGGACAATTGTGGTACTAACACATCCACATCTTTCACGTAAGCCAGGTAGGCACTACATCCTCGTTTCATGCATGTTTCGGCCACCACCATCGAAATCTCCTTCGGAACTGTAGTAACTCGGTCACCATAGACCGTTACCGAACTTCCATCAGGCATTGTCCGACGGATCATCTTCTTGCGACACATAATATTTTCCTCATAGGTTGCCAACCAATCCAACCCTAGAACTACATCAAATCCGCTTAGGGGCATCATGAACAATTTAGTAGAGAACCTATGGCCTTCCAATTCTATGTCACAATCTTCTATCATCTCAGAAATTCTAGTACACTTACCAATAGCAGTTTCTACATCGAAGGGCTCATCAATATTTCTACTACTAACAGACAACTTAGCATATAAAGTAGCAGAAATGAAACTCCTACTAGCACCAGAATCAAATAATACAGAGGCACAAGTTTGGTTTACTAGAAACGTACGTGACACGACGTCGGGGTCCACTCTGGCATCCTCTCGGGTCATCGTGAACGCTCTGGCTTTTGTTCTTTGCCCATCATTCTCGGTCCCCCTCCTTGCCCCAGAACTTTCAGCCCTCGGCTTCTTGCAATCCCTACTCATATGACCTTCTTCATCGCAGTTGTAGCACCTCAACACCCTACAATCCCTTGCCATATGACCAAGCCTCCCACATATGAAGTAGACATTCGCTCCCCACTTACACTCTCCAGTGTGCTCCTTTCCACATTTGCCACACTTCTTCATCCCCGTGCTTGATGACACCACCCTTCTGTCATCCACCCTCGTCCTCTTGTTGTTTGGAGTGAAATCACCACGTCCAAACCACTTCCCACTCCAGTTCCTATTGCCACCATCCTTCTTACTCACCTCAACCACATCCACCTCTTGCCTTTCATCATACAACCTCCCTGCCAGATCGACCATTGACCTAAAAGTACTCGGCCGGGCGGCGATCATGTGCCTACAGATATCCGTCGGCAATCCCTGAATATACCTTTTGATCTTCCTCGACATCGGCGTCACCTGATCTGGCACTAATCTTGCCATCTCATTAAACTTCATGGTGTACTGCTGGTGTGTCATGGTTCCCGCCTCTAACTGCAGGAACTCCCTCTCTATCTTGTCTAGCTCCCGGTGAGGACAAAACTCCTCGATCACCATTTTCTTCAGTTCTCCCCACCTCATTTTCCCAATAGCCCCGCTGCCCTCGGCTTTGACAATATTATCCCACCAGCATAAAGCCAAGTCCACGAATGAGTGAGTGGCATACTTCACCCTTTGGTCCTCCCTACATTCGCTGATTTCCAATACAGCCTTTATCTCTCTCACCCATCGGTGAGCAGCAGCAGCGTTACCATTACCATCAAAAGTTGGGGGTTTGCATTGTTGGGATGCCCCATAGCTGCACCCCTTCGTGGTTTCCTGCACTACTACCTCCTCCTCATCACTGGAGGCCACCATCTCACTGTTTAGTTGCTCCCCTTCATCATGATCTCTATCATCCCTCCTTCTCCTAGCAGTTGTCTTTCTCTCCTCCTCCTTATCCTTTTTCTCATCCTCTCTTACTGCACGGATGACCTCGGTCACCACAGACGTTAGGATCATCTGCATGACCTGATGCACTTCCTCTACAACTACCTCCTTTACTGAGGCTCTCAAGTTACACTCTCATCACCGCCCTCCTGGTGATGAAGCTCGGGCTCATCAGGAGCCGTCTCAGCAGTCTTGGTCTTGTTCCTCTTGACACGTGGCCCAGCACCACGGCCACCCCTTGTTCCTCCTCGAGAAGCTTTCGACGATCTACCACCAGCCATCCTCTAAACACTATAAGATTCAAACAGTAACACGGTCATTCAAGGTAATAGCTTAGTTTATGTCAAGTATATTAAGTCCCTAATTACAGTGTCCAGTTGTGATTAGCCACTTACTTTACTCTTCATCCCCCAAACATTTCCTATCCTGACTACATCAGTATCCAAATCTACTAAGGGCACATAAATCAGATAGCATGCGCACATAATACTGGTTAATATAGGAAAAGAAATACCTGATGGAACGTAGGGCTGGCATCCCTTCATTCGGTCCTATTCTCAGTTTAAGTTTAGGTTTTGAAAATATTTTACCCATTTCTCTTAAACTTTGGCTCTGATACCAACTTGTAAGGCCCTATTCCCGGAAACCTCATAGTTGGGTCAATCACAGCATTAATTATATAAAAATACATACATATCATAGAACATAGTAGCGGATTAATTTTAACAAAAGACATTCATGCATTAATATTTAGTGTTGCCAAATAATACATCCTTGTATTTTAGGAGTTACAAAAGAATCGTTTAGTTGCATTATAAAACAACAATATCATCATGCACAAATGGATGCCAGTATTGCCAGCCAAGTAGCTTCACCCGCGTGCCATCCCCAGCAACAAGTTACTTGCCAACTGATAATGCATAAAAGTCAGCGTTGCTGAGTGAGTTCTAGTTTTAAAATATTAAAATACCTTGTTTAGATATATAAAATATCTTTTTCTTAAAATACTTCCTTTCCATAAATCCGTTGCTTCCGTACGTGATCACACATCATACGTACAACAAGATAATCTTCATTATTATCTTTCATCATTCTTCTCATTCATTTAATACTTTTATCATTATCTTTCACATTCTACCGAACCAATGTGCAATACCCCAAACATTGTGCACGAAGCGGGTACTGGACCGAAGTCTATAAATAGACCCCTAACATTGCGCACGAAGCCTGACCCAGTACATAGGGCAAGCAACAAGGGTCCCGTCAATCTCAAAGATTGACCCTGCATGCATCCTCATGGGGTAGCTAATCCGCACACAGTTGAGCTGACAACCCGTGGCTGTGAACCTCCTTTCATTTTGCTTGCAAGACTTTCATTCATTCGTTAAGTTCCACTTTTCATTATCATTAATCTTTCACTTCATTTATGATAATACTTTATGTATACGAGCATAAACACACCACGTAAAGTCACAAAATAATACATAATTTGGAACATAAGAACAGGCCACAAACAAGCATAACATCAACAAACATAACCACCAAAACATCCCAGGGTTAAGTCTTAAAATTTCAAATTTCCAAAATTCCAGAAATTTTCTAAGGCAATTAGGCGCATTAACACTATGTAGGCACATGAGTACTATGCAGGAGCACCAACACTTAGGCGCATGAGAAAACTTAGGAGCATGAGCACTGCTTGGGCACATGAGCCTTACTTAGGCGCATGAGGTACTATTTGGGTGCATGAACCAACACTTAGGAAAATGAACAATTTTCTAGGCGCATGGGTACTATTGGGGCGCATGGGCTGGTACTTAGGCTTTTTGGGAAAAATTTTCAGGCGCATGAGCCCTATTTGGGCGCATGAGAAGGGACTTAGGCATCTGAGCTAAATTGCAGGCGTATGAGCAGCAATTTTGTTAAAACTTATAAATTTTCAATCCCAACATGTCCGTAACTTAAACCTATCATTTTAGGCAGCTAAACCAAGCATAACACCATAACATACAAGAATCCATACATACATACATACGGTTAACATACATATAAGTTGTAAAACATTTTTTTACATTCATTTTCAGCCCCAAAAGAAGTTTAAAACACAAAACCGGGGATCTAGAACTCACCAATTGTAGCCTTCAAGTAAAACTCCACCGAACTTGAGGGCACAACGAGTTCAAACAACCTAAACACACCAAAAACACATAACCTAGCACAAAAACACATAAGAATTGGTCCACAAGCTGAAAATTCAGCTGAAACCGAACCAAAAACACAAGAAAATACCTACCTTCGAAAATATCAGCTTCTTCTTCTTGAGAAAACCCGAGAGAACTGCTCTTCTTTCTTCTTTCTTGTTTCCAGCCGAAAGTGGGTGTAATGCATGGGAGACCATACCCTTTTAAACATAAAATAATAGTGTTTTGCACCTTGTACACTTTACCCCCCTCCACTTGTGCCCATTATCTTTTCTTTCAAGATACTTTTCTTTTCCTTTATTTTAGACAAATTTTTGGGTGTTACACACGCTGAAAAGTTATTTTTGTTTTGAAATGCAACTAGATGTTTTTTTTGTAACTTGCAACAACAATTTATTTCTTGGCAAAAGTAATGGTTAATTAATGTTATGGTTTTATTAAATTATTCCGCTGCAAAGTTTTCTTGTCTTGATGAATCCGAACGTGTTTTGATATTAAAAGTGCTATGAATGACCAACTGTGGGGTTTCCGGGAACGGGGCATTACAAAATCTTTTCCTTTCGAAAGCTCCAATATGAAGAAGAAGATAAGTGAAAACTTACCTTCGGTAGAAAAATTGGTCTCGAATGAAAGGAATGCTTCCGAAGTACTAAAGTCTGCTGCAGTGGATGCAAAAGCTTCCGAAGGTCCAGTCTCCAAAACTTCCAAAGTCATCAAAACTTTCGAAATGTTGAAGGCCAAGTCTAGTCTCTTAAAGATGGTATGGAAGATGAAGGAAGGCCATGTGAGTGAAGGTTCTTCATAAACAATAGCAAATGATCCTCAAAACTTGCATATAGGATCAATTACAATTGCATTATCTTCTGTTCACTTTGATAAGCCTAAGACCAATGAGGCTAGGGTTTTCAAATGTAACTAACCATCTCTTTCTTTGCAGGAACAGCTAAATACGAAAGGGAATGTATGGATAATTGATAATGGTTATTCCAGGCACATGACAGGCAATGGCTCTTTGCTTCAAAACTTTGAGAAAATTGATGGAGGGCCAGTTTTTTTTGGAGGAGAATCTGGTGGTTACATTACTGGAAGGGGCAGGGTCACAAATGGTAAGCTCAGCATTGAGAAGGTAAACCTTGTTAAGGAGCTTAGGTACAATCTTTTAAGTGTATCCCAATTTTGTGATCAGACACACAACATGCTCTTTACTAAGCATGAGTGCATTGTTCTCAAGCCCGAGGTGGTCATTCCTCAAGAGCATATCCTACTCAGAGCCCTCAGGATAGAGAACATGTATAAGATGGATTTGCAGGAAACATCCCCTTCAGGAGAAGTTTCTTGCTTTCTATTAAAAGCCAATAGTGATGAGTCTTTCTTCTGGCATAAAAGAATGTGCCATGTAAACTTTAAGAACATGAATAAATTAATTAAGAATGCTTTTATTACAAGTGATGACTATTATGTTTCATGCCTAAAAGGGAAGCAACACAAGGTATCTCACAAGCCAAAGGAAATGAACTCCATCACTAAACCCCTACGCTTATTACATATGGATCTCTTTGGCCCCACTAGTGTAATGAGTCTAGGAAGGACCTCCTAATGCTTAGTGATCACAGATGACTTCACAAGATATACTTGGGCCTTCTTCCTTAGAACTAAAGATGAGACCCCTGTATCTTGAAGAGCTTCATTCTGAAAATTGAGAATCAATGTGATCACAAGGTCAAGATCATAAGATGTGATAAAGGAACCAAATTCAAAAACCAAATCCTTGATGCATTTTATGATGAAAAAGGAATCTCAAGACAATATAGTGCTCCCAGGACTCCTCAGCAAAACGGTGTTCCTGAGAGGAGAAACATGACACTTATTGAAGCTTTAAGAAACATGTTGTCTGACTCTAAACTGCCTATCACCTTCTGGGCAGAGGCAGTCAACACTGTCTGCTATGTGCAAAACAAATTTTTAGTGGTAAAGACACATGGTATGACTCCTTATGAACTGTGGTACAAAAGGAGACCTTTCATTGGTTTCCTCAGATCATTTGGATGTCCTTGCACCATCTTGAATATGAAAGATCAAATAGCCAAATTTGCTGAGAGTTCCGATGATGGACATTTCATTGGATACTCTTCCCAAGCTATGGCTTACAGAGTATACAATCTCAAAACCAGAGTAGTTGAGGAGTCAGCCAATGTGACCTTCAATGAGCACACGCCCACTGTGAAAGGTTCTGGTCCTGATTGGCTATTTGATCTTAATTTAGTTACAAACTGTTGTAACAAATCTTATGAAGATATTTCAGGATCTACAAGTACCTTATCATCCAGAGATTTTGATCCAAGATTTGAGCTGAGAAGACCAAGTGCTCAAACTACTTCAGCTCTAGTGGTAACTAGCCCTGCAGTTGGATATCCTATCAGCATAACCATGACAAATTCTTCAGCTGATACATCTGAAGTGCCTATAAATTCCAGCATAGAGGCACAAAACTCAGATTAAGGAATTTCCAATATAGGAGGAGATGGAGGTGGTGACAGTGATCAAGAATTTATTGATGCTGATAACCACTCCATAGAAGACAATATCAATGATGTAACACACTCATTAGATCAACTTACTCTTGATAAGTATGTTGATGTGGTGAATGATTCTCAAGCACCAGATCTAAATTTCACAAATTTAGATCTGTCCAACCAACTTGCTGTGATTTCTTAACTGAGAATCCACAAGTCACATCTCACCACAAACATCATTGGAGATATTGAAACTGGGGTGAGAACCAGAGGACACACCCATGAAAAAAATGTTTGTGTTCACTCTTGTTTCTTGTCTCAGATAGAGCCTAAGAAGATTGATGAAGCTTTGAAGGATGGAAGTTGGGTTGAAGCAATGCAGGAGGGGCTGCTTCTATTCAAGAGATAGAAGATTTGGAATCTATGTTCTCTTCCTCAAGGAAGACTACTATAGGTACCAAGTGGGTATTTAGGAACAAGAAGAATGATAGAGGACTTGTCATCAAGAACAAGGCAAGATTAGTTGTTCAAGGGTACACATAAGAAGAATGGATTGACTACACAGATGTTTTTGCTCCTATAGCAACACTTGAAGTTGTTAGGATATTCCTTGCCTTTGCTGCATCCAAGGATTTCAAGGTCTACTAACTTGATGTCAAGTGTGCCTTCTTATATGGGGTGATTGATGAGAAGGTGTATGTCAAACAACCACCTGGCTTTGCAGACCCAAAACATCTTGATTATGTCTGCAAGCTTGACAAAGCTCTTTATAGGTTGCATCAGGCTCCAAGGATGTGGTATGATACACTATCACAGTATCTCTGTCAGTATGGATACAATAGAGGTACTATTGATAGAACACTCTTCATCAAAGGAATAGGAAATGACTTGATGCTGGTTCAAGTTTATGTAGATGACATTATCTTCGGGTCAACTAATCCGAAGCTCTGCAAAGACTTAGAGAAGCTGATGAAGAATAGATTTGAAATGAGTGTCATGGGGAAACTCAATTTTCTTTCTAGGAATTCAAGTGAACCAGGTGGACAATGGCATCTTCATAAATAAATCAAAGCATGTGCAAGACATACTTACCAAATTTCATATGACTAAGTGTAAGGTTCCTAAGACACCCATAGCCATGAACCACTCTCTAGGACCAGATCTTGAGGGGGAGTGTGTTGATGAGCATCTATACAGGGCTATGATTGGGTCTCTTATCTACCTCACAGCCAGCAGGACTGATATCATGTTTGCTACATGTATTTGTGCAAGATATCAAGCCAACCCCAAGATGTCACACCTAGTTGCTGTCAAGAGAATTCTCAGATTTCTTAAAGGTGCTTCCAAACTAGGCCTTTGGTATCCAAAGAATTCTGACTTCAATCTGTATGTATATACAGATGGTGACTATGGTGGCTGCAATATGACTGTAAAGTCTATATTTAGGGGATGTCAATTTCTTGGTGGAAGGATAGTCTCATGGCAATGCAAGAAACAATCCTATGTGACTGCATCAACTGCTGAAGCTGAATACATTGCTGTTGTAAGCTACTATGCTCAAATGCTTTGGATTTAGAATCAGATGCTAGACTATGGATTCAACTTCAAGGAGACTCCCATTCACATAGACAACAACAATGCTATCTCTATTATAGAGAATCCTATAAAACACTCAAAGACAAAGCACATCAACATCATTTGATTAGAGATCATTTTGAAAAAGGGTTGATAAAACTAGTCAAATTTAACACAAATGAACAATATGCTGATCTGTTCATAAAATCTTTTGATGAGCAGAGATTTAAACATCTTGTATCAGCTATTGGAATTATTAACTTTGAGTAGATTTTTTCTTAAACTAAACTCATGATTATTTTTAATGATATGTGTATATTAAGTTGTCTATATCAACATCATATAAGCCTAGTTTACTTTTGATGAAAATGTTTGTAAATGATATCCCTTAGAATTTTAAGAATTTCAGTTATTTTTTCCTTCGGAAGACATCAAGTTGTCTTCGAAAGAAAATTATGTCTTCAAAACAAATAACTATTTCTGAGAAATTAACCTTCAGAAGAAATTTTGATATATTTTCCGAAGCTTGTATTTGTCACTAAGTACATATATGAATTGTGTAACACCTGCGAAATTTTCATATTATTTTTGTCAATTAAATAATCATGGTTATGTTTCAAGCGTGACTTCATGACTAAGTTTTAGATAAAACTTAATGTCTAAGCCTTGCGATACGACTTAATAATTAAGCTACGGATAAAACTTAACAATTAAGTATTTGATAAAACTTAATGCCTAAGTGTTAGATAAAATTAGGATGAAACTTAACGGCTAAGTTTTGAATAAAGCTTAATAGCTAAGACTTGGATAAAATAAAAACTTAATGGCTAAGTTTTGAATAAAATATAAAACTTAATTGCTAAGTTTTGGACTTAATAGTTAAGTTTGGATAAAACTTAAGAAGTAAGAAATACTTAATGAGTAAGAAATATTCATGTATAAATAGATGTCTCTTGCTTCATTTCATTTCATAACCTTTTGATTGTCTTCCCTACTTTCACACACGAAACTCTCTACTATTTTTTAAACACCATAAAGATAACCCGAGATTAGGAAACCGGTGTATATGCTCTAGACAACAAGTATAGAAGTTCTGATTTAATCAAGATGTTAGAGGCTCGTGACTTAATCCTTAAGTTACTTTGAGGTTCAGAAACAAAAGCTTATCAAGTTTAGAGGCTCTGTTCAATTTACCAGGTGAATACGTTTAATACTTTCAAAACATTCAAATGATTTTATTTTGCGAAAATGGCATTAGTACGTTAACCATGTTAATGCATAGAGGTATTCTGCTAAAACATTTAGACCAGAAGTATATGTATGTTTGATCAAATTATATCCTGGGGATGGGTGAAAATCCCATACCGGGGCTGGTTCAGACTCAGTGCAGATCCGGAGAGTCCCGTAGTAAGACTGCCTGAGCACCAATACCAGTATATATGGAGGGGGAACTTCCAGTTGAAATAGACTGCTAAATGTGTGGTTTACCGTTAATTTATGATTAACTGTTTATCGTTATTCATGCCGAAATATTTTTGTGTCAAATTAAATGTATTCACCAGCTTTTCGCTGATGTATTATTTTCAAACATTTTCAGGTAAACATGATTAAATATGTTTAGTCAGGTGTTAGTGCTGGATGGACTATGATCCTAGGCATGGAAACCCTGTGATGAATATAGTAGCAAGAATAGTCCCGAAAGGACTAAAGTTTCCTAGGCATAGACCTTGTGCCAAGTTTTGAATATCCGTCAGTAGACAGAAAATTTTGTAAACATTGCGTTGAACAATATTATGTAAAATTTTGGGTATTTAATCCCCAACGAATAAATGAAAGTTTGTTTTTATAAATCATCAGATAAATTGTGAAATGATTTTCCACTGCGTAAACGTCTTTCAAGACAAGCAAATAAAACATGAACAATAACGCGTACCAATCGGTCGCACTCCCGGGGTGCCTTGAAACCGAGGTGTGACAGGTTGGTATCAGAGCCACAGGTTTTAGCGAATTAGATACTTGCCTTAGTATTTAGGCTTTAACCAATATTAGATATATTGCCTACTAAGAAAAAGTAGCTAGATGCCTTGTTATACTGACATAATAAACGAACCTTATTTGTCGTAAACGATGAAGATACCTATCGAAGTATCTAATAATACTATTAACAAAAATTTTGAATCTTAGTATTAAGATACTCCCTCTTATTCTCGTTGTAGAATGTCAAAGAACAATGAAAGTAGACCCGCGGTGTATACTAGAAGGAATCGTAAGATAATTAACGAAAATAAAGATCGTGTGGCCCATAAAGCCGAAATACAAAGGATGATTGCTGAGGGAATTAAGGACGCGATTCCTTCCATAATCTCAGCATTGAAAGAGAAAGAACCTCCCAACCAAACTAAAGAAGTTTCAAGATCTAGAAAGAAAGATGATGATCGTTATAGCTCGAGTGGCGAAAATTCCGAAGATGAAACGCCTAAGAAAAGGAAGAAACAGGATGGATGTTCATATCGAACATTTCAAGCGTGTAAACCTACTGAGTTTTCAGGCAACGAAGGAGCAATTGCAGCCATCCGATGGATGGAAAAGATCGAAGCAGTCTTGGCCATTAGCAAGTGTGCTAATGAGGACATAGTTTTGTTCGCCTCACATTCTTTCAAGGATGAGGCATTAGAATGGTGGAACTCTGTTATTCAGTCGAAAGGACGAGATAAGACTTATGCAATGACTTGGGATGAATTTCGTGCATTGGTAACTCGAAAGTTCTGCCCAATGAACGAAAAGGAGAAAATCACCAATGAATTTCTGAATCTTCGAATGGTTGGTTCAGATAACAAGGGGTATAATACCAAATTCTTTGCATATGCCCGAATGGTACCACATCTTGTGACACCCGAATGCAACATGATAAGTCACTATATTTGGGGACTGGTCAATGAAATTCGTGATATGGTGAAGGCGGTCATGCCACAGACAATAGAGTCTGCGGTAGAGTTAGCTGGGCTTTTGACAGATGGAATGGTTACAACCCAGGAAGAGAATAAGAAGAAAGAGGTGGCCCATAAACCGAATATAGAGACAAAGAAATTTGATAAAGGGCCCGGAAAGAAAGAAGATTCATACTCTCTCCCCAGGTGCAAAACGTGTGGGAAGAGACACACAGGAAGATGTAGATCCACTCTATTCTGCAACTACTGCAAGACTTCAGGACATACTTTTGAGACTTGCTACTGGAAAAGGGAGATAACTTGCTTCAACTGCAATGAAAAAGGTCACTACAAGTCTGAATGCCCAAAGCTTAATAAAGAAGGCGGTGCTGGATCTGGAACCAAGACAGATCCTGGTGTGAAGAAGACGGCACTGGCATTTGTGATGAATGCTCGTGAGGCTGCTAACTTGCCGGACGTCATTACCGATACACATCTTATCAATAACGTTTATGCTAGAATTTTATTTGATTCTGGTGCAAACCAAAGCTTCATAGACTATAAGTTCTGTAGTTTATTAAATGAACCTCTAGTAAAGTTAGACAAATCCTATGAAGTTGAAACCGCAAACGGAGATATAGTTAAAATCTCATAATCTTTAGATAACGGTAGGATTACTCTTTCTAATCATGTCATCCCTGTAAAAATTTTGCCTATGACATTAGCGGGATTTGACGTGGTACTTGGTATGGACTGGTTGGCCTCGAACCAAGCTCATATCATTTGTAATCAAAAGCTTATTAAATTTTGTGCGCCTACCGGAGAAGAGATTATTGTCAAGGGTGACAAACCAACAAATCATGTTGGAATAATCTCAATGTTAAAAGCAACCAAATGCTTAAGGAAAGGATGTCTAGCATATCTGATCACTGTATCAGATAACAAAACGAAGAAAAAGATTGAAGACGTGCCAGTTGTAGCCGAATTTACCGACGTCTTTCCAGATGAATTGCCAGGGATTCCACCTGATCGTGAAGTTGAATTTAGAATTGATCTGGTGCCGGGTACATCACCAATAGCTAAAGCCCCGTACAGATTAGCTCCAACTGAAATGAAATAATTAAAGCAACAATTAGATGACCTGTTAGAGAAGGGATTTATCCGACCGAGTTCTTCGCCTTGGGGAGCTCCAATTCTATTTGTAAAGAAGAGGGATGGATCAATGCGTATGTGTATTGATTATCGTGAGCTGAACAAGGTAACCATCAAAAATCGGTATCCACTTCCTTGAATTGATGATCTATTTGATCTACTTCAGGGAGCGTGTTACTTTTCTAAAGTTGATCTGAGATCAGGTTATCACCAGCTCAAAGTTTAAGAAGAAGATGGTCCTAAAACTACATTCCGAACTAGATACGGACATTATGAGTTCACAGTTATGCCCTTGGACTCACTAATGCCCCTGCAGCTTTTATGGATATGATGAATCGGATTTGTAAACCCTATTTAGATAAGTTCGTAATCGTGTTCATAGATGATATTCTTATTTATTCCAAAACTCAAGATGAACACGCGAACCATCTTAAAATACTACTTGAAGTACTGAGAAACAAGAGATTGTACGCTAAATTCTCGAAATGTGAATTTTGGCTTACGGAAGTACAATTTCTTGGCCATGTTATCAACGCTAAAGGCATTCAAGTAGATCCTTCCAAGATTGAGGCTATTTCTAAATGGGAAACCCCTGCATCCCCATCTGAAGTTCGTAGTTTTCTTGGATTGGCCGGATACTACTGTCTATTCATTCAAAACTTTTCTCGAATAGCTGCCTCTCTCACATCTTTAACTCAAAAATCCGCAAAATACGAATGGGGACCAAAACAGGATGAAGCATTCAAGACTCTTAAAGAAAAGTTAACAAATACACCCATCCTGACTTTACAAGATGGTACTGAAGATTTTATCGTTTATTGTGATGCTTCACACATTGGTCTTGGATGTGTGTTAATGCAAAGAAATAAAGTTATCGCCTATGCATCACGTCAACTAAAAACACACGAGAAGAATTATACGACTCACGATTTGGAGTTGGGAGCCATAATCTTTGCGCTAAAGATACGGAGACACTATCTTTATGGAGTTAAATTTAATATCTACACTGACTATAAGAGTTTAAAATATATCTTTGGTCAGAAGGAACTAAACATGAGACAGAGAAGATGGATGGAAATCTTAAGCGATTATGACTGTGAAATCTATTATCATGAAGGTAAAGCCAATGTTGTGGCTGATGCCTTGAGTAGAAAAGAAAAAGAAAAGCCAAAAAGGGTTCGTGCTTTAAGGCTTGATCTTCAGATTGACTTACTTAGTCAATTGAAGCATGCACAGAAAATAGCTCTACAAGAGATAGAAAAAGAAGAAGGAATAAAGGGAATGCTTGATCAGTTGGTCAAAGGAGACGATGACCTAATCAGATTAAATAAGAAAATATGGGTGCCAATTGCTGGTAATCTTAGAGAAAGAGTACTTGAAGAAGCTCATAAGTCTAGATATACAATGCACCCAGGGAGTGATAAAATGTATAAGAATCTGAAAACTAACTACTGGTGGATAGGTATGAAAAAGAGCCTTGCATTGTATGTTGCAAAATGTCTTACATGCTCTCAAGTTAAGGCAGAACACCAGAAACCTTCAGGTCTACCGCAACAACTTGAACTACCTGTCTGGAAATGGGAAATGATAACCATGGATTTTATTACTAAACTTCCTCGAACAAGTCGTGGGAATGATACTATCTGGGTTATCATTGATCGACTAACTAAGTGCGCCCATTTCATTCCAATGAAAGAAACATTTAGCATGGATAAGTTAGCACAATTGCACGTCAATGAAATAGTGACTTTACATGGTGTGCCGTTATCCATCGTGTCAGATAGAGACAGTCGTTTTACGTCTCGATTCTGGCAAAGCTTTCAAAAAGCTTTAGGAACCCGATTAAATCTAAGCACTGCTTATCATCCGCAAACGGATGGACAAAGCAAAAGAACAATCCAAACGCTAGAAGATATGCTTCGAGCATGTGTGATAGACTTTGGAGGTAGTTGGGATAATCATCTACCTCTAATGGAATTCTCCTATAACAATAGCTATCACTCAAGCATCCAGCAGCACCATTTGAAGCCTTATACGACAGAAAATGTAGAACACCTGTGTGCTGGTCTGAAGTCGGAGAGAATCAAGTGTCTGGACTGAAATAGTCCAAGAGACAATTGATAAAGTAATACAGATCAGAGAAAGATTGAAGACAACTCACGATTGTCAGAAGAGTTATGCCGACAAAAGACATAGCCACTAGAGTTTAACGTCGGTGACAAGGTGTTACTAAAGGTGTCACCATGGAGAGGCATTGTACGATTCGGAAAGAAGGGAAAGTTATGTCCTTGATTTATTGGACCCTTTAAAATCTTAAAACGAATCGGACCAGTAGCCTATCAACTAGAATTGCCAAATGAGATGAATGGGGTACACAATGTATTTCATGTGTCAAACTTACGTAAATGTTTGGCTGATGAATCGCTAGCAATGCCATTACAAGATGTAGAGGTCTACGAAAAGTTGAAATTTATCCAACGACCTCTTCAAATCGAAGACCGTCAAGAAAAACATTTAAAGAGAAGGAAGCTAGTATTGGTAAAGGTAAAATGGAACTCTAGACGAGGTCCTGAATATACGTGGGAATTAGAGTCAGAAATGAAAAAGAAATATCCACAATTATTCCAATAAATCTCGAGGACGAGATTTAAATAAAGGTGGGGAGGATGTAACACCTGCGAAATTTTCATATTATTTTTGTCAATTAAATAATCATGGTTATGTTTCAAGCGTGACTTCATGACTAAGTTTTAGATAAAACTTAATGTCTAAGCCTTGCGATACAACTTAATAATTAAGCTACGGATAAAACTTAACAATTAAGTATTTGATAAAACTTAATGCCTAAGTGTTAGATAAAATTAGGATGAAACTTAACAGCTAAGTTTTGGATAAAGCTTAATAGCTAAGACTTGGATAAACTATAAAACTTAATGGCTAAGTTTTGAATAAAATATAAAACTTAATTGCTAAGTTTTGGACTTAATAGTTAAGTTTGGATAAAACTTAATAAGTAAGAAATACTTAATGAGTAAGAAATATCCATGTATAAATAGATGTCTCTTGCTTCATTTCATTTCATAACCTTTTGATTGTCTTCCCTACATTCACACACGAAACTCTCTACTACTTTTTAAACACCATAAAGATAACCCAAGATTAGGAAACCGGTGTATATGCTCTAGACAACAAGTATAGAAGTTCTGATTTAATCAAGATGTTAGAGGCTCGTGACTTAATCCTTAAGTTACTTCGAGGTTCAGAAACAAAAGCTTATCAAGTTTAGAGGCTCTGTTCAATTTACCAGGAGAATACGTTTAATACTTTCAAAACATTCAAATGATTTTATTTTGCGAAAATGGCATTAGTACGTTAACCATGTTAATGCATAGAGGTATTCTGCTAAAACATTTAGACCAGAAGTATATGTATGTTTGATCAAATTATATCCTGGGGATGGGTGAAAATCCCATACCGGGGCTGGTTCAGACTCAGTACAGATCCGGAGAGTCCCGTAGTAAGACTGCCTGAGCACCAATACCAGTATATATGGAGGGGGAACTTCCAGTTGAAATAGACTGCTAAATGTGTGGTTTACCGTTAATTTATGATTAACTGTTTATCGTTATTCATGCCGAAATATTTTTGTGTCAAATTAAATGTATTCACCAGCTTTTCACTGATGTATTATTTTCAAACATTTTCAGGTAAACATGATTAAATATGTTTAGTCAGGTGTTAGTGCTGGATGGACTATGATCCTAGGCATGGAAACCCTGTGATGAATATAGTAGCAAGAATAGTCCCGAAAGGACTAAAGTTTCCTAGGCATAGACCTTGTGCCAAGTTTTGAATATCTGTCAGTAGACAGAAAATTTTGTAAACATTGCGTTGAACAATATTAAGTAAAATTTTGGGTATTTAATCCCTAACGAATAAATGAAAGTTTGTTTTTATAAATCATCAGATAAATTGTGAAATGATTTTCCGCTGCGTAAACGTCTTTCAAGACAAGCAAATAAAACATGAACAATAACGCGTACCAATCGGTCGCACTCCCGGGGTGCCTTGAAACCGAGGTGTGACAAATTGAAGGACTATTTTCTTTCATAAGCAATTAAGTCTTGGAAGATTTATTCTCTTATTGAATAAAATTTCTGGTACTTCATATCTTCCGAAGCAAAATTTATCTAGGAAGTGAAAATACTCTAAGTATTTTTCTTCCGAAGCAAAATTCTTGAAATGCTAAGGAATATCTTCCGAAGCCAAATTGGCTTCGAAAGTTTTCTCAAAAACTTCCGAAGACAAATTACCTTCGGATGATTTTCAACTTCCAAGAAAACTACCTTTTTGGGCACTTTTTAAGAGGTGGGAACGACATTCGGATTTCAAAGTTTATTCATTTGCATTAACTTTGTCTCAAATCCAAATCATATATATATATTTGTACAATGGTTCCCCCTCTTTCACTTTCTCCTTCATCTGCGAAATTCAAACCCTAAATTCACTCACAAACTGACCTTGTTCTTACCTTTATGCACTTCAAAGCTACTCAAAATGGCCAACCCCGATCCTTGAAACCAACCAGATTTCTCCATGCACTTACATAGGCAACATAATCAAGTTGCTCTTTTATCGTCTGAGAAAGATCTTGGTTTCTCAAACATTTTCCGCCTTTTGTCTCTAACCAACCACCTCATCGCCCTCACAATCGACCCTCCATTATATGAAGATCAACTTTTGGAGTTCTGGAGGACCTGCTAAGAGGTCATCTTGGACGGTGGGAAGGCACTATCTGCCACAATGCAGGGGAGGATAGTATTCATCACTCTAGCCACCATCAACTCTCATCTAAGGCTAGATAATGAAGAAGGTGACTTGTCCTTTCCTAAGTCTACTGTAACAACTAGGGGACTACTCTGTAAGAACCTTCAGAAAAGGTAAGGTCTCATCCAAGTGGAAGTACCTCTTCCATATGGTCATCCACTCCCTATCAAACAAATATGGAAGTTGTGACCAAATTCCTAAGGGCCTTTCCATATAGTCCATGGAATGGTTCAAGGGGTCAAGTTTAGGTATTCTCAATTTGTATATAAAAATCTGCTTGCAAACTTAGACTCCTTAAAATATTATATGTTCCATAAATATGTTCAATACATTCTTAACTGTGAACTGGGCTCACAGTTAAGGGGAACATGTAATATTCTTATATTGGGACAGATGAAGTCTGGCATCTTCAAGACAATGATAAAGCCCACTGTTGGCTTCTTTGGGGTAGAAGCAGCCCTGGTCCAAAAAATGTTAGAGCTTATTGCTTAAGGTGACAACTTGGCAGCACCAGCCAATGTTGAACCCATACCTTCTACATCTACAACCCCCACACAGCCACAAATCACCATAACCTACCAAATAAAATCCAAACGAACCCCTGTTCAGTCTACTCAGGTTGAGCAGGCCCCCAAATCACTAACCATACAGGAAGAAGTGTACACTGGAGCTCCCACTTCTCCTGACAAGCAAACCACTCCTATTATTTCAATGATCAGCATTGAGGTTCCTCATGCTCAGTGTGATAAGCTCATAACCCCAGCCTTAAGCCTTCACTTAGAGTCTTAAAACTCTAGTGATCAACCTTCAGGGAAAAGTTACCATCCCCAGCCACTTGAACTCAACCAACCAATACCAAACCTTGAATTCTATGATGATGAAGATATAGGATTCAGTGAGTATAATGAGTCTCTCTTTTCCACCCCTGCTTAAGGAGAGACAAGTGCTCCTGCATCACCTATATCTAGCCCACATCATCCACCCACAACTGAGGTGGACCTCCCTAAACCTGTTCAAGAGGCCCATATGGAAGAGGCACTTACTTTTGCTAATGATTATATCATTCAAACCTCAACAATAGCAACCTAGCCCATTGACACTTCTTTTGAAGCTATCAGTGTGCAGGGGAAAACCAACAGCAAAGAAACTAAAGCTAGTGATGAGAAAGAAGACCTTGGTCCTATTCTCTCATCCCTTCATGATTCATCTGACGAAGATGAGGGGCGTATGCAACTAAAGGTGCACAAACTGTCCAAACTTTGCACCTATTTAGTTTCCAAGGTTAGTCACCTAGAATCTCAGGTGACTACCTTACAAAGAAGGGTCAATGACTAGCAACTTAGGATCATCGATCTCAAGGGCAAGTTAGCTGTGACACCCATCTAGAGGACTCAACCAGGCCCATAAAACCCTATGGATATGATGGACCTAACTCCTAGCTCCCCTATGCAAGAAGGTGATGCTACCAAAAAGGGGGGAAAGTCTTACTTACAATCACAGAACCTGGGAGTTCCTCTAATAATATGGACATGGATGACTCATCACCCTCACTTGTTGTTGTCCACACTTAACAACCTCTTCTAGTCCACATTGATGTGGACTCACTCATTCAAAGCTTGTTTGAGGAAGGTATACCAAGGGCTACGCCTACACTATCTCACCCTGCTGAAAATCCAATAGTGGGATGGAGGTATGATAAAGAAAAGAGAGCCTTGGTAATATCTAGGTCTCAGAGTCAACAAGAGATTTTCAACTTTTTTAACCTGAGATACTAGGAGAGCACCTATCTAGTTGACCTCCCACTTGCCAACCCAAGCAAAATAGGCAAGCTACAAGGTTAGCTGATAGGATTCAACAAAAGGTGCTTGAAGAGTTCAAGCTGAGAAGTAGACTATATAGACAGAGGCTAGAAGGCAATACTGTTGGTCAACTGGATGCTAAGGTGGAACCTAAGATTAGCTTCAAAGGGGAAACCTTAGCTGAAGGCCTAGCAGTTGAGTCTATGAACCTTGAGACAGGAGCTGCGTCAGCACCCTCAGCAACCATTTCCCTTAGTGAGGCACCAGCTGGTGAAGGTGTCTCACAACCTTTCTCTGGCCAGAGCTTAAGTGCAGCACCAAGAAATGAAGACCAAAGCTCTCTCCACCCTGAGTCACACAAGCCTATGAGTGACAAAGGGAAAAGGAAGATGACTCCTAAGAAGATTAAGGAGGAGAAGACAGAGAGGAAGTGGAAGGCAAGGGGAGAGAGTTCAAGTAGGACCCCTGGCTTCATAAAAGCTACAATCAGGGCTGCTCCCAAGCCAAGTACTCAAGATGATGAGTTAAGGGCAGCCAGATTGAATTATTTGGGGTCCAGGGACTATAATATTAATGAGCTCATCTCTCTCCCCGTGGAGGAATTAAATGAACTGGCTGACATAGAAGTGTCTAAGGAGAGGAAGGAAGCTGAGATAGCAAAACTGCTTCTCAAGATCAAAGAAAAAAGAAGGAGAAAGATATTGTTAGAGCTCTTAAAAGATTAACATTTGTCTTTTGCGTTTTATCATAGTATAGGGACTTATTCTGTAAATATATGTTCCTTGTTTCTTTTGATAGTATAAATAGGATAGTTTATGCATTATGTAAAAAGTGTGACAGTTAGAACAGATAGAACGACTGTAACTCACCCTTACACTTTGTATCCTAATCTTTTGCTATCAATGAAATCTATGAATTTTTAAAGTAATTGCTTGTGTTTGTTTACTTATTGTTTGAATTGATCATTATATTATGATATCATCACAGATCGATCCATTTAAACCTATCAGAGAATCTACAAAGTTCCTACCCTCTCCCCAGTTCAAGAAAGTCCTAAGACAGAGACTGTGGCTACTGAGCAACAAACTCAGGTAGGTAGGGAAAAAGATAGACAAAACATGATCACCTACCTGAGTGCCACAGGTCTCTATCAGGCAGCAGACCTTCTTCCCTTTCCATATGACTACATTGAGATCGAATACCTCAAGAAGCATGAGCAAGAAGTGCAAAAAGAGCAAAAAGCTGCAAAGAGGAAGATGAGGGAAGAGGCTGCAAAGTCAAGAGCCACCATCAAAGCAAACTAGAAGAAATATGCTGATAGACAAAAGATGGTGAGCTTTTTGAAGCTGTATGGATTCTCCGAAAGGAGTCTTGGTCTAATGTCTCTATCCACCATGGATGAGCACATTAGAGTGATCAAGCAAAAGATCAAAAGGGGTGAGCTGGTTGACTTGCATTCTCCACCAAGTCAAGCTGAACCTAAAGCTAAGGTCAAGGTTGAACCCCATGAGACAACACAACCTGGACCTAGTGCTGCATCACAGCCAGCTTTATCTTTTGATCCACAATAGGGTCCTGATCCTTCTTCTTATGAACCTGAGAAGGACAATGACCCAACTGAGGAAGACAAACAAGAACAACCTAATACTACAGGCCAGTCTCCTAGGAAAAGGATGCCCATAAAAAAGGACAAGAAGAAGAAGAAAAAGTCCAAGGCATCCACCTCTGTACCTTAGGATGAGTCAAAACATCTTGAGGGTGATCAAGAAGAGGCTGCTCATCCAACTCCTATCCAAGTAGAGCCTCTTGTTGCTGAGAGACCCATTGTGTCTTGGATGTTTACCATCAGTCCCGACAGATGGTATATCACTAGAGATCAAGGAGGTCAAGACCTGTACTTCTGGAAAAATATACTTGACCTCCTTCTGCATGATCTCTATGACATGAGAAGACACTTTAAGAGTATGAGGAATCCTAAGCAACTGATGATAAAGGAATGGTCTTGATTCTGATGAGGACTGTCAATAGATGAAGATCAAGAATCAAAGGTCTCTTCAGTTTGGGTAGCATCAACCTAGGGAGAGCTTGTAAGGAATACACTTAAAGACTGATGCAACCAAGATCAACCAAAAAGCTCTCAGCATGCACAAGTGAAGTACAAGGAAGTTACTTCGGAAGATTTGATATAACTAAGTGAATTATGCTAAGTTTCAAATCTTCTGAAGCCAAAAGACCATATCTTCAGAGGCCAAATATGAAGTCTTCTAAAGCTTCAAGGACAAAGTCTTCCAAATCCAAAGACTGATTTCTTTTAAAGACAAAGAAGACATGCTTTCTCTAAATCACCTTTTGATAAAAGCTGAACCACTTTCTACTGTCGCTTCTGAAGACTCACCAACTAACATGGTTTGGTGAAAAGTCTATGCTTTTGTCAACTATAGATTAAGGTATTTTGTCTGTAACTTTCCGACTATGTACTTTTATCCTTTTTGTAATACATTAGAATGTGAGCTATGGCATGTCATAGTCACTAGTCAAAAGGCAATTTGCCTTTTGACTCTACATTGATCTTGTTGTCTAGATTAGTGTTTCCAGCTGGCCTTCAAAGTATGGCTGGCTGTAGGATGTAGTATAAAGTATCTCAAGTACTTGTATCTTCTGGTAAGCCTTGTAACACTTGTATGAACTTGAGAGCAATATACATCATTCTTGAAAACCATATTTAAGTGTTCTCGTTATTGTTCTTCTTTTACTTGTGTTCAATTTTTCATTCTAATTGGTCCCTATTTGATCTGCTGAGTGTTCTAAATCTCTCCGCTTTCTGAAACTATTGCATTAACCACCCTTCAATGGTCCTGCAATATCTCTTCATTAGTTTTATGTGGGTTTACGGACTATACCAACCCTATGCTTCCTGATACATCTTATGTAATAAAGGTTAGGTATGTCTTTTAATCTGTCTTTGTTAAATTACTATTATTAGTTTTTTTTTGTATTATGTTTGTTAATATGTTATATATGCAATTCAGTTTCGGTTTGGATGGAAATAATATAGAATCTGAGAGTAACGTTGTTCTTGCTTCTATGAGAATATTAGTTTGAAGTCACTCTGGACATGTGATATGTCTCAAGTTCTATTAATTTTATTAATTCTATAAGTTTTGATCTATATTTTTCTATGAATATTAATTTAATTTGTGTCTGGTGCAGGTCCTTTCTACTTTTGAACCTCTTTTGAAATTGTCATGTTTGCTTAGAATTGGAGGAGTCCAAGCTTTAATTCAATACCCTGGTGATTTAGTCAATTCATGTATATTATTTCATCTCCAATTGATTAGTGGAACAAGAGATAATTATATACTTCAAGATTACTTTATTTTAATTAATCATATCGGGGTATGATAAACAACAACTCTTTCGCTTTTGTGGAATTGACTAACTTGAAATACAAAATTAACAAGATTGACTCTAATCATGATCTTATGTAATGATTTTGTATATAATGAATTTATTTTTCTTGGTTTATTGATTGAGGTTTTTCTAGATTTATCCAGACTTTTCTTCTAATCTTTCAGCTATATCGAGATTGGTTATGAGTATTTTCATGTTCTAATACTAATTGAACTAATGTACTTAGATATTTTATATGTCTAACTGAGTAAGTTGGCCACCTAATGACTTATTTTTAGCAGATATTTACAATGGAGAGACATTAGTGTTTTCCAAGTGATAGTTTGTCATCATGTGGTGTCTGGTCCTAACCAACGTCTTTGCATAGAGCTCAGAAGTGCATGCATTATATACCACACTTGGAGCGTGAAGGATGATGTGAGTCCATTAGTATCACCATTAGGAAAATAGTAAAGTTACAGATAAAACATTATACAAAGAAGTATCTGGACATTTGTGAATTATAACTATAATTTAATCTATTGTTATATATGTAATGTAATGTTATTTTTAACTTTAATATATTAAATATATAGTTATAGTTAAAACCCATGTAATACATAGGTTTATAACCTAGTATCATTGTATCTTCTTGAGCACCTAAATATAAAAATCACTAGTTGCAGAGAGTGGACGTAGATCACACCGATCGAACCACTATAAATCTTCGTGTTCATCCTTTTCTTTGATTCTTTCTTTTGCGTTTGTTATTGTGAGTGTTAGAGTGATTGTGAGCATAACTGGTTGAAACTTAACATATTCTAGTTGCATTTCACTAATTACATCCCAATAAGAGTTATAGTGTAATTAACAAGTCCAATCAAAATGCATTTGAGCCAATGCAATTTTCTACCTATACATGTATTTTGTAAAATACATATACTAATTTATACATAATTCTTAATTAAACATAAATAATAAAAATAAACCAAAATATTAATCTCTATTTATTATTTCCTGGGGCCTTAATCAGAAGAATAAATGAGCATTACAAGTAGAAATCTTGGTAGCATCATCCTAGGGGTAATTTGTTTGAGTATTTAAAGGATAATGCTACCAAAATAGTTAATCAATAAGCCAAACTAGCTCTTGCTGAAACAGTCCTAGTGCTTAAGTGAAGTCTGCCTACTAAATACTTTAACTACTAATCATTTGTGTGTCTACCGATACACTTCTTCTACCATTAGTAATTGTATATGCTGATTTGCTTCTTTTGATACAAAGATGTCAATGCTAAAGAGTAGTGGTGCGAACATAATACTATAACTATTGAAGATCCACTCTATTGACTTTTTTAATCTGTTTTGTACAAATCTTGTAACCAATAAACATGCACATTCGTGGTAATGACTATAGCTTGTCATTGATCCTAAACCTAGACTAGACGATCATGATTGATTATGTGTAACACCGCGAAATTTCCATAGAATCGATGAAGAAGAAAGTTTCCACGCGGAGGAGAGTTCTTGCATGACAGAGACATCTAGCATGATAACCTAAGTGATATTTTTGAGAATCCTATAAATAGATGAGAGCACCTGTCTGTCCCCATTTTTCACGCGAGAGAGAAAACGAAGATTTGAGGTGTTTAAGGTATGCAACCCATGTAATGATTCATGTTATGTATTAAGGAATGAATATTGATGAATGTAATGCACGAATGTGTAGTTATCATTCGAAAAGCTCTTGTGAAAGTTGGTTTTGTGTTAGAATCTTCAAAGGTGAGTTTCTAGCCCTTTTTTATACAAGTTTATACGTGTTTTGGGGCTATTATGCATACTACCTTGCTTGTTACTACTTTAGATGATGTTTGGTTGTAGAATGGTTAAGTTATGATTGATTATGGTCATGATTTAGGCGGTTTCAGGCTGGAAACTTCATGTTTTCGCTTTAGGACTAGTAAGTTCTCGCGTGTATAGTTCTCGCGCAAGTGATTAATGACTTGGGTTGCAAGGGTTAGAGTTTCGTAAACTTCTCGCATGACTAGGAAGTTCTCATGCGAAGGTTAAGTTCTCACGTATGGGTAACTTTTTGTGCAAGGGTCTGATTTTGGTGAGGTTCTCGCACGAGGTTATGTTGTCGTGTGGGCTTAGTTCTCACGCGACTTGCTGTGTTATGTGTTATCTTGTCATGTTCTAACCATTTTCACAATGATAAAGTTTTACGATATGTCTTTACTTGGTATGTTATGTATTACTATCAGTAAAGTATTATGTAATGAAAGTAAAAGATAATGATAATAAAAAGTGGAACGTAATGAATGAATGAAAGTCTTGCAAGCAAAATGAATGGAGGCGCACAACCATGTTGTTGTAAGCTCAACTGAAGTGCGGCTTAGCTAGCTATGAGGATGCACTTTAGCGGTCTAATCCTTGAGATTGACCATAAATGATACGGGATCCTTGTCGCTTTATCTTGGTAATATAGCCAGCTTCATGCATAATGTTTGGGGGTTTATTTATAAGCCTTGGCACAGTACCAGCTTCGTGCACAATGTTGGGGGTCTACCACATGGCATTGATCCATTTCAGCAAAAGATAATGATGAAAGAACGAAAGGTATGAAACGATGATGAAAGATAAAGAAAGGACCACATTGTTATGTATGTGTTGATGTATGTTCACGTATGAAAAAGGCAACGGTTTTTATCGAAGGTAAGTATTTTATTATAAAACTAGAACTCACTCAGCATCGCTGACTTTGTATGCATAATAGTTGGCAGGTAATTGATATTGCTGTCGAGATGCAGACATGGGCAATGAAGCTATTGGGATGATTCAAGTCTGATATCCATATTTTTTGGGAATGATGTTTATGTTAATATCATTTTTGATGTTTAAAGGAAATGACACGATGTTTTGGCTCAAGTATAATTATAAATGGAAATTATGTTTTTGCTGCAAATGTTATGTTTATTAAATGTTTTATGCTATGATTGTCCAACTGTGAGCATCCTCGGGTTTGGGGCCTTACATTATGATGCTTAGTTTTTTTAGTATAAATACCTCGTACCTATACAGTTTAGAGGTTGTGGTTTTCATCCACTTGATTTTGCTATTACAAGTTTGTAATTTATACAATATATTAAGTGAAGAATACTTTAAAAAAATTTAAAGTTGTACAATTTTATATATCAATTATAATAGTTGATAGAATTTCGTATATATTGGTTGCTGGTCTGTAGAAGTTTTTGTTCTAACCAATCCAACACAACCCAAACTATAGATCAACAACAATCTTTATTTTTGCATATTAAATCCAATTGCTTGAATTGGACATTCAACATCGTCTTTTAAGAACCCCTTGTTGATTTCGCATTGATCCAGAGGTATAAAACTTGGTTAGGAGCTGGGGAACGGTTGTGGAATACTAGCTATCCCACTAACTCAAAATAGATTTATAGAATTACAATATTGCCATTTTGAATAATATCTTAAGTAAATAAATAGAAAATAATTATCAAAATCTAATTGGATAGAGTTGGTTCTTTTAGTTGCTTACAAAATATTGATTGATTTCAAATGAGAACTATTATTTTATAAGGAATTAAAAGAAAACCAATCCTGATAATCACTCAAACTGTAGAAAGACTTGTGGTCCATTGGCAAGACTTGTGGTCCATTACACTATTTACTATTACTTTAAAACCTTTGAACTCAACAATCTTATGTTGACATATTTGAATGCATGTTTTCTCAAGTAATTGAGGTTTGCAATAGGTTAAGCTAGCATGGAACTCATCGCATTTAGGGTTATTCATGCTATTAGGACATTATTTCTAATTTGTCATGTTTTGAAAACAATTTACATTAGTTCTACAACTTCAACAATTTAACTCTAAAAACATTTATGTACTTCTATAGTTATTTTAGCAATGTATGTTTTACAAAATCATTTAATGGTCGACCATTGACTATGATTCCATGACGTTCACGCCCCGCGGGAAACCATCATGGTTTGGGGTGTGACACAATCACATCTTCTCTTGATGCTACAGCTGCTCTATGCCTTTGATTGCCAGAGGTAGAGGGGTATTGAAAGGTTGTTGTTGGTTTGTAGTTTGATGACCTTGGTGGAGATGGGTTTGACTTAGGTGCTTTGCATTCTTTGGCAAAATGTCCGAGTTGGTTGTAGTTGAAACATTTTACTTTGCTCTTATCAAACTTAAATCCTTATCTTCTCTTCTTCAAAAACTTTCTTGTTGAAATTGTTTAGCCCTGAAAGAGATCATGGCTGTCACACCCTCAAATTCCACATGCGGGGTTTTACCACGAGGCGTGTGAACAAACCAGGATCTCAGTCATTAGTTACTCAGAACGACACTATATGCAAAATTTAAAATAATTCAGATTTTGAATCTATAAAACATTTGCGGAAGCGAAACATTTGCAGAAGCATTTTGGTAAAAAAAATTTTCAAACATATAGTAACAAATGAAACTGCACAAAACACACGCCCAAACCAAAGTGTAAAAGTATTCAATATGATAAAACAGTATAATGTTTGTTCAAGGAATGCATGGCTCGTGCGTGCTCCTACGGTATTCAGCTAGTATCGACCTGAGAAAAGCATACTAAAGTGTCAACACGATGGTTGGTGAGTTCAAGAGTTTGTAATCAATCATAAGCAGTTGCGTTAGTAAAACATAACAAGTGCATTGAAATAGATAGCAAGTCTAATTTCATTAGTAAATAAGAATAGTGATTTCACGATCGAAGATGACTATTTTTGTCTGTTGCCTCCCACCACGACATACAGGTCTTGATGCTATTAGTTGTTTAGGACAATATTGCACTCGCTTGACCTCTAGTGTTACGGGTGGGGCTTGTCAGACCCAGTAGTACTACCCAAGATTCCCCTCTAGATTCCTTAATTAACGATCTGAACTTGTGTGGGCTTTCAATGGTATATCACACTATGTCTTACTAAACACGTTTTATAATAGCAAAGCATTTAAAAATAAAGTATGCTTTCTCCCCAAAAATGAGAGTAGATAAAAGTGGGGCATCGAACTCACCTGATGCGCAAACGAACGATAACAAAAGCTAACGATGAGCGGAAGACAACCCTTTAAAGGTTACCTAGAACATGCAAGTACATAAGTACGTGTACATAGAAAGCTTAACAACCCTAAGTGCTCAATAAACAAGTTGACCCAAGGTTTTGGAAAAACAAGACTTATTAGACCTAGTTGACCCGTTTGACCCGTTGGTGACATGTCAAGTTAGATTCTTGTTTGACCAAGTATAACAATTCATAAATCATCATACAATCACAGACTACTATGTAATTTATTCCCATAAGCCACATTGCAACACTTAAGTTTTATCATGCTTTTCATGCTAACTTAGGTTATCATACAACGCATGCAAACCAATTCATCATACAAAACAGGTTCACAATTAGATTCCTCTACAATACATATTGGGTTTAGTCACTCATAACATGCCATGTTAAGCCACTCATGGCTACACACCCTAAACCATGCCAATCCTACAAAGTAGGGGCCTTAGATTAATATGCGTGTATGATACCCATCATCAATATCCCACATGTAATTCATACAACCAAGACATCAGCATTACAAAAATCAACAATCACAATTCATCATGTCACATGACCTGTACACTTGCACATTTTCCAAGAAAACCTATATGTTCCCATAGTTTCATCAAATAACCATATGACCCAATCATCACAATCCAACACATTAGACATCATCCATGATCACTCTAGCGTGCTCCTAACATCCTAAACATGATCAAAACACAAAATCACACTTTTCATATAAATAAAGTTTCCCTTTTGGGAAAGTGGCTTCCAAAATCTATGTGTTCATCAATTTCAATTCCAAATTCATCAATAACATACCCTATCTTTTCATAGCAATCATAATCATCCATTTAACATCAACAATTCATCAAAACATGAATTCTCATGAAGAAAAGTTTCCAATTTTGGCAATATATGAATTAGATGACAAAACCATGGATTTCTTGCATAATCTACATAGATTAACATTCATATAACATAACTAACATCATATCATCATCAACCATCATCAATTTTGACTTTTTCTATGAAAATCAAACTAGGGTTCTTCAAGCATCAAAAACCATGAAAACTCAATCAAAATCTAACCTTTAATGGTGTAGGAATCAAGAATTGGCACTTGCTACACGTTAGAATCACTTGGAACTAATCAAAATCGATGAATGATTGTTGTTCTTTGATCAAAATCGCAATGTGTGGGGGATTGGGGTGCTCGGCCGCAATGGGGGGTGTGGGAGGGGATTAGGGTTTATTTTTTGTTAATATTTGGTAATTACAATTTTTACAATTAAACCCTCCTTGATTATATTTTATAAAAACTTAATTTTTTTTAACATTTTTAACAACTTCTAACTACAAAACTCATATATTATTATTTAACAATAATAATCATATATTTTTAGCTAGCAACAAAACACACGAATCCAATATAACATGTTGGCACGTTACAATGTCAAATTCACAAATAATACCTAAAATTCACAAATCACATAACTACAAATTAATAATCAACATTATTAATCAAGTTATTATCTAGTAACCATTGTTAATTATAATTAAGTCACCAACGTTCAACAACAGCTAGTGTGTGCTCACGACACGTGTATGTAATACCTAACGGAACTAACGGAGTTTGGTAACCGGAAATCACTGGATGTCACATTATCCCCATGTTAAAAGAATTTTTGTCCTGAAAATTGCGTTACATGGTTATGTTACATCACTGGTCTACTGCATTGGCACAAAGAAATCGGGTGAGTTTCGGGGGGGTTGTCACATCATCCCCATGTTGAAAGAAATTTTGTCCCGAAATTTAATCATTACCTTCGCCGACTATCATCATCGTTTCGAACTAGTGCGGATACTTAAGCTTCATCTGATCCTCACGTTCACACGTGAATTCTGGTCCACATCTAGAGTTCCAACGAACTTTGACTATAGGTATCTTGCTTTGCTTAAGGGTCTTGACTTCATGGTCCATCACCTCAACTGGTTCTTCAATGAATTGCAGTTGTTCATCTACTTGCACTTCCTCAAGCAGTATAACCATTGTCTAATCAAATAAACACTTTTTCAGATTAGAGACATGAAATACGTTGTGAACTCCACTCAACGAGTCAGGCAGGTCTAATCTATATGCCACTGGACCTATTCTTTCCAGAATCTCAAATGGTCCAACGTATCACGGATTTAGCTTGCCTCTTTTGCGGAACAGAATCACACCTTTCCATGTTAAGACTTTCAGTAAGACTTTGTCGCCGACCTGAAACTCCAAAGGTTTCCGTCGCTTGTCTGCATAGCTCTTCTATCAGTCACGTGCTGCAGCCATAAGGTTTCTTATCTGTACGATCTTCTCGGTAGTCTCGTGCACCAACTCAAGGCCTGTTAGCTGACTATCACTAATTTCCGCCCAGCAAACTGGTGATCTACACTTTTGCCCATACAAGCAACCTTGATGCTGGTGTGATAACTACTGTTGTAAGAAAATTCCACCAATGGTAGGTGAACTTCCTAGTTATTTCCAAAATCAATCACGAAAGCACGTAACATGTCCTCCAATGTTTGAATAGTATGTTCGCTTTGCCCATCTGTTTGAGGATGATACGCTGTCACACCCCCGCTTAAAGCATAAACACGAGGATGTAACGGACGGGATTGTCATAACACATTGTTAATTAATAGAGATGCATTGAATGATGAAAAGTCAACATGTCATGACGTCACCCGAAACAAATGGAGACTTGTGCCGTGGTTAGCCAATTCCACGACAAACATAGTGTAAGGATCTGTCTGAAGATTATGAAGCTGATGAAACCAAAGATCTTCCAACATGTACTAGAGGAAAAGGATGAACTTGCTTCGGAAGCTTTACACTCTTTAAAGAAAACTCCAAAGATAAAGTCTTCCGAAGCCAAAAGTTCAGAAGAAATTACTTCGGAAGCTTTACATTTAACAAGAAAAATATTCCAAGTGTAAAAACTTCCGAAACCAAAGACCTAGTTCTTCCGAAGCCGAAGATGAAGTCTTGCGAAGCTTCAAAGACAAAGTATTCTGAAGCAACTTTGCTGTGAAGACTGATTTCTTCGAAAGACAGAAAAAAGATGCTTTCTCTAATCTACTTTTGATAAAGCTGACCAACTTTCTGCTGCAACTCTGATAACTCACCAACTTGTATGAGTTGGTGAAACTTCCATGCTTTAGTGAATAGTAGATAAAGTCTTTATCTGTAATTTTCTTCTTTTGTTCCTTTAGACTTTTTGTACTAGGAAAAGTCAGTGAGCTATGGCATGTCATAGTCACTAGTCAAAAGACAATCTGCCTTTTGACTCTAGATTGATCTTGTTGTCTAGATTAGTCAATTCCAACTGTCCTTCCAAGTATTGACGGTTGTAGGTTGTAGTATAAAAGAGTCTCAGGTCCTTATATTTTATTTATGCTTTGAACACTTGTAATAGAACTTGAGATCAATATACAACATCCTTGAAAACTAATACTTGTGCTATTGTTCTAAGTTTTGTCTCATTGTTACTTGTGTTCCTTGTATCTTCAAAGTTTCCTGTTCCCTATTTGAACTGTTAAGTGATCTAAGATCACTCCTCTTGTGAAACTAATTGTTGTTAACACCTTAACTGGTCCTGCAATTGGTATCAGAGCATTCCAGGCTCTTGATTGTAAGATCTCACCATCTTAAATCCTCTTAGTTTCACACTTCACTTAACTTTTCAAATGGCATCTATCTCAAAGGCTGATATGGAAACTGGAACTATGACAAAGTCCCCACTGATCACTCCTGAGGATTTTGATACTTGGTGCCAAAGAATGGAAGGCTTCATCAAGTCTCAAGATTCCAGGATGTGGGAGTCTGTTGTCAATGGACCTTATGTACCATGCACCACTTCAGCTGGTGGTGGTGGTATGATACCAAAGGAAAGGGTTGATTTTTCTGAAGAAGATTAGAAAAAAATTGATATTGATCAGAAAGCTATGACAACACTTCAAACTGCTCTTCCTAACTCCATCTACAGAGGTTTCAAGAAGTGCAAGACTGCCAAACAACTATGGGATGCACTGAAGCTGATGTATGAGGGGTCCAATGAAGCCAAAGAAAACAAGAAGGGCCTCTTGAAGCAGTAGTTTGAAAATTTCACCTTCAATACAGGTGAAACCATGACTCAACAATACTTCAGGTACGTTGAGATTGTGGATACATATTGTTAGGAAGTTCATGTCCTCTCTTCCCAGACAATGGACACACTACTGTGTGGTCATTAAGAGGACTGAAAAACTCAAGACTCTTACTCTCACTAAGTTATATGGAATACTCAATGGATACCAGATGGAGATGAACATGTAAAACTCATCTGGTAACTCCAACACTCATTAGAGTTCAGCCTTCCATGTGGTTGAAAGGGATTACAGAGAACCACAGCACCATCTCATCTGCTACTCGGACAAATCACAAAAGGGTCCTTTCATCACCTTTCCAAAGACACCAAGGGAAGGCTACATCCCTGAAAGCCCATTCCAGGAGACAAGTTCTTTACAAGCTTTTGTGTCTTCTGATGAAAGTTCAGGCAACTTTCTCTTCACCTTTGAAGACCTGGACTGTATCCATCCAGATGATCTGGAATATATGAAAATAGTCCTGCAGATGGCTCTACTCACTCTCAAAGCCCAGAAGTTCTACAAGAGGACTGGGAGAAGGTTTCCCAGCAATGCAGCCAGTGGAAAGTTTGGGCTGGACAAAAGCAAAGTGAAGTGTTACAACTGTAACCAAATAGCACACTTTGCCAAGGAGTGCAAGGAACCAAAGTCAAATGGTGGCCAAGCACAATCCAGGCCAAACTACACTAAGGGAGCTCACCAGAATGAGAAGCCAAGATAGCAAGCTGCAGTTGCTGTTGAAGAAGGAGGCTTTGACTGGAGCTTTTAGGTTAAGGATGCTTCTCCAAACCAAGCACTAATGACAGATCATGATGAAGACAAGGTATTGGATCATCTTTGTACTCCTGAATGCATTGCTAAAGTTAATAGATACAGGTCCTATAACTTAGAGATGAGATCTGATCTTGAGTCCTTAAATATCTTAAAAGCCGACTTTAAAAGAGCTGAAAATGATTATAAACTTAAGATAGAAGATATAGAGAAAACCATTTCAACTCTTAAGCATGAGCATACAAACTACAGGACTCAAATCAAAGATCTCATCTCAAATTTAATTGAATGCCAGGCTGAGCTTGTGACCAGCAAAACCAGTGTAGAAAAATGTGTTCTTGAAAAAGTGACCTTCAAGAGCATAATATCCTCATCCATACATGCAAAAGTTTGTTATTAGAATAAGCAGGGACTGAGATCTACTGAGATAGCTCCTCCACATACTCTATTGTCTGTAAGATCTCCAAGGTGTGGAACTTGTGAAGATGAGATTCCCCTCATAGACCCCATTGTTGAAGATGATGAAGAGGAGATAGTGAAGGATGACTCAGAGAAGAGTGAAGAAGGTCATCCTAAGAAGGGTCACTATTCTCCTGAGGAGAGGAAAGAGTCTGGAATGACCAAGTCAAACAGAAAGAACTTGATTAGAAGAGCTAAGAGAAGATCAAAGAAGGCTCAAGAAATCAAGGCCACTTTTGACTCAAAGCAGAAACAAGTGTTTATTTCTGCAGGTTTTGAAGTGGTAAAGACTGAAGACTCAACTATGAACTCTAGTACCAGGATTTCTAGTTTAGTTCCAAATCATTCCAGCAAGAAGAAGAAGACTGACCAGCTGTGTACCACTGCTACACAGCCTGAACCATCCAACTCCAAGAGCAAGTCTCTCCCTAAGAAGCTTGTTGCATCATCTGCAAAGATGAAGATGGAGAAGGAAAGTGATCAAACTCAGTCTTGCTCTCAAAAGAAGACTCTCAAAAGGAAGGAATTCAACTGTGTTATGTGTGGTAGTACTTCTCATCTGGCTAAGGATTGCAAGTACAATCCCAAAAGAACCATCCACATGACCAAGAAGAACATTTTTTAGAAGAAGAAGAAACAAACAGCTTCGGAAGGAAAATCTGTTTCCTTCGGAAGCTCCAAAATGAAGAAGAAGACAAGTGAAAAATTTGCTTTAAAAGAAAACTTGGTCTCGAAAGAATGGAACGCTTCCAAAGTACTGAAGCTTGCAGCAGTGAAAGCAAGATCTTCTGAAGGTCTAGTCTCCAAGACTTCCAAAGTTTTCAAAACTTCTAAAGCTTTGAAGGTCTAGCCCAATCTTCCAAAGGTGGTGTGGAAGATGAAGGAAGACCATGTGACTAAAAGTTCTTCATTAACAATGGCAAATGATACTCAAAGCTTAAATATAGGATCACTTACTGTTACATTGTCTTCAACTCATTTTAATAAGCCCAAGACCAATGAGGATTGGGTTTCTAAGTGTAACTAATCACCTCTTTTTATGCAGGAACAGCTAAAGACGAAGAAGAACGTTTGGATTATTGATAGTGGCTGTTCCAGGCACATGACTGGCAATGGTTCTCTGCTTCAAAATTTTGAGAAAATTGATGGAGGACCAGTTGCTTTTGGAGGGGATTCTGGTGGTTACATATCTGGAAGGGGCAGAGTCACAAATGGTAAGCTCAGCATTGAAAAGGTAAACTTTGTCAAAGAGCTTGGATACAATCTTCTGAGTGTATCCCAATTTTGTGATTAGAAACACCATATGCTCTTCACTGAGCATGAGTGAATCGTTCTCAAGCCCGGGGTGGCCATTTCTCAAGAGCATATCCTGCTCAGAGCCCCCAGGAGAGGGAACATGTACAAGATGGATTTACTTGAAACACCTCCATCAGGAGAAGTTTCTTGCTTTCTGTCTAAAGCAAATAGTGATGAGTCTTTTCTTTGGCATAAAAGAATGTGCAAAACTTCTAAAGCTTTGAAGGTCAGGCCTAATCTTCCAAAGGTGGTGTGGAAGATGAAGGAAGACCATGTGACTAAAAGTTCTTCATTAACAACATCAAATGATCCTCAAAGCTTAAATATAGGATCACTTACTGTTACATTGTCTTCAACTCATTTTAATAAGCCCAAGACCAATGAGGATTGGGTTTCTAAGTGTAACTAATCACCTCTTTTTATGCAGGAATAGCTAAAGACCAAGAAGAACATTTGGATTATTGATAGTGGCTGTTCCAGGCACATGACTGGCAATGGTTCTCTGCTTCAAAATTTTGATAAAATTGATGGAGAACCAGTTGCTTTTGGAGGGGATTCTGGTGGTTACATATCTAGAAGGGGCAGAGTCACAAATGGTAAGCTCAGTATTGAAAAGGTAAACTTTGTCAAAGAGCTTGGATACAATCTTCTGAGTGTATCCCAATTTTATGATTAGAAACACCATATGATCTTCACTGAGCATGAGTGAATCGTTCTCAAGCCCGGGGTGGCCATTTCTCAAGAGCATATCCTGCTCAGAGCCCCAGGAGAGGAACATGTACAAGATGGATTTACTTGAAACATCTCCCTCAGGAGAAGTTTCTTGCTTTCTGTCTAAAGCAAATAGTGATGAGTCTTTTCTTTGGCATAAAATAATGTGCCATGTAAACTTTAAGAACATGAATAAATTGATTAAGAATGATTTGGTAACTAGAATGCCAAAAAAAGAGTTTACTAGTGATGACCACTGTGTTGCATGCTAGGGAAGCAACACAAAGTGTCTGACAAACCAAAAGAAATGAACTCCATCACTACTCCCCTACACCTATTACATATGGATTTGTTTGGCCCCACTAGTGTAATGAGTTTAGAAAGTACCTCTTACTACTTAGTGATCACAGATGATTTCACAAGATTCACTTGGGTCTTTTTCCTTAGAACTAAGAATGAGACCCCTGAGATCTTGAAGAACTTCATTCTAAAATTGAGAATCAATCTGATCACAAGGTCAAGACCATAAGATGTGATCAAGGAACAGAATTTAAGAACCAAATCCTTAATACATTTTGTGATGAAAAGGGTATTACAAGACAATATAGTGCTCCTAGGACTCCTCAGCAAAATGGTGTTGCTAAGAGGAGAAACAGGACACTTATTGAAGTTGCAAGAACCATGTTGTCTCACTCTAAACTGCCCATCACCTTCTGGGCAGAGGCAGTTAACACAGCCTGCTATGTGCAGAATAGAGTTTTAGTGGTTAAGACTCATGGTAAGACTCCTTATGAGCTGTGGCATAAAAGAAGACCATTTATTGGTTTCCTCAGGTCATTTGGATGTCCTTGCACCATCTTGAATACCAAAGATCAAGTAGCCAAATTTGATGAGAAGTCAGATGATGGACACTTTATTGGATACTCTTCCCAAGCTAAGGCTTATAGAGTATACAATCTCAGAACTAGAGTAGTTGAGGAGTCAGCCAATGTGACCTTCAATGAGCACACTCTAAGTGTGAAAGGTTCTGGTCCGGATTGGTAATTTGATCTTGACTTAGTTACCAACTGTTTTAACAAGTCTTGTGAGAATGTTTTAGGATCTACAAATAATATATCAACAGGAGATCCTGACCAAATATTTGAGCTGAGAATACCAAGCAAGATTATGACTTTAGCTCCTTTGGTGACTAACCCTGCAAATAAATATCCTATCAACACAAACATGACAAATTCAGCTGATACATCCGAGGTGCCTTCAAATTCCAGCTTAGCGGTTCAAAACTTAGGAGAAGGAGCTTCAAATGTAGGAGGAAATGGAGGTGGTGATAGTGATCAAGAATTTCTTGATGGTGATAACCACTCCATAGAGGACAACATAAATGATGTCACACATTCATTGGATCAAGTCTCACTTGATAAATGTGCTGTGTGGTGGGTGACACTCCATTGCCAGATCTAAATTTCTCCAATCTGGATCTATCTAACCAACTTGTTGTGATCCCTCAACTAAGGATCCACAAGTCACCCCCACCACAAACATCATTGGAAATGTTGCGACTAGGGTGAGAACAAGAGGACAAACCCATGACCAAAATGTTTGTCTGCATTATTCTTTCTTGTCCCAGTTTGAGCCAAAGAAAGTTGATGAAGCTCTGAAGGATGGAAGCTGGGTTGAAGCTATGCAAGAAGAGCTACTTCAAATCAGAAGACAGAAGGTTTGGAACCTATGTCCTCTTCCTCAAAGGAAGACTGTCATAGGAACCAAATGGGTTTTTAGGAACAAGAAGGACGATAGAGGACTTGTCATCAAGAACAAGGCAAGACTAGTTGTTCAATGGTACACACAAGAAGAGGGAATTGATTACACAGATGTTTTTGCTCCTGTGGCAAGACTCTGTAAGAATATTCTTGGCTTTTGCTGCATCCAAGGATTTCAAGGTCTACCAACTTGATGTCAAGTGTGCTTTTCTGTATGGGGTGAATGATGAAGAGGTGTATGTTAAAAAACCACCTGGCTTTGTAGACCCAGATCATCCTCATTATGTCTGCAAGGTTGATAAAGCTCTTTATGGGCTGCACCAAGCTCCAAGGAAGTGATATGAAACACTATCTTAGTATCTCTGCCAACATGGTTACAAGAGGGGTACTATAGATGGAACTCTCTTCATCAAAGGGACAGGGAATGACTTAATGCTGATTTAAGTATATGTGGATGACATTATCTTCGGGTCAACTAATCTAAAGCTTTGTAAAGACTTTAAGAGGCTAATGAAGAATAGATTTGAAATGAGTGCCATGGGGGAACTAAATTTCATTCTGGGAATTCAAGTGAAGCAAGTTGACAATGGCATCTTCATAAGTTAGTCAAAGTATGTGCAAGACATACTTACAAGATTCAACATGAATGAATGTAAGATTGCTAAGACACCCATAGCCAGAAACCACTCCCTAGGATCTGATCTTGAGGGGGAGTTTGTGGAAGAACATCTTTACAGGGCTATGATTGGATCTCTTATGTACCTAACAGCCAGCAGGCCTGATATCATGTTTGCTACATGCATTTGTGCAAGGTATCAAGCCAACCCCAAGATGTCACACCTGGTTGCTGTTAAGAGGATTCTTAGATATCTCAAAGGTGCTTCTAAGCTTGGCCTTTGGTATCCAAGGAGTTCTGACTTCAATCTGTATGCTTATACAGATAGTGACTATGGTGGTAGGCAACATGACTGCAAAGTCTACATCTGGGGATGTCAATTCCTTGGTGGAAGGATTGTCTTATGGCAATGCAAGAAACAATCCTGTGTCTCTGCATCAACTGTTGAGGCTGAATACACTTGCTGTGCTCAAGTGCTTTGGATTCAGAATCAGATGCCGGACTATGGATTCAATTTCAAAGAGACTCCCATCCATATAGATAATAATAGTGCTATCTCCATTACAGAGAATCCTGTGCAACACTCAAGGACCAAACACATCAACATCAGGTATCATTTGATTAGAGATAATTTTGAGAAGGGATTAATTAAATTAGTCAAAGTTAACACAAATGAACAATATGCTGATCTGTTCACTAAAGCCTTTGATGAACAGAGAATTAAATATCTTGTATCAGCTATTGGGATGATTAACTTTGAGTAACTTTTTCTTAAAAACTTAAATTAACTTTATTTCTAAAAACTGTGGGTCCTAAGTTGTCTATTTTATCACCTTCATGAGCCCAGTTTATTTTGAAAGAAAAATTTTAACGATATTCCTTAGATTTTTGAAAATTTTTCAAAAACATATTTTCCTTCGGAAGATTTCAAGTTGCCTTCGGAAGAAATTTATGTCTTCAAATCAAGAACTACTTATAAGAAATTTACCTTCGGAAGAAATTCTAAGAATATCTTCCGAAGCTTAACTATGCTTCTAAGTACTTGCATATATTTGAAAGACAAATATCTTTCGAAAGCAATTAAGTCTCGGAAGATTTATTCTCTTTAGAATAAAACTCCCAAGACTACATATCTTTCGAAATAAAATATGTGTCGGAAGAAAAACTCTCTAAGAATTTTTCTTCCGAAGCTAAATTTTCAAATTTCTTTAGAATATCTTCCGAAGCAAAATTGGCTTCAGAAGCTTTTTCTCAAAACTTCCGAAGCAAAAACTAGGTTCGTAAGATTTTTCAACTTCCAAGAAAACTACCTTTTTGGGCGCTTTTTAAGAAGTGGGACCTACTTTCGGATTTCAAAGTTTATCCTTTTGCATTAACTTTGTCTTAAATCCATTTTATATATATTCTCAATGGTTCACCTTCTTCTCACTATTTACTTATTCCACAAATTCTTAACCTAGAATTATCCCAAAATTAACCTTCTTCTTCACCAACGAACTTCCTTCATGGACCAACATTGACCGACGAAACCAACAGGGATTTACCATGCACCTTCATAGACAACACAATCAGGTTGCTCTGTTGGACTCTAAGAAAGGTCCTTATTTCTCAAAGGTTTGTCGATACCTTTCAGCGTCACACTACTTCACCTCCCTTACTATTGATCCTCCTCTTTATGAGGATCAGTTACTTGTATTCTGGAGGACCTACCAAGAGGTCACCATGGATGGGGAGAAGGCACTATCTGCTATAGTGCAAGGGAGGACAATCTTCATCACTCCGACCATCATAACCTCACACCTTCAGCTGGATGATGAAGAAGGTGAGCTGTCCTTTTCGAAAGCTGCTGTCAACCATTCTTTTCAGCAGATGGGCTATGATGGTGACTTCTCAGTCAAAACCTTCAAGAAAGGGAGAGTCTCATCCAAATGGAAATACCTCCTCCATGTCATCATACACAGTCTCTCTAACAAGCATGGAGGATGGGATCAAGTTCCAGAGGACCTCTCCTTCATAGTCCATGGAATGGTTCAGGGGGTCAAATACAGGTACTCTCAGTTTGTCTATACAAATTTACTTGCTAATTTAGACTCCTTAGAATACTACATGTTCCCGTGATATGTCCAGCACATTCTCAACTATGAACTGGGCTCACAGTTGAGGGGAACATGTAATATTCTTAAATTGGGACAGATGAAGCCCAACATCTTTAAAATACTGAGAAAGCCTACTGTTGGCTTCTCCGGGGTAGAAACAGCCCTGGTTCCAAAAATGTTTGAGCTCATTGCTCAGGGTGGCAACCTAGCGGCACCAGCTAGTGTTGAACCTACACCCTCTACCTCAACTCCACCCCTACAGCCTCAAATTACCATCACCTACAAAAGAAAAACCAAATGAACCCCTGCACCTGCTACTGAGCATGCGTAGGTCCCCATATCACAACCCACATAGGAGGAAGTCGAATCTCGAGCTCCCACTTCCCTTGAGGAGTAGACCACTCCCATCTTTCAAATGATCAGTGTTGAGGTTCCTCATGCTCAGCCTAATGAGCTCACATCCCCAACAGGCTTCAGCCATCACTCTGAGTCTCAACACTCAAGTGATCAACCTTCAGGGGATAGTTACCACCCCAGCCGCTGGACTTAAATCACCCTATTCCTAGCCTTGATTTCTATAATGATGAGGACTTGGGTTTCAGTGGGTACAATGAGTCTTTCTTTTCTTCCCACACTCAAGGATATATGAGTACCCCTGACTCACCCAGGTCTAGCCCACATCATATAACCACAACTAAGGTGGGTCTTCCTGAACATGTTCAGGAGATCCTTATGGAAGAGGCTCTCACTTTAAAAAGTGATTACATTAGTAAGACCTCAACCATGGCAACCTAGCCTCTTGACACTTCTCTAGAAGCTATCATGATGCAGGGGAAATCCAGCAGCCAAAGACACTATGCTGGTGATGAGGAAGAAGACTTAGGTCCAATTCTCTCATCCCCCAATGATTCTTCAACTGAAGATGAGGGGAGTCTGAAACATAGGGTGCAAAAATTGACAAACACATGCACCTATCTAGTTTCAAAGATAGTTCACCTGGAATCTCAGGTGACTACCTTGCAACAAAGGGTCAATGACCAGCAACTTGAGATCACCGATCTCAAGGGCCAGTATGCTGAGAGATCCTTAAGGAGGACTTAACCATGTGCACAAGAACTTGTGGAAGTGATGGATGACACCCCCAGCTCACCTGTGCAAGAAGGTGATGCTACCAAAAAGGGGGAGAAAGTCCTCACAACCATAAAACCTAGGAGTTCCTCCCAGAGTATGGACATAGAGGAGTCACCAACCTCTCTTGCAATTGTCCAGACTCAGCAACCTTCTCAAGTCATAAACATAGACCTACTCATTCAACACTTGCTTGAGGAGGGAATTCCAAGAGCAATGTCTGCTCCCTCTGAGAATCCAATTATGGGATGGGGTATGAAACAAACTGAAGAGCTCTTGTGATCTCTAGAGCTCAGGGTGAACTGGAAATCTTCAACTTCTCACACCTGAGTTTCTATGAGTGCATCAATCTGGTAAATCTTCCACTTGTCAACCCAAGCCACAACAGACAAGCGGAGAGATTAGCAGACCGGATTCAAGACAGGGTGCTAGAGGAATTCAAATTGAGATCAAAATTATATACACAGAGGCTAGAAGGTGAGATCTTTGGTCAACTGGATGTTGAGGTGGACCCTGAGATTAGCTTCAAAGGGAAAACCTTGATTGAAGGCCTAGAGGTTGAGCCTGTGAACCTTGAGACATGATCTCCCTCTACACCTAGTACCCTCGTTGAGGCACTAGCTGGTGAAGGTGTCTAACAACCTCTCTCTGGCCAGAGCTTGAATGCTGAACCAAGCAATGAAGGCCAAAGTCCCCTCCACCCTGAGTGACCAAGGCCTGTGGTTGACAAAGGGAAAAGGAAATTAACTCCTAAGGAGTTGGAGGAGGAGAAGAGAGAGAGGAAGAGGAAGCTGAGGGGAGAGAGTTCAAGTAGGTCCCTAGGCTTCATAGAAGCTGCAATCCGGGCTACCCATAGGCCAAATACTCAAGAAGATAAGTTAAGGGCAGCCAGGCTAAACTACCTAGGGACCAGGAACTACAATATAGATGAACTCATCTCTCTCCCTTTAGAAGAGTTAAATGAGCTGGCTAACATTGAGTTGTCAAAGGAGAGGCGGGAGGCAGAGGATGCAACATTGCTCCTTAAAATTAAAAAAGAAAGGAGACTGAAAAGACTCTACAAACATGCTCCTGTCCTCTCTCTAGTTCAAGAAAGTCTTGAGACAGAGACTGTGGCACAGGTACAACCTTAGGTAGATAGGGAAGCTGAAAGAATAAATATGATCAACTACTTGAGTGCCACAGGACTCTATCAGGCAGCTGCACTTCTTCCCTTATCCTTTAAGTATATAGAGTTTGAATATCTCAAGCAGCTGGAGGAAAAAGCCATAAAAAGAAAGAAAAGCTGCTAAGAGAAAGCTAAGGGAAGAAGCTGCAAGGTCAAGGGCCATCATCCATAAAAGCCAAAAGAAGTCTGAAAATAGACAAAGGATGATGAGCTTCTTGAAGCTGTATGGATTCTCCAAAAGGAGGCTTGGTCCTATGTCTCTATCCACAATGGATGAGCATATAAGGGTGTCAAGCAAAAGATCAAAAGGGGAGAGCTTGTGGACTTACACTCTCCACCAAGTCCAACTCAACCTGAAGTTGAGGTAAAGGTTGAACCCACTGAGACAACACAACCTGAACCTAGAGTTGTATCTCAACCAACTTCATCTTCTGATCCACAGCAGGGTCCTTTTCCCTCTCCTTCTGAACCTGTGAGAGAAGAGAACCCAACTGAAAGGGAAACTACAAACCATCTGGTGCTTAAGACCAGTCCTCTCAGTTGAAAACATCAAAGAGGAGAAAAAGGACGGCAAGAAGAACCCCTACAAAGAAAAAGAAAACTAAGGCATCCATCTCTGCACCTCAATATGAGTCAAAACATCCTGAGGAAGTGCATGAAGAGGCTGCTCAACCAACTCCCATCAGAGTAGAGCCTCTTGCAGTTGGAAGACCTATCGTGTCCCGGAGTTTTGTTGACAATCCAGACAGATGGTATGTCATAAGAGATCAAGGAGGTCAGGATGTCTACTTTCAACAAGACATGCTTGCCCTTCCTTTACATGATCTCTATGACATGAGAAGATTCTATGAAAGTCTGAAGGATCCTAACCATATAATGAAGAAAGGTTTGCTACTGATCCTAATGAGGACTATCAACATTTGAAGAATCTGTCTATTTTGGTATCATCAACCTAGGGGGAGTTTGTAAGGATCTATCTGAAGATTATGATGCTGATGCAACCAAAGATCTTCCAACATGCATTAAAGAACAAGGATGAACTTGCTTCGGAAGCTTTACGCTCTCTAAAGAAAACTCCAAAGATAAAGTCTTCCGAAGCCAAAAGTTCAGAAGAAATTACTTCGAAAGCTTTACACTTAACAAGAAAAATATTCCATGTGTAAAAACTTCTGAAGCCAAAGACCTAGTTCTTCCGAAGCTAAAGACCTAATTCTTCCAAAGCCAAAGATGAAGTCTTCCGAAGCTTCAAATACAAAGTCTTCCGAAACAACTTTGCTGTGAAGACTGATTTCTTCGGAAAACAGAGAAAAGATGCTTTCTCTGATCTACTTTTGATAAAGCTGACCAACTTTCTGCTGCAACTCTGATAACTCACCAACTTGTATGAGTTGGTGAAACTTCCATGCTTTAGTGAATAGTAGATAAATTCTTTGTCTGTAATTTTCTTCTTTTGTTCCTTTAGACTTTTTTTACTAGGAAAAGTCAGTGAGCTATGGCATGTCATAGTCACTAGTCAAAAGGCAATCTGCCTTTTGACTCTAGATTGATCTTGTTGTCTAGATTAGTCAATTCCAACTGTCCTTCAAGTATTGACGGTTGTAGGTTGTAGTATAAAAGAGTCTCAGGTTCTTGTATTTTATTTATGCTTTGAAAACTTGTGATAGAACTTATGATCAATATACAACATCCTTGAAAACTAATACTTGTGCTATTGTTCTAAGTTCTGTCTTATTGTTACTTGTGTTCCTTGTATCTTCAAAGTTTTCTGTTCCCTATTTGAACTGTTAAGTGATCTAAAGATCACTCCTCTTATGAAACTAATTGTTGTTAACACCCTAAACGGTCCTGCACATAGCCAAGGAATCAAAAGAATTGTAAGTCCCACAACCCGAGAGCAAGTTTAAAAAACATGAATAATAAAGAAAATTCAATGTAATAGTCAGAGACATCCAACAAGTTTAAAATGCAATCATAAGGTCGTCGTTAAGGCAGCTTCCCTATCTATCCTCAATGATTGTTACCTGAAAAGATATGCTCAAAGGTCAATATATTGATGGTGAGTTTGCAGGTTTAAGTAGAAAACAAATTGATGCTATGTAATAGTTTTGTAGGACATAGTGTAAACAGTTATAAGCAAACAATATCACATGTAAACATGAGCCTCACAACTACACCTTTGACGTACACATAGAATCTCGTTGGTACCAATAGTCCATAGGCTCGTACAGAGCTAATGGCAATACAAGGGCTCGAAACAGGGCCACTATAATACCAACTATCCATAGGCTCGAGCAGGGCCAAATGGCAATACACAGGCTCGAAATAGGGCCACTTTTAGTACAAACTATCCATAGGCTCGAACGGGGCCAAATGGTAATAACAACTAACAAAGAATACACATACATGAATCAGATATTGTTTGCAAATAGTAACACAACAGTCCAGTAGAGTATTCTGAAATCACAGCAGAAAAACGATGAGCATACTTTTCCCCCAAAATTTAAAAAACTGTAAGTAAAATGGAGCCGCGAAACTCACCTTGTAATGATACAAAATAAAGTGAACAAAGGCTTCAAGAATAAGGGCAATGAACGATCAAACACCTATTATTAATTGTAATTAAGTCTTAAAATGCGTTCAACGAGAATAGATGCATTCGGTCGGTTCGGGTCGGTTCGGGTTCGACGTGAGACATGCACACAAATAGATATATATAGCACACCATATCACAATAATATTAATAATGATGATAATAATAATAATATGGATATTAGTATTATTATAAAAATAAAGATATAAATAATAACAACAACAACAACAATAATAATAATAATAATAATAATAATAATAATAATAATAATAATAATAATAATAATAATAATAATAATAATAATAATAAAATTATTAGTGTTAATAATAACATTCACAACTCACACACAATTTATATATGTATATATACATTCAACACACACATAAATATACATTTAAGCACACGAATACACACACAAACATGCACCGACACGAACGCAACCATCGGCACCACCATGTATCATACATACACACAACCATATATACCCACAACACTAATAATAATAATAATAACAAACACATACCACACCTTCACAACACACACATGCCTTACGCACACACCCAAAGCACACATTGTTTATATATGTATCAGTCTTTTTAACAATGATACCCCCGTCATTGGTATGGGGGCAGACCACACACCATTCGCAGCACAAACCCATCATACGCGCACACACACACAATTCACAAATCATACACACAAGAACTCAAACACAAACGCAGCTCACACACATGCACACATCAGCAGCCGAGCAGCGTGGTGCCCCTCAACCACGCACACACCGCACAAACGTATATATATATATATATATATATATATATATATATATATATATATACAATCGTACATACATAGAAACACGCAGGGTCACCCTTGCATATATACCATATAGGTATACATACACAATCACAACACACACCGAATCACATATGCAGCATATATATACATACGCATCCGCACACACATACAACAAGCCCGGAACCGAACTCCGACAATCACAACCGACACAAACGCAAAAATAAAATGAAACGAAACGAAACGAGTTTCATGACGATCGGTTACCTGCGAAACGAGTAAACGGCGAGACCACGACGACAAACGATAACTAACGGTGACCGGAATGGGCTGATTCGGTGTTGTAGCGGTGGTGGAATGGTGACGGCAGCGGTAGGGTTTGCAAATGGGAGGGGGCTGCCGATGGTTCATGCGAGAATTTCGTCCCGAAATTTAGCTGGAGTTAGATCCCGAGGCTCTATCCGCGAACAAATGCGGATATTTGATGTAAGGCCCCGTTCCCAGAGACCTCACAGTTGGACAATCACAGTATTTTTCATATAAAAGATATACATTTCATAAAAACATCACATCGGATTAATTTATCAAAAACCATTCATGCATTAATATATGATGTTGCTAAATAATACATCGTTGTATTTTAAAAGTTACAAAAAGAATCATTTAGTTGTGTTACAAAACAACAATATCATTATGCACAAATGGATGCCTGTCTTTGCCCGCCAAGTAGCCTCACCTGCGTGCCATCCCCAGCAACAAATTACCTGCCAATGGAAAATGCATAAAAGTCAGCGTTGCTGAGTGAGTTCTAGTTTTACAAATAAAATACTTTACTTTTACCGAAAAACACGTTCTTTACTTTCGTACGTGATCACACATCATACATACCACTAGATAATAATTCTTTATTATCTTTCATTATCGTTAGTTTTTGCACTTTCTTTCATCATTATCTTTCACTTTATCTGGACCTGTCATATGCTACGCCCCATCATTGTGCACGAAGCAACTACCTCTTGGGGTCAAGTGACAAGGATCCCGTTTTCGCATGTCACGATCACTCACAAAGACTGACCCTCCTGTGTGTGAACCCTTATGGGTTGGCCAACACGCACGTTATATAACACACAATTGAGCTAACAACTCTCAAAGAGTTGTGAACCTCCTTAAACATTTTGCTTGCAAGACTTTCATTCATTCCTTATGTTCCACTTTTTATTATCATTAATCTTTCGCTTCGTTTATGATAATACTTTACGCATACGAGCATAAACACACCACGCAAAGTCACGTAATAATACGTAATATGGAACATAAAAACAGGCCACAAACATGCATAACACCAACAAGCATAACCATCAAAACATCCCAGAGCTTAATCATAAATTTCCATTTTTCCCAAAATTTCAGAAATTTTTTTAAGGCAATTAGGCGCATGAGCACTATGCAGGCGCATGACCCTTACTTAGGCGCATGAACACTTAGGCGCATGAACAATCTTCTGGGCACATGGGTACTATTGGGCGCATGAACTAACAGTTAGACTTAATCTTAGGCGCATGGGGTACTGTTTGGGCGCATGATCAGGTACTTAGGTGCATGAACAAAATTCCAGGCGCATGAGCCCTATTTGGGCGCAGGAGAAGGGACTTACGCGTCTGAGCAAAATTTCAGGCGCATGAGTAGCAGTTATATTCAAACCTATAAATTTCAGTCCCAAACATCATTCTAACATGTCCATAACTTAAATCTAACATACTAAGCACCTAAAACAAGCATAAAACCATAGAGCACAACCAAGCATACACAAACATACATACGGTTACAAAAATATAAGCTGTAAAACATTTTTATATGCATTTTCAGCCCCAAAAATACGGTTAAAACAAGAAAACCGAGGATCTAGAACTCACCAATGCAGCCTTCAAGCAAAACTCCACCAAACTTGAGGGCACAAAGAGTTCGAACAACCTAAACACACCAAAACACAAAACCAAGCACAAAGAACACATAAGAATCAGTTCACAAGCTGAAAATTCTGCTGAAACCGAACCAATTACACAAGAAAATACTCACCTAAGCAAAATCACAGCTTCTTCTTCAAGAAACCGATGAAACTTCAGCTCTTCTTCTACTTTCTTCTTTTCCAGCCGAAAGCAAATGTGAAAAAGGCAGTGGCATGGGCGGCCATGCCTTTTAAACCATAAAATAATAAGGTTTTGTACTTTGTACACTTTACCCCCTCCACTTGCGTCCATTATCTTTTCTTTCAAGATACTTTTCTTTTCCTTTATTTTAAACAAATTTTCGGGTGTTACAAGTCCACCCCCCTTATAGAGGTTTCGTCCCTGAAACCTGTCATTCTTTAAACAGTTATGGGTAATGTTGTCTTATCTCTTCCTCAGTCTCCCACGTAAACTCAGATCCCTTCCTGTGCCTCCACTGCAATAGTACCAGTGGAACCACTTTATTTTGTAATCTCTTCTCCTTTCGGTCAATGATTGCCACTGGTTGCTCTACATAGTTGAGCGGTTCATCCACTTCAATGTCTTCCAGTGGTACAATCATGTCTTTATCAGCTAGGTATTTTCTCATATGAGATACATGGAATGTTGGATGAATTCTACTTAACTCATCGAGTAGCTCCAACCTATAGGCCATCTCTCCTACTCGAGCAATGATTCGGAAAGGTCCTATGTACCTCGGGCTGAGCTTACCCCGCCTTCTAAACTAAATGATTCCTTTCCAAGGCGAGACCTTTAACATGAATCTATCACCCACATTGAATTCAATCAGTCTACGTCTCTTGTCGGCATACGACTTTTGTCTATCTTTTGCCGCCTTCATGAAGGCCTTGATTTTCTCCAATTTCTCAGTCATAGCCTCAATCACTTCGACACTCCCCAAATCCTTCTGTCCGATATCACCCCAACATACGGGCGTTCTACACTTCCTACCGTATAGCATCTCATGTGGTGGCATACCAATGCTAGCATGATAACTATTGTTGTATGAGAATTCAGCTAACAGTAAGTGTTCGTCCCAACTTCCTCCAAAATCAATGACAGATGCCCGAAGCATATCCTTGAGCATCTAAATCGTCCTCTCAGACTGACCATCTGTCTGGGGATGGCAAGTTGTACTGATATGCAACCTCGTACCCATTGCATCATGGAATCTTGTGACACCCCGGTTTCAGGGCACCCCAGGAGTGCGACTGATTGGTACGCATTATTGTTCATCTTTTATTTGCTTGTCTTGAAAGACGTTTACGCAGAGGAAAATCATTTCACAATTTATCTGATGATTTATAAAAACAAACTTTCATATATTCGTTGGGGATTAAATACCCAAAATTTTAAATAACATTGTTCAACACAACGTTTACAAAATTTTCTGTCTACTGATAGGTATTCAAAACTTGCCACAAGGTCTATGCCTAGGAAACTTTAGTCCTTCCGGCACTATTCATGCAACTATATTCATCGCAGGATTTCCATGCCTAGGATTCATAGTCCATCCAGTACTAACACCTAACTAAACATACTTAATCATGTTTACCTGAAAATGTTTAAAAATAATACATCAGCAAAAAGCTAGTGAATACATTTAATTTGACACAAAAATATTTCGGCATGAATAACGATAAACAGTTAATTATAAGTTAACGGCAAACCACACATTTGGCAGTCTATTTCAACTGGAAGTCCCCCCTCCATATATACTGGTATTGGTGCTCAGGCAGTCTTACTACGGGACTCTTAGGATCTGCATTGAGTCTGAACCAGCCCCGGTATGGGATTTTCACCCATCCCCAGGATATAATTTGATCAAATATACATATACTTCTGGTCTAAATGTTTTAGCAGAATACCTCTATGCATTAACATGGTTAATGTACTAATGCCATTTTCGCAAAATAAAATCATTTGAATGTTTTAAAAGTATTAAGCATATTCACCTGGTAAATTGAATAGAGCTTCTAAACTTGATAAGCTTTTGTTTCTGAACCTCAAAGTAACTTAAGGATTAAGTCACGAGCCTCTAACACCTTGATTAAATCAGAACTTCTATACTTGTTGTCTAGAGCATATACACCGGTTTCCTAATCTCGGGTTATCTTTTGGTGTTTAAAAGGTAGTAGAGAGTTTCATGTGTGAAAGTAGGGAAGATAATCAAAAGGTTATGAAATGAAATGAAGCAAGAGGCATCTATTTATACTTGGATATTTCTTACTGATTAAGTATTTCTTACTTATTAAGTTTTATCCAAACTTAACTATTAAGTCCAAAACTTAGCAATTAAATTTTATATTTTATTCAAAACTTAGCCATTAAGTTTTATATTTTATCCAAGTCTTAGCTATTAAGCTTTATCCAAAACTTAGCCGTTAAGTTTCATCCTAATTTTATCTAAAACTTAGGCATTAAGTTTTATCCAATACTTAATTGTTAAGTTTTATCCGTAGCTTAGTTAACGTGATGCATAGGCGATAACTTCATTTCTTTGCATTAACACACATCCAAGACCAATGTGTGAAGCATCACAATAAACGATAAAATCTTCAGTACCATCTGGTAAAGTCAGGATGGGTGCATTTGTTAACTTTTCTTTAAGAGTCTTGAATGCTTCATCCTCTTTTGATCCCCATTCATATTTTGCGGATTTTCGAGTTAAAGATGTGAGAGGGGCAGCGATTCGAGAAAAGTTTTGAATGAATCGACGGTAGTATCCGGCCAATCCAAGAAAACTATGAACTTCAGATGGGGATGCAGGGGTTTCCCATTTAGAAATAGCCTCAATCTTGGAAGGATCTACTTGAATGCCTTTAGCGTTGATAACATGGCCAAGAAATTGTACTACCGTAAGCCAAAATTCACATTTCGAGAATTTAGCGTACAATCTCTCGTTTCTCAGTACTTTAAGTAGTATTTTAAGATGGTTCGCATGTTCATCTTGAGTTTTGGAATAAATAAGAATATAATCTATGAACACGATTACGAACTTATCTAAATAGGGTTTACAAATCCGATTCATCATATCCATAAAAGCTGCAGGGGCATTAGTGAGCCCAAAGGGTATAATTGTGAACTCATAATGTCCGTATCTAGTTCGAAATGCAGTTTTAGGAATATCTTCTTCTTGAACTTTGAGCTGGTGATAACCTGATCTCAGATCAATTTTAGAAAAGTAACACTCTCCCTGAAGTTGATCAAATAGATCATCGATTCGAGGAAGTGGATACCGATTTTTGATGGTTACCTTGTTCAGCTCATGATAATCAATACACATACGCATTGATCCTTCCTTCTTCTTTACAAATAGAATTGGAGCTCCCCAAGGCGAAGAACTCGGTCGGATAAATCCCTTCTCTAACAGTTCATCTAATTGTTGCTTTAATTCTTTCATTTCAGTTGGAGCTAATCTGTACGGGGCTTTAGCTATTGGTGATGTACCCGGTACCAGATCAATTCTGAATTCAACTTCTCGATCAGGTGGAATCCCTGGCAATTCATCTGGAAAGACGTCAGTAAATTCAGCTACAACTGGCACGTCTTCAATCTTTTTCTTCGTTTTGTCATCTGATACAGTGATCAGATATGATAGACATCCTTTCCTTAAGCATTTGGTTGCTTTTAATATTGAGATTATTCCAACATGATTTGTTGGTTTGTCACCCTTGACAATAATCTCTTCTCCGGTAGGCGCATAAAGTTTAATAAGCTTTTGATTACAAATGATATGAGCTTCGTTCGAGGCCAACCAGTCCATACCAAGTACCACGTCAAATCCCGCTAATGTCATAGGCAAAAGTTTCACAGGGATGACATGATTAGAAAGAGTAATCCTACCATTATCTATGGATTCTGAGATTTTAACTAGATCTCCATTTACGGTTTCAACTTCATAGGATTTGTCTAACTTTACTAGAGGTTCATTTAATAAACTACAGAACTTATAGGCTATGAAGCTTTGGGTTGCACCAGAATCAAATAAAATTCTAGAATAAACGTTATTGATAAGATGTGTACCGGTAATGACGTTCAGCAAGTTAGCAGCCTCACGAGCATTCATCACAAATGTCCGTGTCATCTTCTTCACACCAGGATCTGTCTTGGTTTCAGATCCAGCACCGCCTTATTTTTTAAGCTTTGGGCATTCAGACTTGTAGTGCCCTTGTTCATTGCAATTGAAGAAAGTTATCACCCTTTTCCTGTAGCAAGCCTCAAAAGTATGTCATGAAGTCTTGCAGTAGTTGCAGAATAGAGTGGATCTACATCTTCCTGTGTGTCTCTTCCCATATTTGTTTCACCTGGGGAGGGAGTATGAATCTTCTTTCTTTCCGGGCACTTTATCAAATTTCTTTATCTCTATATTCAGTTTATGGGCCACCTCTTTCTTCTTATTCTCTTCCTGGGTTCTAACCATTCCATCTGTCAAAAGCCCAGCTAACTCTACCGCAGACTCTATTATATGTGGCATGACCGCCTTCACCATATCACGAATTTCATTGACCAGTCCCCAAATATAACGACTTATCATGTTGCATTTGGGTGTCACAAGATGTGGCACCAGTCGAGCATATGCAGAGAATTTGGTATTATACCCCTTGTTATCTGAACCAACCATTCGAAGATTCAGAAATTCATTGGTGATTTTCTCCTTTTCGTTCATTGGGCAGAACTTTTGAGTTACCAATACACGAAATTCATCCCAAGTCATTGCATAAGTCTTATCTTGTCCCTTCGACTGAATAACAGAGTTCCACCATTCCAATGCCTCATCCTTGAAAGAATATGAGGCGAACAGAACCATGTCCTCATTAGCACACTTGCTAATGGCTAAGACTGCTTCAATCTTTTCCAGCCATCGGATGGCTGCAATTTCTCCTTCGTTGCCTGAAAACTCAGTAGGTTTACACACTTGAAATGTTCGATATGAACGTCCATCCTGTTTCTTCCTTTTCTTAGGCGTTTCATCTTCGGAATTTTCGCCACTCGAGCTATAACGATCATCATCTTTCTTTCTAGATCTTGAAACTTCTTTAGTTTGGCTGGGAGGTTCTTTCTCTTTCAATGCTGAGATTATGGTAGGAATCGCATCCTTAATTCCCTCAGCAATCATCCTTTGTATTTCGGCTTTCTGGGCCACACGATCTTCATCTTCGTTAATTATCTTACAATTCCCTCTAGTATACACCAAGGGTCTACTTTCATTGTTCTTTGACATTCTACAACGAGAATAAGAGGGAGTATCTTAATACTAAGAATCGAAATTTTCGTTAATAGTATTATTGGATACTTCGATAGGTATCTCCATCATTTACGACAAATAAGGTTCGTTTATGTCAGTATAACAAGGCATCTAGCTACTTTTTCTTAGTAGGCAATATTTCTAATATTGGTTAAAGCCTAGATACTAAGGCAAGTATCTAATTTGCTAAAACTTGTGGCTCTGATACCAACCTGTCACACCCCGGTTTCAGGGCACCCCGGGAGTGCGACCGATTGGTACGCGTTATTGTTCATCTTTTATTTGCTTGTCTTGAAAAACGTTTACGCAGCGGAAAATCATTTCACAATTTATCTGATGATTTATAAAAACAAACTTTCATATATTCGTTGGGGATTAAATACCCAAAATTTTACAAAAGATTGTTCAACGCAATGTTTACAAAATTTTCTGTCTACTGACAGATATTCAAAACTTGTCACAAGGTCTATGCCTAGAAAACTTTAGTCCTTCAGGCACTATTCTTGCTACTATATTCATCACAGGGTTTCCATGCCTAGGATTCATAGTCCATCCAGCACTAACACCTGACTAAACATACTTAATCATGTTTACCTGAAAATGTTTGAAAATAATACATTAGCGAAAAGCTGGTGAATACATTTAATTTGACACAAAAATATTTCGGCATGAATAACGATAAACAGTTAATCATAAGTTAACGGTAAACCACACATTTGGTAGTCTATTTCAACTGGAAGTCCCCCCTCCATATATACTGGTATTGGTGCTCAGGCAGTCTTACTACGGGACTCTTCGGATCTGCACTGAGTCTGAACCAGCCCCGGTATGGGATTTTCACCCATCCCCAGGATATAATTTGATCAAATACACATATACTTCTGGTCTAAATGTTTTAGCAGAATACCTCTATGCATTAACATGGTTAATGTACTAATGCTATTTTCACAAAATAAAATCATTTGAATATTTTAAAAGTATTAAACATATTCACATGGTAAATTGAACAGAGCCTCTAAACTTGATAAGCTTTTGTTTCTGAACCTCGAAGTAACTTAAGGATTAAGTCACGAGCCTCTAACACCTTGATTAAATCAGAACTTCTATACTTGTTGTCTAGAGCATATACACTGGTTTCCTAATCTCGGGTTATCTTTATGGTGTTTAAAAGGTAGTAGAGAGTTTCGTGTGTGAAAATAGAGAAGATGATCAAAAGGTTATGAAATGAAATGAAGCAAGAGGCATCTGTTTATACATGGATATTTCTTACTTATTAAGTATTTCTTACTTATTAAGTTTTATCAAAACTTAACTATTAAGTCCAAAACTTAGCAATTAAGTTTTATATTTTATTCAGAACTTAGCCATTAAGTTTTATATTTTATCCAAGTCTTAGCTATTAAGCTTTATCCAAAACTTAGCCGTTAAGTTTCATCCTAATTTTATCTAAAACTTAGGCATTAAGTTTTATCCAATACTTAATTGTTAAGTTTTATCCGTAGCTTAGTTATAAAGTCGTATCACAAGGCTTAGACATTAAGTTTTATCTAAAACTTAGTCATGAAGTCTCGCTTGAAACATAACCATGATTATTTAATTGACAAAAATAATATGAAAATTTCGCAGGTGTTACAAATCTCTTCCAAAACTTAGATGTAAACCGAGTGTCACGGTCCGACATGATAGACACCGGTTCACCATGACGCGTCACAATCTCCTTGATGAATAGATCCGCCAACTTCTCGGATGAATATGTCTCGCGGATCAGTAGAAAGTGAGCACTCTTCGTTAAGCGATCAACTATCACCCATATAGTATCATACCTCCTTGCCATATGTGGAAACTTCGTAATGAAGTCCTTGGTGATGTGCTCCCATTTCCACTCGGGTATATCCAAAGGTTGGATCTTCCCATATGGCTTCTGATGCTTTGCCTCCGCTTGCAAGCAAGTAAGGCACTTACTTACATGCTCCGCCACATCACGCTTCATACCCGACCACCAGTAATCTTTCTTCATGTCATGATACATCTTGGTAGCACCGGGATGAATGGAGTATCAAGTCTTATGAGTGTCGTCCATGATTTTCCCCCGTAGGTCCCCATAATGAGGGATCCACATTCGCCCAAAGTGGGTTCTAACTCCAAGAGTATTTTCACCCAACTCCGTGACTAGACCTCTCATCCTTTTAGGGTTAAGGCGATCTTCTTTCAACGCCTCATCTTGGAACTCCTTGACCTGTGTCATCACATCGGAGGTCATATTCAACTGGTAAACTTTCACCCGGATTGGCTCGGGTCTCTCTTTTCGGCTAAGGGCATCTGCCATTATGTTGGCCTTGCCCGGATGATAGTGGATCTCACAATCATAATCCTTGATCAATTCTAGCCACCTCCTCTGCCTCATATTAAGGTCCTTCTACTCAAAGAAGTATTTCAAACTCTTATGATCCATGAAGATAGCGCACTTCATCACGTACAAGTAGTGCCTCCAAATCTTCAACGCGAAGACCACGGTTGCTAACTCCAAGTCAGGAGTAGGGTAATTAGCCTTGTGAATTTTCAACTGTCGGGACGCATAGGCTATTACTCTTCCTCTTTGCATTAGCATGCAACCCAATCCTGAATAAGAAGCATCCGAATAGACCACTAAGTCTTCGTTCCATTTGGGCAACGTCAAGACTGGAGCTTGAGTCAATCTTGTCTTTAACTCCTCAAAAGCATACTCCTGTTCCAGACCCCATACAAACTTCACATCCATGTGGGTCAACTTGGTCAATGGTGAGGCTATCTTGGAAAAGTCTTGGATGAACCTCCTGTTGTAGCCCGCCAAACCCAAGAAACTACGGATCTCAAATGGCGTCTTTGGAGACTTCCATTGCATTACCGCCTCAACCTTTGCCGGGTCCACCATGATCCCTTTGGAATTTACCACGTGATCCAAAAACTAAACCTCGCGCAACCAGAACGCGCATTTGGAGAACTTAGCGTACAACTTCTCTCTTTTGAGTGTCTCCAATACTTCATAAATATGACCGGCATGTTCTTCTTCTTTCTTCGAATAAATCAGAATATCATCAATAAACACAATCACTGATTTATCCAACATCGGCCGACACACCCGATTCATCAAATCCATGAAAGCAGCTGGCGCGTTAGTTAGACCAAAGGACATAACGAGAAACTCGTAGTGTCCATAACGCTTGCGAAAAGCTGTTTTGGGGATATCCTGCTCCTTCACCTTCAATTGATGGTAGCCAGATCGGAGATCTATTTTCGAGAACCAACTGGCACCTTGGAGCTGGTCGAACAAGTCATCTATTCTGGGTAGCGGATATCGGTTCTTCACCGTCAATTTGTTCAACTCATAGTAGTCAATGCACATTCTCATACTACCATCCTTCTTCTTAACAAACAAGACCGGAGCACCCCAACGGTTGGATGAAACCCTTGTCCATCAACTCTTGTAACTAAACCATCAGTTCCTTCATTTCAGACGGAGCCAGTCGATACGGTGACTTGGCAACAGGTTGAGCACTAGGTATCAAATCGATCTGAAACTCGATCTCGCGGTCTGGTGGCACACCTGGTAAATCTTCTGGGAATACGTTTGAAAAGTCACACACAACTGGTACGTCGGACATTTGTGGTACTGAAGCATCCACATCCTTCACGTAAGCCAGGTAGGTGCTGCATCCACATTTCATGCACTTCTCTGCCACCACCATTGAAATCACCTTTGGAACTGTAGTAACCCGATCACCGTAGATCATTACCGAACTCCCATCAGGCGCTGTCAATCGGATCATCTTCTTGTGACACACAATATTTGCCTTATAAGTTGCTAACCAATCCATCCCTAGAACTACATCAAATCCCCCTAGGGGCATCACTAATAGTTTAGCAGAGAACCTATGGCCTTCCAGTTTTATGTCGCAATCCTCTATCAAGTCGGAAATCCTGGTAGACTTACCAATGGCAGTTTTTACATCGAATGGGCTCATAAATGCTACTACTACTAACAGGTAACTTAGCACAGAAAGTAGCAGAAATGAAACTCCTACTAGCACCAGAATCAAATAACACAGAGGCACGAGTTTGGTTTACAAGAAATGTACCTGACACAACATCGGGATCCACCCTGGCCTCTTCCCTAGTCATTGTAAATGCTCTGGCACTTGCCCTCTGCCCTTCATTCTCTGTCCTCTTCTTTGCCCCATAGCTCTCAGCCCTCGGCTTCTTGCAGTCTCTTCTCAGATGGCCCTCTTCACCATAATTATAGCACCTCATCACCCCACAATCCTTCCACACTTGAAGCACACTTTCAACCCCCACTTACACTCTCCCACATGGTCTCTCCCACACTTACCACATTTCTTTCCCCAGTACTCACCGACACTACCCGCCGGTCATCCGTTCTGGCCTTCTTGTTATTTGGGGTGAAACCACCACGTCCAAATCACTTCCCACTCAAGTTCCTGTTGCCACCATCCTTCTTACTCACCTCAACCACAACCACCTCTCTCTCATCATACAATCTCCCTGCCAAATCCGCCACCGACCTAAAGGTACTCGACCGGGCAGCAATCATGTACCTGCGGATATCTGCCGGCAAACCCTGTATGTACCTCTTAATCTTTCTCAACACTAGCGTCACCTGGTCTGGCAACAGCCTTGGAATCTCATTAAACTTAGTCGTGTATTGCTGGTGTGTCATAATTCCCGCCTCTAACTGCAAGAACTCCCTCTCTATCTTGTCAAGTTCTCGGTGAGGACAAAACTCCTCAATCACCATTTTCTTCAATTCGCTCCACCTCATCCTCCCGATAGCCCTGCTACCCTCGGCCTGGACAATATTATCCCACAAACATAAAGCCGAGTCCACTAATGAATGGGTAGCAAACTTTACCTTCTGATCCTCCCAACATTCACTGATTTCCAACACAGCCTCCACCTCTCTCACCCAACGGTGAGCAGCAGCAGCGTTACCATTTCCATCAAAAGTTAGGGGCTTGCATTTCTGGAATGCCCCGTAACTACACCCCTTGGCGGTCTCCTGCATCGCTTCCTCCTCATTGCTGGAGACATTCATCTCAATGTCTAGTTGTTCCCCTTCATCATGACCCCTATCATCCCTCCTTCTCCCAACAGTTTTCTTTCTCCTCCTCCTTCTCCTTCTTTTCATCTTCTCTCACTACACAAATGACCTCAGTCACCACAGACGGCAGGATCATCTGCATGACCTGATGAACTTCCTCCATAACTGCCTCCTTTACTGAGGCTCTCATTTTGGCACCCTCATCACCGCCCTCCTGGTGATGATGCTCGGGCTCAGCAGGAGCCGTCTCAGCAGTCTTAGTCTTATTACTCGTGACATATAGTCCAGCACCATGGCCACCCCGTACTCTTCCTCGAGAAGCTTTCGATGATCTACCACCAGCCATCTTCAAAACATTATAAGATTCAAACACCAACACGGTCATTCAAGGTAATAGCTCAGTTGATGTCAAGTATAGTAAGTCCCTAATTACAGTGGCCAGTTGTGATTAGCCACTTACTTTACTCTTCATCTCCCAAGCATTGCCTATCCTGACTACATCAGTATCCAAATCTACTAAGAGCACATAAATCAAATAGCACACGCACATAATACCGATTAACATTTAAGAAAACGAATCACCTGATGGCACGTTGCTACTTGGGCTAGCATCCCTCCATTTGGTCCCATTCTCAATTTAAGTTTAGGTTCTTTTAAAATACTTTACCCATTTTTCTTAAACTTTGGCTCTGATACCAACTTGTAAGGCCCCGTTCCCGGAGACCTCACAGTTGGACAATCATAACATTTTTTATATAAAATAGATACATTTCATAAAAACATCACAGCGGATTAATTTATCAGAAACCATTCATGCATTAATATATGATGTTGCTAAATAATACATCATTGTATTTTAAAAGTTACAAAAGAATCATTCGGATGTATTACAAAACAACAATATCATTATGCACGAATGGATGTCAGTCTTTGCCCACCAGTAGCCTCACCCACGTGCCATCCCCAGCAACAAGTTACCTGCCAACTAAAATGCATAAAAGTCAGCGTTGCTGAGTGAGTTCTAGTTTTATAAATAAAATATTTTACTTTTAACGAAAAATACTTTCTTTACTTTCGTACGTAATCACACATCATACATACAACTAGATAATAATTCTTTATTATCTTTCATTATCGTTTGTTTTCGCACTTTCTTTCATCATTATCTTTCACTTTATCTGGACATGTCATATGCAATGCCCCATCATTGTGCACGAAGCAACTACTTCTTGGGGTCAAGCGACAAGGATCCCATTTTCACACGTCTCGATCAGTCACAAAGACTGACTCTCCTGTGTGTGTGACCCTCATGGGTTGGCCAAAAAGCATGTTATATAACACATAGTTGAGCTAACAACTATCAATGAGTTGTGAACCTCCTTAAACATTTTGCTTGCAAGACTTTTATTCATTCCTTATGTTCCACTTCTTATTATCATTAATATTTCACTTCTTTTATGATAATACTTTACGCATACGAGCATAAACACACCATGCAAAGTCACTTAATAATACTTAATATGGAACATAAAAACAGGCCACAAACATGCATAACACCAACAAGCATAACCATCAAAACATCCTAGAGCTTAATCATAAATTTCCATTTTTCCCAAAATTTCAAAAAAATTTCTAAGGCAATTAGGCGCATGAGCACTATGCAGGCGCACGAACACTATGCAGGCGCATGAGCCTTACTTAGGCGCATGAAAACTTAGCGCATGAACAATCTTCTGGGCGTATGGGTACTATTAGGCGCATGAACTAACACTTAGACTTAATCTTAGGCACATGGGGTACTGTTTGGGTGCATGATCTGGTACTTAGGCGCATGAACAAAATTCCAGGCACATGAGCCTTATTTGGGAGCATGAGAAGGGACTTAGGCATCTGAGCAAAATTTCAGGCACATGAGCAGCAGTTATATTCAAACCTATAAATTTCATCCCCAAACATCATTCGAACATGTCCATAACTTAAATCTGACATACTAAGCACCTAAAACAAGCATAAAACCATAGAGCACAACCAACCATACACAAACATACATACGGTTACAAAAATATAAGCTGTAAAACATTTTTATATGCATTTTCAGCTCCAAAAATAAGGTTAAAACAAGAAAACCGGGGATCTAGAACTCACCAATGCAGCCTTCAAGCAAAACTCCACCGAACTTGAGGGCACAAAGAGTTCAAACAACCTAAACACATCAAAACACAAAACCAAGCACAAAGAACACATAAGAATCGGTTCACAAGCCGAAAATTCAGCTGAAACCGAACCAATTACACAAGAAAATACTCACCTAAGCAAAATCACAGCTTCTTCTTCAAGAAACCAATGAAACTTCAGCTCTTCTTCTTCTTTCTTCTTTTCCAGCCGAAAGCAAATGTGAAAAGGCAGTGGCATGGGCGGCCATGCCTTTTAAACCATAAAATAATAAGGTTTTGTATTTTGTACACATTACCCCCTCCACTTACGTCCATTATCTTTTCTTTCAATATACTTTTTTTTAAACAAATTTTCAGGTGTTACATTTGATTTTCATCTGGTCTTCCCGTTCCCACATGAATTCTGGCCCTCACTTAGAGTTCCGTCGTACTCTAACAATCTGAATTTTGCTGCGCTTTAATCGTTTGACTTCCGGTCCATAATTTCTATTGGTTATTTCCCGAAATGATGTTTCCCATCAATTTTGATCTCCTCAATTAGCACATGAAGGGATCCATTAGTTAAACATTTCTTGAGGTTCAACACATGGAATGTATCATGCACACCACTAAGCTCTTGGGGTAACCTTAAACGATACGCTACAGGACCAATTCTTTCAATGATCTCAAATGGTCCCACATACCTTGGAGCTAACTTTCCTTTCTTCCCAAATTGTATGATTCCTTTCCAAGGGGAAACTTTCAATAAGACTCGATCACCCACGCTAAATTCCAGAGGTTTCTGACGGTTGTCGTCGTAACTTTTCTGATGGTCTCTGGCTGCCTTAAGTCTATCCTTGATTTGAAATATCTTTTCAGTCATTTCTTGAATAATTTCCGAACTTGTTAATTGACTTTCACCAATCTCAGTCCAACACACTAGAGACCTGCACTTCCTTCCATACAATGCTTCGAATGGAGCACATCCAATGCTCGTATGGTAACTATTGTTATAAGAGAACTCGATCAACGGTTAATGATTATCCCAACTACCACCAAATTCAATCACACATGCCCTAAGCATGTCTTCTAGAGTCTGTATTATACGCTCACTTTGACCATCCATTTGAGGATAATAGGCTGTACCTAAATCTAATCGTATGCCCATTGCATTCTGTAGAGTTTGCCAAAACCGCAATGTAAATCGACTATCACGATCTGATATAATTGACATAGGCACTTGTTGGAGCTATACAAGATAGTCTATATTATCAACATAGTCAAAGTCAACAAAAGTCAACGTCTTAGTCAAAGTCAATAAAAGTCAACGTCTTAATCAATCATGAAGTTTATAGATCAAAATATGATAAACACAATCAAAACCCCTTTGATCTTCAATTAGATTGCTAATAATATTGTTTACAAGTAAATCTCTCAATCAATTGGTCATACAACCATTAGTCAACTCTAATTACAATTAACCTATTTATAGTCTAAACTAACTTTCACTATTTACCTTTAGCCCCCTAGACTATTAAACTTGACTAAAACATGACTAAAACCAAGTAAAATATATTTTGTTCACACAAAATATATTTATTACAATAACGTCTCAAAAAACAATATATCTTCAATATTTTCACTCGGTCCTTCTTCACGAACTCGACGTTTGACTTTTGCATGACTTTGACTAAGACGTTGACTTTTGTTGACTTTGACTAAGGCGTTGACTTTTGTTGACTTTGACTATGTTGATAATATAGACTATCTTGTATAGCTCCAACAATACTCCCCCTTAGTCTATCATTATCAACGTCTTCAAACAAATTCAGCCCCGAGAAGTCAACCATAGAAAGATCTTTAAATTGAAGCTTTCAGAATCTGATGAGAAAAATTATTCATCTCATAAGCTCCCCCTATTTATATGCTCCCCCTTGATGTGTGCATAGATTGATCAAAACATGAACAGTTTTCCCAACTCTCTAATCTTGAGTGTTTTAGAAGATGTAGGAGGAGGATTCCTAGCTTGGTATCTTCTCAAGACTTGAGGAACAGGTTATCTGATCAGGTACACTGCTCAACTGAAGATCGGCCATCACTTACAGCAAAAATCTGAAACACAATCACAAACACAATCTCGACATTCCTAATTAGATCATTTCATTTTAACAAAATAAACCTGTGTTTATCTGTGTGAGAAAACAAGCGAAGCCGTGTTCGTTTGTATGCAATGTCTGTGAAATGCATAAAAATTGATAAAATTGTAACAGCATAATATGGAAGACCGAAAAGAATTTCGAAATCAAAATTTATTATATATATTCTTTTTATTTTATTTGTATATATATATATATATATATATATATATATATATTTTTTTTAATTACCGAAAACTGAATCGATCATGAGATCACATCCTCAAGATATACTTTAGCACAAAGATGAATTTAAACATCGACAAGCAATGAGATCACACTGATAACTGAATCTAATCATAATTTTTTGAAAGATTTTGAAAATTCTCAAACAGATCAATAACAATTGCTGATATGTTTGTCCATTTAAACCCATGCCCTATCTTTTTCAACAAGCAGCTGATGATTCGTTAAGGTTCGATTAAATACTTTAGAATGCTAGGACCTCACAATCATTTGGCAAAAACCCTCACCCAACCTCAGGATTTCTTGAATATTGCATTCTGTGATGAATTCATCGTTAGATGATTTGACACAACTTAGACCAAAATGGTGAGAGCTCCAGGTCTATACTCACGTATAACAAAGGAGATGACCATTTAAACATGTGCCGATGAGAGCTCCAGGTCAGTACTATCGTACAGCAAAGGGGATCATCACTCCAGGTCAGTACTTCTGTACAGCAAAGGAGATTAGCACAAACACAAGACACATAACTACACCAAACATGGCTCAAAGATATGGCTTATATGAATTGTATCATGGTGGGTGAAAGATCAATTCTCAATCCAATTTTTGTCGGGACTCAATTTTCGTGCAGGCCAAAATGATTGCATATATCCAGACATTCTTAAGCATAGATTTTAATTTAAATCATTAAGCTGCTGTCTACTTTATTCTTCAGGCTGAGCCTACCAAGCATATCATTAACAAATCTGGTTGATTGTTAAATTTTCAATTTAAAATTAGATGTGATATCAAATAACAGCATTAAAATTAGATGTGATATCAAATAACAGCATCAGTTACTATCATTTCTCATTTTAAAGCGCAAGCCATGCAAGAACAAGTATCTCAAGATGATATACAATCATTTCTCAGTCATCTTGAATCAAGTCCCCAGTTCTCTTTTCATCATTTTTATTGAATTTAATATACTCTCCCCCTAAATTTATATTTTTGCAAACCCCTTGTTTTTTTTTTGGTTTTTTTTATATATATTTTTTTAAAACTATGCAAAAATAGAAATTTACCAAACAGGATCTTCCAAACTACACTGATATCAAGATAAGAAATGAATGATCAAGAAATATGCAGGGATTGTGAAGTGAGAACTGTGATTGTGCAGATAAAAATCCAGATTGTGGATAAAATACCATGACCTTAACTTGTTTGGTCCGCCTCAAATTTGAATTTGGAACAATCTCTGTCAGTGAACCAGATTAGTAACAGGCCTCCTAAATTGTTCCTGCACTCATAAACAGATTAATTTGAAAGGGGAACCCCGTCCATCGTAGTCCAGGGTGTTCCTTTTTCAACGGTATAAGTAACCTGCTTCAACAAACAATCTGTTGAAATATCAGGGATATCCATATCCTTCTTCTTAATTTGCCAAATTTGTTTCGATTCTTCATCTCGAACGTGTCGGGTTTGACTTTTGTGTTGACTTTGACTGTGACGTTGACTTTTGTTGACTTTGATTGTGTTAATAATATAGACTATCTTATACAGCTCCAACAATACTCCCCCTTAGTCTATCATTATCAACGTCTTAAAACTAATCAGCACCGAGAAGTCAACCATAGAAAGATCTTTAAATTGAAGCTTTCTGAAACTGATGAGAAAGATTATTCATTTCATAAGCTCCCCCTATTTATATGCTCCCCCTTTTCGAGTGCATCCTTTGTGAAGATGTTGGAACAGCTTTCCTAAATCTCTTTCTTGCGAGGAAGTGATAGCTCAACGTCTTCTTTCATTCGTCTGAGCAGAAAAGGACGCAATATAGCATGCAATTTTGCTACCACTCGTGCTTTCCTCCCTTCTTCAGCTTCCTCAGTATTGGATTTTCTAGAAAAATCAAACCATGACTCGAACTCCTCATGGGATGAAAAAATATCAGGCAAGATGAAGTTGAGCAATGACCAAAGTTCAGCTAAATTGTTTTGCAGAGGTGTACCAGTTAACAAAAGCTTGTTTTTAACATGTAACCATTTTAATTCTCTCAATAACTTGCACTTAAAATTTTTCAATCTATGACCCTCATCAACCATAAGATATTTCCAACTGTAATGCCTCAAGTGTTTCTTAGCATCATTCATGGCTACTTCATACGAGGTAATCATAATGGGAAAATTCGGCCCTACTTTCTTTGGCATTTTCTTTCTCCTTATCTCATCTCTTTCCTTCCTGTCATCATGATAGATAACTACAGTCACAGATGGCACAAACCTGGATATCTCATTTAACCAGTTTGACAGAGTTGACAGAGGGGCAATAACCGAGTATGGCCCATCTAAACCCTTTCCTTTTAAATGTGCAAGAAAGCCAATTGTTTGGATTGTCTTGCCAAGGCCCATTTGATCAGCCAGAATACCATTAAGCCCATTTGCCAAAGTGAAATCAACCATTTCACACCTTTAATTTGATAAGTTTCCAACTTTCCACCAGTTAATAACGGAACAAGTTCACCCTGCTCTTTTTCAGCTCTCTCTTCCTTAGTAAGATTAGCATCTTTAGAGGGGGTGCTTTCTTCAGATCGTGTAAGCATGGCTGCTACAGCTGTCTTGGCCTTCCTAGTGTTGTAAGTAGAGGCAGCCTTCCTTTTTCTACCACGACCTTTCTTCTTCTCCTCCTCCTCCTTTACTTCATCAGCCTCTTCAGCCACATTATTGGTGATGTCATCCATTTTCTCCAATAAGAACTTAGTGTAAAGCTGAGTCTGAGTAAGAAGCTCGTCCAGTTTAGTAAATTGCGTGTCGTTCAATGTGGGTGCTTCTTTTTCCATATTTTCTTCTTTTATCTGCCTTTCATGTTCAAGTTTCTTTTCCTCCTCTGCCATTGCATCTGATATGAGTAAAGAATCTCCATTTTTAGCCTCAAGAATCGCATCTTCATCCAAGTCCACACCAACTTTCTCCTTGCAGACGTCCTCGTCTTCAAGCACTGACGTCGGAGAATCCGCTAGCGGTTCTTCAGCGGGTTCATTTTTCGGCACCATTTCTCACTCAAAACCTTTGATTTGTGCAGAAGACGTGGTGTAGAGGGGTTAGTGAAAGTCCGATTGAAGTGGAGAGTGGGAATTGAAATTGTGATGTTCTCCAAATTTAACCACTCACAGTCTAGCAAAGTCAACTCTTCAAGAATCGGGCAACCGGAGAAAAGTTTTTGTGTTGAGCCATCATTTGTAAATGAAACCAGAGATAATGATAGACTAAGGGAGAGTATTGTTGGTGCTATACAAGATAGTCTATATTATCAATATAGTCAAAGTCAACAAAAGTCAACCTCTTAGTCAAAGTCAACAAAAGTCAACCTCTTAGTCAAAGTCATGCAAAAGTCAAACTTCAAGTTCGTGACGAAGGACCGAGTGAAAATAATGAAGATATATTGTTTTTTGAGACATTATTGTAATAAATATATTTTGTGTGAACAAAATATATTTTACTTGGTTTTAGTCATGTTTTAGTCAAGTTTAATAGTCTAGGGGGCTAAAGGTAAATAGTGAAAGTTAGTTTAGACTATAAATAGGTTAATTGTAATTAGAGTTGACTAATGGTTGTATGACCAATTGATTGAGGGATTTACTTGTAAACAATATTATTAGCAATCTAATTGAAGATCAAAGGGGTTTTGATTGTGTTTATCATATTTTGATCTATAAACTTCATGATTTGATTCAAGTGTGTTCAACCTGGGTTAACAGCACTCCATTCCTTGCCACAATCTCATTTACATATAATCTCGCCAGCTTTTCCATCTTATAATCCTAGCGAATCAGTAAGAAGTGAGCGGACTTCGTCATTCGATCCATAATAACCCAAATTGAATCGTGCCAGCTACTTGTTCTAGGCAGCTTAGTGATGAAGTCCATCGCTATATTTTCCCATTTCCATTCGGGAATTTCCTGTTGTTGTAATAATCCTGATGGTTTCTGATGTTCGGCTTTAACTCTCGAACATGTCAAACATTCACTTACACATGTTGCAATGTCCTTTTTCATACATGGCCACCAATACAATTCCTTAAGATCTTGGTACATCTTGTCTGCGCCAGGATGAACAGAATACTTGGACTTGTGCGCTTCGTTCATAACCAAGGTTCGAACATCTCCCCACTTAGGTACCTATATACGATCTGCAAAATACCGTACACCATCCTCCTTGCAATTCATCTGTTTATCCAACCCTCGAAACTCCTCACTTGCAATTTTCTCCTCCTTCAGTGCTTCACCTTATGCTGTCAGGATTTGAGTTTTCAGATTCGATTGAATGGTTATTCCTAATGCTCGTGCACATAAAGGTTTCACCCATTCCTTTCTACTCAAGGCATCAGCCACCACATTTGCCTTTCCTAGATGATATCAAATTTCATAGTCGTAGTCACTGAGAAGTTCCACCCATCGCCTTTGGCACATATTAAGTTCCTTTTGATCAAAAATGTGCTGAAGACTTTTATGATCAGTGTAGATAACGCACTTAGTCCCATACAGATATTGCCTCCATATCTTAAGTGCAAATACCACTACGCCTAATTCCAGATCATGTGTCGTATATTTTTTTTCGTGAACCTTAAGCTGATGCGAGGCGTAAGCAATAACCTTATCTTTTTGCATTAGTACGCATCCCAATCCTTGATGTGATGCATGTCAGAACACCACAAAGTCGTTGGATCTATCCGGAAGAGTCAATATCGGTGCATTACACAATCTTTTCTTCATGCCTCTTCTTGTTTACGCCCCCAATCAAACTTCTTATCCTTCTGAGTTAACATTGTCAACGGTTGAGCGATTTTAGAGAAGTTTGCAATGAATCGACTGTAATAACCAGCCAACCCTAAGAATCGCCGTATCTTCGAAGGCATCTTAGGTGTATTCTATTTCTTAACTGCTTCGATCTTTCCAGGATCAACGTGAATTCTGTTCTCATTCACCACGTGTCCTAAAAATTTTACTTCTCGCAACCAGAATTCACACTTTAAGAGCTTGGCATAAAGTTTCTCTTCCTTTAATAGCTCCAGTATCGCTCGTAGGTGCTGATCATGGTCTTCCTTCGATCGAGAGTAGATAAGAATGTCATCTATGAACACGATTACAAACTAATCCAGATAGGGCTTACAAACCCGGTTCATCAAATCCATAAACACCGTCTGAGCGTTGGTCAGTCCAAATGGCATGACTAAGAACTCGTAATGTCCATATCGAGTTCTAAATGTTGTTTTTGGTATGTCGTCCTCATGAACCCTCAATTGAGGATAGCCCGATCGAAGATCAATCTTAGAGAAGTAAGAAGCTCCCTGTAATTGGTCGAATAAATCATCGATTCTAGGGAGAGGATATCGATTCTTCACGGTCAACTTATTCAGTTCTCGATAATCGATGCACATTCGGAAGGACCCGTCTTTCTTCTTGACAAATAATATTGGTGCTCCCCACGGTTAATGACTTGGTCGGATAAAACCCTTATCCAATAACTCTTGCAATTGGCTTGATAGTTCCTGCATCTCTGACGGCGCCAACCGGTAGGGTGTCTTTGCTACGGGAGTCGCTCCAGGAATCAAGTCAATGCGGAATTCCACTTGTCGATGGGGAGGTAAGCTAGAGAGATCATCGGAAAATACCTCTGAATGTACAATGGGAATATCTTCTAGCTTTCTCTCATCCTCCTTCTTCTCTACTACGTGTGCTAAGAATGCATAACATCTCTTCTTCAAACATCGCTGGGCTTTCATACAAGAGACGAGCCTCAGATTTCTTCCTACTCGTTCCCCGTAAATCTTGAGCACCTCACCATTATGAATAGGTATTCGCACCATCTTTTCTCGACAGACTATCTCAGCACCATGTTTTGATAACCAATCCATTCCCACTACCACATCAAAACTTCCCAACCCGAAAGGTATTAGATCTATATCAAAGGTATAACTCTCTAGCATTAATATGCAACCTTTAATAATCTTATTAGTCTCTACAATTTCACCATTAGCCATTTCTATTGAGTAGCTATTTTCTAAACAACTAGGATTTATACCAAGCAAGGAAGCAAATTCAGAGGAAACGAAACTATTATCTGCCCCGGTATCAAATAAGACAGATGCAAAGTGGTTGTTGAGAAGATACGTACCCGTGACAACATTCGGGTCCTGACGAGCATCATTTGCTCCAATCACAAAAGCACGACCACGTGTAATATTTCCTTGGTTTACCTGACCCTGATTTCTAGTAATCGCCACCACTTGATTCTGATTATTACCATTTAGACCAGGTGCCCGGTCAGCCTAGGGCATGCATTCCGATAGTGCTCAGGGCTTCCGCATTCATAACATGCCCTTAAATTTCCTGCTGGATTAACCATGTTCGCCGGTACTACCATATTGGGCGCCACCTTACAACTCCTCACAGAATGACCCGGACGCCCACAGTTCAGGCACACCCAGTACTTTGTAGCCTGAGGATGGTGATAATTACACTTATTACACTTAGGGTGTGGCCAATTGTACTCTTTCCTTCCTTGATTCACCACCACAAAGTTTCTTATCACCTTCGCCTTCTTGTCAAACTTCCCACTTGATTGTCTGCTTGATTCCCTAATATCTTTCCTCTTCTCACTACCTTTACCCAGTACACCAGTTCTCACCATCTCATCAGTTAATGTGCCAGCCTTCAGAATTGCACTTTGAATGGTTGGGGGAGCAGCTGCAGTTACCATATCTTGGATTTAGGAAACTATACCCCAAATGTACCTCTCGATTCTTTTAGACTCCGGGGCTACCAAATGTGGAACAAGCCTGTCCAACTCATGAAAACGATTAGTGTAAGCTGCGTGCCCAGCTCCTACCATGGCATGATTCCAGAACTCATGTTCCAACTTCTGCATCTCGTTGAGTGGGCAGTACTCTTCAGTGATCAATGCCTTGAATTCGTCCCAGGTCATCTGCATCGATGCCTCTCTTCCCCTTTCCTGGATTTGAGTATTCCACCAAGTTAATGCCTTACCTTGCAGTGAACAGGTGGCAAACTTGATCTTCTGACTATCCAAGAACTCACCGATATCAATCACCGCCTCCATCTTCTCTAACCACCTTGTTAATACTATTGCTCCACCCTTACCATCAAACTCATGTGGCGTACAAGCCATAAATTCCTTGTAGGTGCATCCCCGTTTTCTCCCACCAGCTCTAGGTTCATTACCATTTCCTCCACCATTGACATTTCCATTACCCAAACCATTGTCATTCCTATTTTTATTTCCCTCTCCATCATGGTTGTCGTTTCCACCTTCATAACCAGTTTCACCATTTTCCTCTCCTCCATTATCCTCTCCATTATTCCCATCATTGTTGTTGTCATCACCACCGTTGTTGTGATTTAGAAGATTGTCGCTTACTTGAGCCACTATGGTCGGGATCAGGGCAGCCAGGTGTTGAGCCATCATGGCAGCTAATTCAGGATTTCAAGCACCAGGGTTGTTATCAGCTGGTTCTCCTTCACCTCCTCCCCCTGGTGCCTCACCACGACCACTAGCACCTCTGCCTCTTCCTCGGCCTCTGCCTCTTAGTGCATCAATTAGAGTGGCTCTTCGGGGTGGCATTTTCTAATCATTCAAAGACAATACGTAACCTTCAGCACATATCTAGACTATCATAAATTGGTTTTCAACGCGTACATGACACAGCTTGCAACCCAGATAACTCACAATTCACTTACATTGCCTGACCCGTAATAATAATATAAGGTTTCAAAATCAGACTATTGAATCTTTAAATATATATCACAAGCGTGCACATACAATAGTCTCAAAGATTCAAAATACAAAATAATGAATTAAACGGTTTGCAACTCTAGTGTCGCGAGGTATAGATCTGGGATGATGGTACTAGCTAAGACTGTTAGTTCCGGCAGGTTTGCTAGATTTTGCATGCACTGCAAATTACAATTATGTGTGCACCCGTGATTGAAATTTGCTTTGCATGATCAACCCCAGCTCATCCTAATCGAGTTAACTAGTCTTATCAAGTACAGGGACTATCCATGGCTAGAGGACCAAGGATATCCACGACTTTCTCAAATAAGTATATCACAGATAGTTTGTAAGATGGGCTATGTAAGCATAGCCAATAATGCACATAGAACGTTCACATGTATATTATTGCACACATAATCCTATTATACATACTACATGTGGGTACTTAGGTTATAGTCTAGGTCGAATACTCCACCTAGTTTCCTATAACCAATGACTCTGATACCAAATTGTCACACACCCGCTTAAAGCGGAAACACGAGGATGTAACGGGCGGGATCGTCATAACACATTGTTAATTAATAGAGATGCATTGAATGATGAAAAGTCAACGTGTCATGACGTCACCTGACACAAATGGAGACGTGTGCCGTGGTTAGTCAATTCCACGACAAACATAGCCAAGGAATCAAAAGAATTGTAAGTCCCACAACCCAGGAGCAAGTTCACAAAACATGAATAACAAAGAAAATTCAATGTAATAGTCAGAGACATCCAACAAGTTTAAAATGCAATCCTAAGGTCATCGCTAAGGCAGCTTCCCTAGCTATCCTCAATGATTGTTACCTGAAAAGATATGCTCAAAGGTCAACATATTGTTGGTGAGTTTGTAGGTTTAAGTAGAAAACAAATTCATGCTGTGTAATAGTTTCGTAGGACATAGTGTAAACAGTTATAAGCAAGCAATATCACATGTAAACATGAGCCTCACAACTACACCTTTAACGTACACATAGAATCTCGTCGGAACCAATAGTCCATAGGCTCGTACAGGGCCAATGGCAATACAAGGGATCGAAACAGGGCCACTATAATACCAACTATCCATAGGCTCGAGCAGGGCCAAATGGTAATACACAGGCTCGAAACAGGGCCACTTTTAGTACAAACTATCCATAGGCTCGAACGGGGCCAAATGGCAATAACAACTAACAAAGAATACACATACATGAATCAGATATTGTTTGCAAATAGTAACACAACAGTCCAGCAGAGTAATTTGAAATCACAGCAGAAAAACAATGAACATACTTTTCCCCCAAAATTTATAAAACGCGAAACTCACCTTGTAATGATACGAAATAAAGTAAACAAGGGTTCAAGAATAAGGGCAATGCAAGATCAAACACCTATTATTAATTGTAATTAAGTCTTAGAATGCGTTCAACGAGAATAGATACATTTGGTCGGTTCAGATTCGACGTGCGACATGCACACAAATAGATATATATAGCACACCATATCATAATAATATTAATAATGATGATAATAATAATAATATGGATATTAGTATTATTATAAAAATAAAGATATAAATAATAATAATAATAATAATAATAATAATAATAATAATAATAATAATAATAATAATAATATTAATATTAATAATAATTATAATAATAATTATATTATTACTGTTAATAATAACATTCACAACTCACACACAATTTATATATGTATATATACATTCAACATACACATAAATATACATTTAAGCGCACGAATACACACAAACATGCACCGACACGAACGCAGCCATCGGCACCACCATGATCATACATACACACAACCATATACACCCACAACACTAATAATGATAATAATAAAAAAACACATACCACACCTTCACAACACACACATGCCTTACGCACACACCTAAAGCACATATTGTTTATATATGTATCAGTCTTTTTAACAATGATACCCCCGCCATTGGTATGGGGGCAGACCACACACCATTGGCAGCACAAACCCATCATACGCGCACACACACAATTCACACATCATACCCATAAGAACTCAAACACAAACGCAGCTCACACATATGCACACAACAGCAGCCTTCGGCTGCTGTGTGGTGCCCCTCAACCACGCGCACACCGTACAAACGTATATATATATACAATCGTACATACACAGAAACACGCAGGGTCACCCTTGCATATATACCATATAGGTATACATACACGATCACAACACACACCGAATCACATATGCAGCAGCGCGCACACGCATACATATATATACATACGCATCGGCACACACATACAACAAGCCCGGAACCGAACTCCGACAATCACAAACTACACAAACGCTACAATAAAATGAAACGAAACGAAACGAAACAAAACAAAACAAAATGAGGTTCATGATGATCGGTTACCTGCGAAACGAGTAAACGACGAGACAACGGCGACAAACGACGGCTAACGGTGACCGGAATGGGCTGATTCGGTGGTGTAGCGGCTGTGGAATGGTGACGGCAGCGGTAGGGTTTGCGAATGGGGGGGGGGGGTGCCGATGGTTCATGCGTTTGTATATATAATTTAGTTATTTACAGTTTAGCCCCTCGACTATTTAGGATTTAATTCCTTTTAGTTTGAAAATATTTATTTTAAACCCTGAACTTTTTATTTTATTTTTTTATTTAATCCAATCTTTATAAACGTACTCATAACGAACCAATTTAAGGCAAATATGTATACAGGTTATGACGTGATGAGAAATATCATTCGCACGCTCAACGTTTGCGACGTCATGAGTGTGATTCGATAGATTTTAATGTGTGTGAATTTATATATATAATAATGATAATAATAGTAATAATAATTTTAATAGACATTATTAAAATTTAAAGAAATAAACAAAATATATAAATAGAATTTATTATACTATTAAAAGTCAACACGCAAGGTGGATGCGATGAGATTCGGTTCGAAAATGAATTAATTACGCAAGGATAAATGGATAATTAATACACAAGGAGAGTTAACGAGCTTTACATTAATTAACGGACCTGTTAGTGACGGATGTCATATACGCAGTGCTCATATCCAGATGCGTACCCAAAGATTTCTGTAACGACTGCCAGAAATGTGATGTGAAACGAGCATCACGGTCAGAAATAATCGAGATCGATACACCATGTCTCGAAACTACCTCCTTCAAATAAATTCGAGTTAACTTGTCCATTTTATCAGTTTCCTTGATTGCCAAGACCAAGAAGTGAGCAGACTTAGTCAATCGGTCTACGATCACCTATATCGTTTTACAACCGGTAGGAGTCCGAGGTAATTTAATAATGAAATCCATAGAAATCTGTTCCCACTTCCACAAAGGAATCTCATGTTTTTGTAGTAACCCAGATGGCTTTTGATATTCAACTTTAACCTTAGAACAGGTTAAGCACTTACTCACATACGTAGCTACGTCAGCCTTCATATTAGGCCGCCAATAGTGTGCCTTCAGGTCATGATACATCTTGTCAGAACCAGGATGTATAGAGTACTTAGACTTGTGTGTCTCACATATAACCAAGTCCCTTAAATTTCCATACAAGGGCACCCAGAGTCTGTCCATGAAGTAATGAATTCCATCCGCTTTCACTTCAAACTATTTGTCCATTCCTCATAAAGATTCAGATCCAATGCTTTCCGCTTTCAAAGCTTCTGTCTTAGCTGCCCGGATTTTTTCCGGCAAGTGAGTGCTAATCGTAAGCTGCAAAGCTCGCACTCGTCGGGGCTTAGCAGTTTCCTTTCTACTCACCGCGTCAGCGACTAAATTCGCCTTTCCCGGGTGATATTTGATAGCACAATCATAATCGTTCAACAATTCCACCCAGCGTCGCTACCTCATGTTTAGCTCCTTCCGCTCAAAGATGTGCTGAAGACTCTTGTGATCGGTGTAGATAGTGCACTTGGTACCGTACAAGTGATGTCTCCAGATCTTCAAGGAAAAAACTACCGCACCCAGCTCCAAGTCATGGGTGGTGTAGTTCTTCTAGTGTACTTTTAGTTGTCTCGAATCATAGGCTATCACCTTGTCACGTTGTATCAAGATGCAACCAAGTCCTTAGACGAAGGTGCTCCTCATGTTCCTCCTTGGTCCTAGAATATATCAATATGTCATCGATAAACATGATAACAAACTGATCAAGATAGGGTTTGCACACTCGGTTCATGAGGTCCATGAATACTGTTGGTGCATTAGTCAACCTAAATGGCATGACCAAGAATTCATAATGACCGAAGCGGGTTCTAAATGCTATCTTCGAGATGTCTTCCTCTCGAACCCTCAACTGATTGTAACCAGACCACAAATCAATCTTGGAGTAATAGCTGGATCCCTGAAGTTGATCGAACAGGTCATCAATACGAGGTAAAGGGTATCGATTCTTGACCGTGACTTTGTTCAATTCCTTGTAATCAATACACATTCGAAATGTGCCATCCTTCTTCTTAACAAAGAGAACAGGTGCTCCCCATGGTGATGTGCTCGGTCGAATAAACCCTTTATCCAACAGCTCTTGAAGTTGTGCAGATAGTTCTTGCAGTTCGTTCGGAGCTAACCGGTAAGGTGCTCTCGCAATCGGAGCTGCTCTGGGGGTTAAGTGAATTTGGAACTCAACTTGACGATGAGGTGGTAGTCCAGGAAGATCCTCTGGAAACACCTCGGGAAAGTCACGAACTACTGGGATATTCTCTATCTTCTTTTCCTCCTGTTGCTTGTCAGTTACAAGGGCTAATATGGCTAAGCGACCCTTGCATAACAACTTATGTGCTTTCATATATGATATGATGCCTATCACTGCACCACATCTCTTGCCTCTGACCGAGAGAATTTCTCCACCAACAGGAATTCATATAATCTTCTCTCGACATATGACTTCCGCCTGCTTGTCGAAAAGCCAATCCATGCCTACTACTACATCAAAACTCCCAAGCATAACAGGCATAAGATCAATGTTAAAGATACGACCAGCAAGTTCTATCTTGCAACCTTTAAGGATGTGTGTCACGTGGATTTTCTTACCATCAGCTAATTCTACAGTATATCTAGATTCCAACGTAGAAGGCATATCACTTAAGAGACTATAAACTTAGTAGAGATAAAACTTCTATCGGCTCCAGTGTCAAACAATAGAGTAGCAAAACGACCATTAACAAAAAATTTACCAGTAATAGTAGTAGGGTCGTTTAGAGCCTCACCTGAACCCATGACGAAGGCTCTCCCTTTAGCTCCTCTGTTGTTTCCACCGTTATTGTCACCATTGCCATTGTTGTTGTTGTTGTTTCCACCATTACCAGCACTATTCCCATTTTTCTTCAATTGAGAACAATTCCACTTGTAGTGTCCTTCCTTTCCATATTCGAAACAAACTTTTGGTGTTTCTTGGGGTTGTTGACGCTTCTTCATCAACTCACCACGGAAATCCTTTGTCTCGTGTCCAGCCTTACCATAACGCTGGCATCAGAAATTGTCGCACCTGCCAGTGTGGTGGTAGTTACATCGATTGCATTTAGGGTACTTACCCACGTATCCTCCTTGTCCATGTGCTGATGAGGATCCCTGATTGAAGCTGCGATTGTTATCAATATCTTCTTTGCTATTGCTGCTGAACCTGACTATTTGATGATGAGCCTTTGTTTCTAGTGGGTTCCCACTTGCGCTTGTTGTCAGGTACACCAGCCACCGCGCCCTGCTTGGGTAACTTCCCTTGTTCTACGGCCTGATCAGTCAGCCTGTGAGCTAATCTAATAGCCTGTTGTATGGTAGCAGGGTTGGAGGCTGTCACCATACTCTGAATCTCAGGAACCTGCCCATATAAATAAAGCTCGATCCTCTTATGCATCTCATTCACCATTCCCGGGCACAGAGTTGCCAACTCATAAGACCGGGTAGTATAGGCCTCAATCTCGGAACCTTGCATCTTGAGTTGCCAGAACTCAACTTCCAGCTTATGTACTTCATCTCAGCATCATCGCCTTAAACTCTTCCCAAGGTAGGTTATTAGCCATCGCCTGACCCAGCATTTGCACCTGGGCATTCCACCAGGAGAGTGCTGCACCTTCAAGGGTTCCAGTAGTGTACTTCACTTAATCGGCTGGCGGGGAGTTGCATTTTACGAAGACTGATTCGGTCTTCTCAAACCACTTCACCAATCCCACAGCTTCTTCAGTTCCATTGTAGGTATGAGGCTTGCAATCCATGAAGGATTTGTAACTACAGGGTGGGGGTCCTGTGCCAACAAACCAAAACATTAGTTGAGCAGCTTAAACAAGCAACTAGAGTATTGGTCAAGCCACTTGTATCATTTACCTGCTGGCTGTCCAGCTTGTGCAGCAGCCATTGTCGCCTGTACATGTTCATTAATTAGGGTAGCCAATTCAGCAGGCATCATATTCACTGTAGCCGCACCACATCCACGTCCTGCGCCATGTCCGCATCCTCCGCCGCGTCCTCTTCCTTCACCTTCCATTTTCACTTTACATGCACAAACACAATAATAAGCAACATCTAACATATTTATCTCATTGAAGCATAGCAAATAGTAAGAAAAACAATAAAGTTCATCACCCACAACATTTATAACCAAAATAATAACCAAAGATAAATAGATTGTAAGTAATTCACAAAATATTCCATCGATGTCAAAAATTTCAGTTTTTCAATTGGGTGGGAAACAAGCCTTCACACATAGGTTTTAAAAAAAATGCTATGTAGTCCAAGTCAGATGAATAAGGAAGTCAGCCTAGTACATCAGACTCATCACTGTCCTCTTCCATCTCTTCGGGTTCTTCTTCTTCTGGAGCTTCCTCTGGCTCTTCCTCGGGTTCCTCTTCAGGTTCCTCGTCAGGTTCTATGGCAATATGCATCGCTGCAAACTAAGCCTCCAGATCACCAAGTCTTACCCTATGGTCGTGGATGGTGTTATCCCTAGCATCCAAACGGTGGATAGCCTGAGCTACACGATCAGTTAAGGAGTGCTAATGGTTATAGCACTCTAATTGCAAATCCTTCAACTCTTCTACGATCACCTTAGTCTCACGTAGTTCATGTCGTAAAGTGCCGACCACTTCATTCAGCTTGTTCGTGCGTCGTTTCTCCGTGTCTAGAGCAGTAACTAACGCCGCAATCACCATCTTGCTAGAATGTGGTAACGAAGGGAGGGTAGGTGTAGGTAACTCAGGAGTGGACCTAGTCCTCAGTCTAGTAGGCGGGGGCTTAGGAACACGATCCCTATAAAGCATACGATCAAAATAGTTGGGATAGTAACTCTAATCTCGTGGTGCATCGCGTTCGGGAAGTGCGAATAGTTGATCCCAGTCTATCTACTTGGGAGGATAAGGGTGTCGGGGCCACTTAGGTCCTCTATCGGGTACAGGAGGAGGAGGAGGTGATTCAGAACATCCAGTTCTCTTACCTAGATCCCGTGAAGATGATGCCATGCTGCAGGGTACGTGATGTGTATGCCAATGAGTATACAGTAAGGGATAAGTAATGAGTAACTAACAAACTGTGTGGTTATAGACTAGTGTGTATGAAACCTAGTTCCCTATAACCAATGGCTCTGATACCAATCTTTCGCACCCTCAAATTCCACGTGCGGGGTTTTACCACGAGGCGTGTGAACAAACCTGGATCTCAGTATATAGTTACTCAGAATGACACTATATGCAACATTTAAAATAATTCAAGTTTGAATCTTTAAAACATTTGCGGAAGTGAAACATTTGTGGAAGCATTTTGTAAAAAAATTTCAAACTTATAGTAACAAATGAAACTGCGCAAAACACGCGCCCAAACCAAAGTGTAAAAGTATTCAATATGACAAAACAGTATAATGTTTGTTCAAGGAATGCATGACTCGTGCGTGCTCTTACGGCAAGCTGCTAGTATCGACCTGAGAAAGGAATACTAAAGTGTCAACACGATGGTTGGTGAGTTCAAGAGTTTGTAATCAATCATAAGCAGTTGCGTTAGTAAAACATAACAAGTGCATTGAAATAGATAGCAAGTCTAATTTCATTAGTAAATAACAATAGTGATTTCACGATCGAAGCTGACTATGTTTGTCTGTTGCCTCCCACCACGACATACCAGGTCGTGACGCTGTTAGTTATTTAGGACAATATTGCACCTGCTTGACCTCCAGTGTTACGGGTGGGGCTTGTCAGACCCAGTAGTACTACCCAAGATTTCCTGCTAGATTCCTTAATTAACGATCCGAAAGTGTGAGGGCTTTCAATGGTATATCACACTATGTCTTACTAAACACATGTCATAATAGAAAAACGTTTAAAAATAAAGTATGCTTTGTCCCCCAAAAAGAGAGTAGATAAAAGTGGGGCATTGAACTCACCTGATGTGTGAACAAATATAACAAAAGCTAACGATGAGCGGAAGACAACCCTTCAAAGGTTACCTAGAATACGCAAGTGCATAAGTACGTGTACACAGAAAGCTTAACAACCCTAAGTGCTCAATAAACACGTAGACCCGAGGTTTTTGAAAAACAAGACTCATTAGACCTAGTTGAACCATTTGACCCGTTGGTGACATGTCAAGTTAGATTCTTGTTTGACCAAGTATAGCAATTCATAAATCATCATACCATCACAGACTACTATGCAATTTATTCCCATAAGCCATATTGCAACACTTAAGTATTATCATGCTTTTCATTCTAACTTAGGTTATCATACAATGCATGAAAACCAATTCATCATACAAAACAGGTTCACAATTAGATTCCTCTACAATACACATTGGGTTTAGTCACTCACAACGTGCCATGTGAAGCCACTCACGGCTACACACCCTAAACCCTTCCAATCCTACAAAGTAGGGGCCTCAGATTCGCACGCAGGTATGATACCCATCATCAATATCCCACATGTAATTCATACAACCAAGACATCAGCATTATAAAAATCAACAATCACAATTCATTATGTCACATGACCTGTACACTTGCACATTTTTCAAGAAAACCTATATGTTCTCATAGTTTAATCAACTGACCATATGACCTAATCATCACAATCCAACACATTAGACATCATCCATGATCACTCTAGCATGCTCCTAACATCCTAAACATGATCAAAATACAAAATCTCACGTTTCATATAAATAAAGTTTCCCTTTTAGGAAAGTGGCTTCCAAAATCTATGTGTTCATCAATTTCAATCCCAAATTCATCAATAACATACCCTATCTAGTTCATAGCAATCATAATCATCCATTTAACATCAACAATTCATCAAAACACGAATTCTCATGAAGAAAAGTTTCCAATTTTGGCAATACATGAACTAGATGACAAAACCATGGATTTCTTGCATAATCTACATAGATTAACATTCATACAACATAACTAACACCATATCATCATCAACCATCATCAATTTTGACTTTTTCTATGAAAATCAAACTAGGGTTCTTCAAGCATCAAAAACCATGAAAACTCAATCAAAATCTAACCTTTAATCACGTAGGAATCAAGAATTGGCACTAGCTACATGTTAGAATCACTTGGAACTAATCAAAATCGATGAATGATTGTTGTTCTTTGATCAAAATTGCAATGTGTGGGGGATTGGGGTGCTCGGCCGCAATGGGGGGTGTTGGAGGGGATTAGGGTTTAATTTTTATTAATATTTGGTAATTACAATTTTTACAATTAAACCCTCCTTGGTTATATTTTATAAAAACTTAATCTTTTCAATATTTTTAACAACTTCTAATTACAAAAATCATATATTATTATTCAACAATAATAATCATATATTTTTAGCTAGCAACAAAACACACGAATCCAATATAACACGTTGGCACATTACAAGCTAAAATTCACAAATAATACCTAAAATTCACAAATCACATAACTACAAATTAATAATCAATATTATTAATCAATTTATTATCTAGTAACCATTGTTAATTATTATTAAGTCACCAACGTTTAACGACAACTAGTGTGTGCTCACGACACATGTATGCAAGACCTAACGGAACTAATGGAGTTTGGTAACGGAAAATTACCGGATGTCACAATGGCTATTTGATAGTTGATTTCCATCTCTTCAAGATCATCTGGATGGATACATTCAAAATCGTCTTCATATAGTTGGAAGAAGTTGGCATGCTCGCTAACAAACGCTAGGCTTGAAGGGTAGTTTGGTGAGAAAGAAGATGAGGGCTGTTGATTCCATCTGCTGAATGATGGTAAGGACTGAAATTCAGTAGTTGGAGATTCTAGATAGGTGATCACATGTACTTGGTGAGTTACCATTGGAACTTGATAAGCATGGAAGTGGAAGGATTCTTGGATAGGTGCCATAAGTGCTGATAACTTTGAGGAGTTCGATGATCTGCCAAGTGATTCTTCATTAGCATCCATCTCCATCTGGTAGGCACTAAGAATGCCATATAACTCCTTAAGAGTCATCATCTTTAGATTCTCAGTTCTTCTTATGGACACAGTGTAAACTGTCCATGTCTTTGGTAGTGATCTCAATAATTTCCTGAGAATATCACTATTCTCCATCTTCACTCCAGCTTCATTTAGAGAGTCTAGCAGTTCAACATATATATATATATATATATATATATATATATATATATATATATATATGTGTGTGTGTGTGTGTGTGTGTGTGTGTGTGTGTGTGTGTGTGTGTGTGTGTGTGTGTATGTGTGTGTGTGTATATATAAATATATATAGGCGCGCACATATAAAATCCATTATATATGTTTACAAGAAGGGTCACACCAACTTTTCTTGTTCAATCTTTTAATCTTGATCATGATCTCGTTCTTCTCTGAAACAATGTTTAGGTGAGATGGATACAAAACTCTAGTTCACTTGTTGTGCCTTATTTGAAAGAGAAAGACTTAAAAAGAAGGCATAATTCAGTGTCTCAAAACTCATTCTATTGGTTTTTCTCGGCAGTTAAACAAAGGCGTGAATGTAATGTGCTAGTGGAATAATCGGTCGAACAGAGGCTAGGGCACCTTCCTTCCCACCGCGTGCTTCCTTGTGTGTTGGAGATATAAATCGAGTGCACCGGATGAAATCTTCTATTTATAGTGCAAGAAACAACACATAAAATGATGAGCTCGGTGCACAGTCGGTCTAGACTTTGTTGACGGTTAACCCTTATGAACTATCCACGGTCAAAACATACATTGACTATGGTTCTTTTTTTTTGGTTCTTCTTGTTGATACCAATCTTGTAATAGTTAATGCAAGCATTGGCAGTGGTATCGATCGTTATGCTTCTCTTTCATATTTCTTGAGTCTTCTGGCCTTTTTGTGTGACGTTTTGCTTACAACATCAAGAGAATAGATTATAAATATATAATTAACTAATCATTAAAAATAGTACATTTCAAAATATCCGTATATGGACTAACTCTAAGGGCGACTAAGAATGTACATGACCTGGAATCCAAGCCATGATTGAGAAGCAAAGTTGCCAGAAACACATTTATTATAAACATATGATCAATTTTTTAGTAAAAATTTCATTACAAAATCATTATAAATAGTGCATTTAAAAATATATGTATATGGACCAACTCTAATTGTAAATATACGTGTACATGACCTGATCTAGGACTGAGATGCAAAGTAAACCGAATACTATACATATTCAACACATCTTAGATGTGTTTTTGGAGGATTTTCTGCCTGTGCCTCCAATAGTCAAGTCAATTTTAAATTAAATATACCCTGTATGTGATAGCTATTGCCAAAGCACCATATTTTATGGCTCCTTTGGAGATGCTACGTTTGACTTCACAACTCCAAAAGTTACTAAATAAGAATTTTATTTTTCTTTTTATAGGAAATTCCAAATAAACAAACTGTATAATCTGAGAGTCGTGAATATCACTTTCAGATCGAAATTATTTGATGGTTCACCCGAATAAATCAATCGGATAAAACTCAGACGAGATCAAGATCAAAGTATGAATTTTGTATGTGTTTTTGTGAACCAGAAAGAAGTTCGAGAGTGACCAAGACTCAGACAATTCGTATGTGTTTTTATGGAAACTGCCATTTGGCAGTTATTGTTTTCCAATTCAAAATTGATTAAATTGCATCTTTCTCCACTTGACCCCAGCCAGGGGCTCTGCCCCTTGGACCTCACCAGGGGCTGCCGCCCCTTGAACCCCGCTACTAGGGGCGTTACTCCCGGACCCCCGCCAAAGGGGTGTTGCCCCCTTGGAATCCCCATTATTTAGGGGCTTTGCCCCTAAAGAGGTTTTCGATATCAAAGATCATAATAAACTCAAACATGCGTGCACTCTGCACCTTTTGACTTGTTTGATGGATATTATGATCACATTGGTCGTTAGCTAATCCAATTACACTTAAATGTCTAACATTCTTCCCCCATTTTAGTGTAATCCTTGATTAACTAAAACAAACTCACACAAATTACAAACTTATGCGTAAATGAAATATCATAACGATTTTAATTTCATCTTAGTATATTACACATTTCAAATATTCGTATATCAGGGTGGCACTATGAATTGAACCATTGCTATTTCTAGTGAATACATGAAGATAATATACATAAAAGTTTACATACTTATATATTCTTATTTGACATTATATTTACTAGTCTTGTGTCATTATCCTTCATAAGCATATAAAAGCCAAGTCCAAGCTTCTTAAAGCAACTAAACTTCATGCTCATATATGTAGCTCTTTTCCTCTTTCACCTGCATATGCAATTTTTCAAAAGAACTATTAAGAAGTTAGACTTCAACCTCCTCAACATGCAAGTCTGAACACATACTTTGGGATAATTTTACTAATGTGTTTCCAATCTCTAGATGTTAAGCTTTCCACATTGAATTCAACATCTAGTGTTATCCTAAATAGGTATTAGGTATGTTAACATGAGAGACTTTAAGTGGACTTCAATCCCATCCCCAAAGCCGGCTTGTGCTCAAGATCTTTATTTAACCCTTTGGTTAGATGATCGCCTAAATTATGTTGAGTTCTCATAAACTCCACAGATATCACACCATGAAAGATGAGCTCACAAATCATGCTTTGTATAACACCTAAGTGTCTAGACTTTCCATTATACACTTAACTATAAGCCTTAGCCAAAGTTGCTTCACTATCACATCTGATAGATATAGGTGTTTAGGCCATAATGAAATTTCATAAATAAAATTTCTTAGCCACTCAGCTTCTTTACTAGCTGTTGCTAATGCCATAAACTTAGATTCCATTTTTGAGTTAGTTATGCAAGTTTGTTTCTTTGATGCCCAAGAAATGGCACCTACCTAAGTAGGAATGTCCATCCACTTATGAAAGAATGATCTTCCATATTGGTAATCCAACTTGCATCTGAATAACCTTCAATAACATAAGAAAATCCAGAATAAGTAAAACCATAATTCATGATTTCTTTCAAGTACTTAAATACTCGATTGATAGCTTGCCGAATGATGTGAACTAGGATTACTAGTAAATCTACTAAGCTTTCCAACAGCATATGCTATATCAGGCCTAGTGCTAATCATGGTAAACATAAGACTTTCAATAGATTTTGAGTATTCAAGTTAAGATACCGCAATACCTTTATTAGGTAGAAGCTTAAGATAAGGAATAGGAGTGCTTAAAGGAGAACAATCTTTGAAGTTAGATTTTTTCAAAATCTTCACAATACAATAAGATTGAGAAATTGAAATGCCATTGTTCCCACGGTTGATCTTTATACCAAGGATCACTTCAGCCTCCCCCATGTCTTTCATAGTAGACTTAGATGACAAGAATTCCTTAGTTTTATCAACTTGACTTTGATCAGTTCCAAATATTAACATGTCATCTACATATAAGCAAATTATAACTCCTTTACCAGAAGTGTCAAACTTGCTATATACACACTTGTCTACTTGTTTTAGCACCAAACCATTAGACGATACAACCTCATCAAACTTTTGATGCCATTGTTTTGGTGCTTGCTTTGGGTATAAAGATTTTATCAACTTTCAAACTTTATTCTCATTACCAGGCATAACAAAGCCTTCAGGTTGTTTCATGTAAATATCCTTATGCAATTCACAGTTTAAAAATGTGATTTTCACATCCATTTGGTGAATCACAAGATTGTGCATAGCTGCATGTGCTAATAACAATCTAATAGTAGAAATCCTAGCAACAGGAGCATAAGTATCAAAGAAATCAATACATTCTTTTTGTCTAAAGCCTTAGAGAACTAATCTAGCTTTAAACTTATCTATGCTACCATCCACCTTCATTTTCTTTTTAAAGGTCAATTTACACCCCAATGGTTTACATCCAGGAGGTAAATCAACCAATTTCCAAGTATTATTTTGCATAATGAAATCCATCTCATCTTGGATTACTACATTCCAAAATGCAACATATCTAGAAGCCATAACTTCACTATAAGTCTTTGGATCCTCCTTAATAATAAAACAATATTGATATTGAGATCCAATCTCAACCCTTGATCACTCAACTAAATAAAGTTGAAAATCATCACAAAAGACGTAGTTTTTCTTACTCTTGTACTTTTTTTAGGTTCAGTTCTAGTGGAAGGTACATCTTTGGTATTAACCGAAAAACTACCAAATGTGTTATCAGTTTGAAGAACCTTCAAACTAGAAGTCATGTCCTTTGGTCTAGGCATAGAAGTAAACCTTTCTTCATCAAATATTACATCTCTTGACTCTATAATCGAGTTTACAGATACATAATCATTAGGTTCTAAGACATAAAACCTATAAGCCTTGGAATGCTGAGCATATCCAATAAAGATGCAATCTATACCTCTTTCACCCAAAGTTTTCCTTTTGGGTTTGGTAAGCCTCACAATAGCTCTACATCCCCAAACTTTAAAATAACTCAAGTTTGGTGGCTTTTTGTACCAAAGTTCATATGGGGTAGTGTTATTCCTTTTATTAGGAATTCTATTCAATAGATAACATGTTGTTAGCATGCATCATCCCAAAATCCTTCACTCACACTCGAATAGGACAACATAGAATTAACTATTTCTTTCAAAGTCCTATTCTTTCTTTCTGCTACACCATTTTATTGTGGTGATATAAGGAGCTGTAGTTTGATGTATTATACCAGTGGATTGAAAATACACCGGATCATAATACTCACCTCCTCTATCAGTATGAAGAGTTTTAATCAACCCATTTTGATGAATCTCTACCTTTTGTTTATAAATTGTATATTTATTAAGAGCTTCATCCTTAGCATGCAATTAATAAACATAACAATATCTGGAAGCATCATCAATAAATTTAATAATATACTTTTTGTTACCTAGCGATGGTTTAGCATGCAAGTCAAATAAATCATTATCTATGAGATCTAAAACTTTACTTTCCCTATTAACATATTTAAAAGGTTGTCTAGTTATCTTAATTAACATACATGTCTTACATTATTCATTGTTCATGTCAAAAGCAGAGATTAAACTTATTTTAGACATATCTTTTAACCTTCTATAATGAAATCCTAGTCTAGCATGCCATAATTATATTTTGTTCATATTATTACCGGAACTAGTTGAAGCCATACAAACAGATTCATTGCCAAAAGAAATATCCAAATTCAACATAAACATATCATTACATAGATAATCAAATCCAACAAAGTATCATGTCTTGACAAGATATACTTGTCACTTTCCAACACTTGTTTGTAACGATAATTATTTAAGACAATACCAAACAACAGATTCTTTCAAATCTCGGGTACATACAACACTTTATTTAATAATGAACATTTTCCAAAAGTAAACACAAGCTTGACATTTCCTAGTCCCTTGATTGATTCAGTTGCAATATTGCTCATCTTAGTAATGATCCATCTTCAATTGGTTGAAAGTCCTTGACCAACGAAGATCTTTACACACATGACTAGTTGCTTTCGAATCAACCAACCAAGCAACATCATCATCCTACACATAAAATGCTTCAAAAATTAATGATGCATAATTCTCACCCGAATTATAATTTGGAACTAAGATCTGACCTTGTTGTTTTCCCGAATCTTTAGATCCACTTGGACCAGCATCATTCTTGCATTTACCAACTCGACAATCCTTCTTGAAATGACCAGGTTTGCCACACTTCCAAGATGCTATCTTTGGCTTCTTGTTGGGGCCTTTGTTGTTGTTATTACCTTTAAACTTTCGTTTTCCTTTAAACTTGTTGGCATTCTTTGATTATTCATCTTCTTTCACCATGTTCACTTGTGAAGGTCCAGCCATGTTTTTGTTCTTAACTTTGTCATTCTCTTAAGCCTTTAGAGACTCTTCAATTCTGAAGTGACTATCAAGTTGGACCAGACTTAATTCTTCCTTCCTTCTTATGTTTCAATGTATGTTTGAAATCTTTCTAAGAAGGAGGTAGTTTGTCAATGATACTAGAAACCGAGATGGATTCATCCATCTTCATATCATATTGAATAAACTGTCCCAGAATCCTTAACATTTCATTATACTGTTCCATGATAGGCCTTGAATCCACCATCTTGTAATTTAGAAAATGACTAACCAAAAATTTCTTACTTGAAGAATATTCTGTCAGATATTTGGATTCAAGGGAATCCCATAGTTCTTTTGCAGATTTAACATTTTGATAGATATCAAACAAAGAATCAGACATACCGTTTAAGATGTGATCACGGCAAATGTAGTCATCGTTCTCCCACTTGCATCACCTTCTTGTTTGTTCCAGAGTCTCATTTTTCATCAGGCATAGGGGTGCTCAAAACATACATTACCTCCAGAGTAGTCAACAGGAAATGCATCTTTTTCTGCCATCTCCGAAGTCCTGTCCTTCAAACTTGTCCAATTTTGCGAATTTACTTCTCATGTCTTTTAAATAAACGACTGGATAATCTGAGTCGTGAAGATAATTTCGATCTTTGTAGGAAATTCCAAATAAATAACCGGATAATCTGAGAGTCGTGAAGATCACTTTCAGGACAAAATTATTCGGTGGTTCACCCGAATAAATCATTCGGATAAAACTCAGACATGATCAAGATCAAAGTATGAATTTCTTATGTGTTTTTGTGAACCAGAAGGAAATTCGAGAGTGACCAAAATTCTTAAAGACAATTCGATTTTCAGGGAGCGCTGGAAACTACCTTAGACTCCGCTACCAGGGGCGTTGCCCCCGAACCCCCGCCTAGGGGGGCGTTGCCCCCTTGGAACCCCCATTATTTAGGGGTGAAGCCCCTAAAGAGGTTTTCGATATCAAAGATCATAATAAACTCAAACAAGCATGCACTCCGCACCTCCTGACTTGTTTGATGGATATGATCACATTAGTTATCAATCAATTAAATTACACTAAAATATTTAAACACTTTTATAGTGCACAAATTCTTATCGTAAAAGAAAGGATAGTAGGATATACATATGCATTTGATTACCATGAATTGAACAATTTCATTGCCAAAAGAATCGTGCATTTATTAACTGGAATTAATGATTTTGTTGAATAATTACAATGATGAGGTGGCTTTGGAAGATTGACTTAAGACCTCGTCATAACCATTCCAGGATGAAGGAAGAAGTACCAAATACTGCATTCACCCAAGATGTGCACTATAAAGTTGTTAACATGTCATTCAACGTGTAGCAAGTGTTTTAAAACAAGAAAATATATGATAGATACTTTCAAATTTTACCAAGCTTTTGTACGACCAGAAAGATCTGACTTGTTTAGTTACGTGTGACCTATAGCAACTTAATTGGTTTCATGATGCCATGGCTATCCCCTTAGGCTACAATTGTGTGAGTTCCACCTTATTGTTGCAAGAAGTTTATTACATGACTAGAGATGTTTTTCTTAGGCTCACCTTTCACCTATTCTGTAAAAATCAGTAGAACCTCAGGTTCATATGGTTCTATCGGATACTTCAAACCATATATATGATTTTAGCCTACCACGAGACAATGGTTTTTGAAAAGTTCATTTCATTGAAATTTATTTATCTTCTTCATTCTAGCCAAACATTTATTCATATCATGCACTACAAAACTCCCCTTGGATGTGGTTGTGGTTGTGGCTGTGGCTGTGGCTGTGGCTGTGGCTGTGGCTGTGGCTGTGGCTGTGGTTGCATCAGGTGGATTTTAGATTTTTTACACAAATGATGATGGCGGAAGATGGTGGTGGGGGTGGTTGGTGGTACAGGAGATATAACGACAAAATCCAAAATTTAACTTAAAAAGTCACTGAAACTTAAAAAGAGTACATGGAACAGAAGGCAACTCTTCATAGCTCGTCTTTGCCTGATTCACCTGCGGTTGCGGTTGCGGTTGTGGTTGGGGTTGGGGTTGCGGTCTCGTCCTCACGGTGCTTTTGAATGAAGTCAATTATATCCTCCTTTGTCCTATTCCCTTCATATGGCACCACTTTACCAGTTGAAGATCTGAAGTACATGGTCGGGTAACCTTGAACTTCAAAAAGGTCGCTTGGAATGTCGTTGTTTGATCCATCCTGATACATGCAATGTAACAAAAATTAGAATTTACAAGCCAAACCAAACATATTAACAACTTTCTAAATCATTTTATTACAAAAGATTATTATTATTAATATGTATGTGTAATTAAATTAACTGTTTATAAATCAAATATAAAAAATAATAACTGCAATGTAAAGAAAGCAAGCAAAAGTGAGAGCTTACGAATTTTGCAATCATGACACCGGCATCATTTTCAAAGGAGACAGCAACTTCGTCCAAGATTGGAGCCAGTTTCTTGCAGTGCCCACACCATGGTGCATAGATCTCTAGTAGAACTGTGAAACAACAGGCCCAAATCTCAGGAAGACAATTTAAGGAAATTATGAAAGTAAAGCAGGTGAAGGTAGACAAAATCCTACTGTTCTTTTTGGAGTCCAAAACCATGTCTTTAAGGCTGTTAGCAACCACCACCTTCACAGGCTCATCGTTGGTTTCGGGAATAGGTTCCGACTTTATAAATGGCTTCACTTTTCCATCCTGTGCCAATCAAGAGAAAATCAGCTTATAGTACACACAAGAAGGACCAAAGTCTTGGTTCAATGGCAGTTTAGAAATTAGAATAAGTAGAATAACATTCTTTGGTAAATTTTAAGAGATGTATGTATATAGACTACTGAGAGAGAGGAAAAAGCTCAAACATACCCCGTAGTCCTTCAACCAAGGAGCAAGTTGATCAACCTCCACATTTGAGTTGATAAACTTGAGACCATTACTGTTTTGGACAATGAGAACAGGTGATTGGTCCTCTTTAAGGCCAAAATACTGCACATCCACGTGGGTGAAATTCAGGATGATAGTCAAAGAAGATAGAAAATGATGAATGATCATTTTACCTGCAATGCAGCTTGACTAGCTTTTACATCACCCAGGAGAAAATTTAATCCCTTTCCTTTGAATTCACCAGCAACAACGGTGTATTTTGACTTGTAAGAATCGATATGCTCATGACCAAAATCCAGAAACAGCATAGCCTAGGAGAGAAAACATACAAACTCTGTTCCTAAGTCACCAAAAAATCTTGTAGAAGAGGCACGTCATTGTAAACACAGTTCAAATATCCCAAGCATGAGGTGTGATAACACATTGATGGTATTTTCAAAGTATGCAAATATTTAGATTAACACTTGAATTTAGTTGAAATGATTATATTGGAGTAAGCTCTGCTGCAATGATTACATGACACCAACATGTAATCCGGGAATACCCAAGATAAATATTCAGTTAATTGTCACTTACGGCCTAGAGGTTGGTCTCGTCTGGCATCCAATTTCATTGGTGAAGTTCGAAAGATAAAATAGTAAAAGAGATGTCCAGAAGTGAATAGGGCATAGGGTTGAATATCCTAAGATGTAAGTGGCCAACAATTGTTGGAGTAACAATGTAGTTTAATCAACTGCCAAAAAAATAAAATAAGTATATAAGACATATACGGCATACCTTTGCATTGGGACTTTCAAAGTATTTGACTAGAAATGGTTGGTTGGTTGGGCTTTGGTCGAAGAGTGTCACAAGAGGAATGCTAGAATCTTCAATGAACTTCTCCAAAGCATCAACATCAAATTTCTGAAAACTCATAGAGGAAATGTTAACAGATTGATAACAACCCTTTATATTTTACAAAAATAAATAATCAAAACCATTAACCTTTATATTTTACAAAAATAAATAATCAAAACCATTAACCAATCATATTAAAAAAGATTCTCAAATCCAGATGTAGCGGAAGACAGGCAGACCTGGAAATCAACAAACAGTTCATCGAATGGCTTCAGTAACCTAACAGTTGGGGTGGTTACAGTTGATTCCCCACGAGGAAGGAGCTCAGCGTTTGTAGTGTGCCCAAACTCATAGTCCGAACGCAGCTTGTCAGCTAAGATGGTGAAATTCGTAAATTCTTCCCCAGACAATGTGGGGAATATTCCTACCTGCAATGAATGATTCATTAAAATTTATAAGACTTTTATCATAGCTAGCAAGTCCCAAGGTAGTGTCAAAGAGAGTTTGAAAAGCTTACCACAAAGACCTTCTTGTCATCTATAAAGCTGCCTGCATCTTCAGGAGTTTTTATTTCAAATGATGCAGGACCAACTTGTTTCTTTAAGTATTCCACAATACCATCAGCTTCACGAGGGCCTTTGTAGTCTTGAACAACTTCTCCTCCATTTTTAAAAATTTTGATTGTGGGGAAACCTTGTATCTCAAATTGTTCTGCGAGTCCTTTGTTTTCTTCAGCATTGGCATCAACCTTTGCCAAAGCAACAGGAGGATCATGGCTTGACAACACAGATGCAGCCTTCTCATACTGCACGTATAGAATACAAAGTAAATATCAATACTCTTTGATATGCTGCATTTCAAAAAAGACTATATCTTCCTATGTTGACCATCCCGGAAACAGAATAGGTAGGCTACCTCTGGAGCAAGATTTTTACAGTGACCACACCTGTTAGAAGACACAATTTACAGATGTTAGCAATGGATTCTATGTCAGAAATAATTGATGAGCATGAAGGCCAAGTAAGGTTTGAGCGAAAACACTATGACAATTTATTTATGGAAATATTAGCAAAGAAAAGAACTGAAAAACTGTTTCTCTTCAAGAAGGGAAATTTGAAAACTATGCTTCTTTTGTCACCATCCTATAGCAACTATAATCTCTTACAGCATTATATAAAGTTTTTGAATGCCCACTCTAATGACAACTGTTACGTAGGAAGACAAACACTACTTCAAACACGAACAGTAAGAAATTAAATTTATCAAACAGAGATTCACCAGGTGAGAGAAATTAAGCTAGGAAAAAGATCATACAATCTGAAAACAACTTTCAAAGGGAACTGTCTGAAACACCAAATTGAACACCTTTAATTAGTCAATTAACCACGCAATCTCTGTATTATTTTAAGGCCAGATCCAGACGTGTCAAAAAAAAATCTGTTTATAAAATAGAATGGAATATATGAACCTGATCTGATTTCAAATTCAAGCGTAGACCAAATGCACACGAAAATCAACATTGAAAAAGTCCAAATCATGATAGCTTTATCAAAAGATTCACAAATGGCACAAACAGATATTGATCTAAATGCTTCTATAACTTGTCCTTTATTCTTTAGCTTGCGATTTCCCCTAGATATCAACCACAAAGTTAGATCTGCGTCTAAAAACACACATGCAAGCACACACAAACACAAACAGAACAAATCTCTCACAAATTAATAAACAGTCGAAGAAACAGACGGATCTAACTACATGCAATGCCTCATAGTTCAAGTTTAAGATGATTAACAGGAGTCAAACACTTTTCTACAAGCATGAAGTCAATGGAAGACAGCAGTTGGATTGTAATCTGTTAGATCGAATCGAAAGAAACGTAACATGAATAATAATGAAAAGAAGCGAGTAGATGTATACCAAGGAGCATAGAACTCAACGACGATGAATTTGTGTTTAGAGACAACTTGAGAGAAATTCGAGTGATCCAAAGTGAGCACATGTTCTTTCTCGGCCTCAGTAGCAGAAGTGATTGAAGCGATGGATGATAAGAATGCAAAAACACAGCAGAAGAAGAGTAGAGTGTTAACCCTAGAAGACGCCATAGCTCTGAAGCTCTTTCTCTTTCTCTCTCTAAAAAGTCACGAGCGTTATCGCTTGTTTTGTCATGTGAGAAAGAAGATCAAGACGCGTCAATAAATAGGTGTTTGGTGAATAAATTCATACTCATACGCCGTCGTTTTGTGGAATTTAAGAGGCCTTGGAATCTTCTGTTCGATTTACATATTCTAAGCCACGAGAGAACTATGGTCGCAGGTAAAAAAAAACCCAATTTTTCAACCTAGCTTTAGATGTTTTTTGTCTTTGCCTTCATTTCAATACTTTCCGTTATTATGTTGATGTTTAAGGCAAATTCTAAATCGACACTTTGAGTCGGTTTTTTCTCCCGATCTATTCCAATTGGTTGACTTGGTCTTTGTGTTGGGACGTCTTAATCGTCTGAGTTTAGGTCGATGCCAATGCAACCATCCAAACCGGTTGAAGTCTCGTACGCAACGAACGAACTAGTATCCGCTCGTGGTTGCGCCTCCTCCGCCTCTAGCACCCCTTAAGTATTTTCCACAAATAATATTCGTCAAAAGCTTTTTTCATGTTATGTTTCTAAGTGTACAAGTCCACAGCGGACGACAAATCTTTCTAAGTGTTCACAGCGGACAGTGTCCACAGCGGATGACCAACATCCACAGCGGATAACTAATTCATGTCAAAGTGTCCACAGCAGTTGACCAACATCCACAGCGGACAACTTTTTGCTTAGAGCTTAATTTACACGATTTCTAGTTCCCAAATACCCTTGTTAATTATCTACTTAGCTTAGATCTAACAAGTTATATGTTCAAAACATAAGAAACATCACACATAAACATATAATACACTTAAAGCAGCATCTTTTATGAACAGTCGGTTTCTTTATGAACAAAATAATGGTTTTGTTCATTAAAAACACGTGTAATATGCACATCAGCCCTAAACATATATAAAACAAGTAAAAGAGGGGATCTAGAACTCACCTATTGCAGCCTTCGAGCAAAACTCCACCAAACTCGAGAGCACAAGGAGTTCAAACACCTATACACACGTAAAGAAGCAACTAAACATATAGAAACACATAAAACCCCGTCCAGAAGCTGAAAATCCAGCTGAAACCGAGCAAAAACACACGAAAAAACTCACCTTTCGAAGGTTTCTCTCACTAGAAACCGATGGAAAAACTTCTGTCTTCTTCTTTCCCTTTTTGCAGCCGAGAGAGTGGGTAGAAAGGTGATAGTGGGCGGCCATGCTTCTTTTAAACATAATAATAATGAAATTTGCCTCTTGTACACTTTTAACTCCTCAACTTGGGTTATTTCACAATTCTTTCTTTATACTTTTCTTTTATTTTTCTTTTTGTAAATTTTCGGGTGTTACATCCATAGATTGATTTCTTTAACTTGCATACTTTATTAGGATGTTGTGGATCGACAAAACCATCAAGCCGAACCATATAGACATTCTTTCGAGATGTTCATTAAGGAAAGCAGTTTTGACATCCATTTGCCAAATCTCATAGTCATAATATGCCGTTATGGCAAATAATAGCCTAATTGACTTTAGCATTGCCATAGGCGAGAAGGTTTCATCATAATCAACCCCTTGAGTTTGAGTGAAACCTTTTTCTACAAGTCTTGCTTTATAATATGCATATCGGTTTTCTTCTTGAAAACCCACTTACATCTAACCGGTTTGGAGTTAAGCGGTGGCACAACCAATTCCCACACTTAGTTGTCATACATGGATTGCATCTCTACGTTCATGGCTTCAAGCCACTTGTCATAATCCGAATTGGACAGTGCATCATGGTACGTAGTTGGTTCATCCGAGTCAATTACATAGCATCCATTCATGAAAAATCCTATCTTTCGGGAGGATAGCTAGTTCTACCAGATCTGCGAACGTTTTGTGTGTTTTGATCAACCACTTGATCATTATCAACAACCTCTTGTTGATTGCTAATATCAACCAAACGTATATCGGCTTGTGGTTCTCAATCCTCATCAAGTTCCACTATTCTATCGGTAGTTCCTTCCATAAGGAACTTAGTTTTCAAGAACTCAGCCTTTCAAGCAATAAATACCTTTTGCTTTGTTGGATTGTAGAAGTAATATCCTATCGAGTCTTTGGGATATTCTACAAAGATACACTTAATGGATCGGTTTTCTAACTTGTTTAGGGTGTTCTGCTTAACATAAGCTTCACAACCCCACACTTTTAAATATGATAACAATGGAACCCTTCCATTCCATATTTCAAAAGGTGTCTTTTCCACTTTCTTGGTTGGGTCCATATTCAGAATATGGGCCGCGAAGAGCAATGCGAAACCCCAAAATGATAGAGGTAGTGTGCTTCTAGCCATCATAGATCGAACTATATCCAATAGGGTTCAGTTTCTCCTCTCAGACACACCATTATGTTGTGGTGTTCTGGGTGGAGCAAGTTGTGAGACAATCCCACAACTCCTAAGATGATCTTAAAAGGTATCACTAAGGTATTCACCTCCTCTATCCGAACAAAGAACTTTGATTGTTTTGTTGAGTTGATTCTCCAGTTCATTCTTGAAGATTTTGAACATTTCAAAAGCTTCATCTTTGTGTCTCAACAAGTACACATAACCATAACGACTATAATCGTCAATGAAGGTAATGAAGTATCTTTCACCATTCCTTGTCATTGCTTTAAAAGGACCACATACATCCGAATGTATGATTCCTAATAAATCTTTTGCCCTTTGCTTAGTCCCACTAAAGGGTTCCTTGGTCATCTTTCCTTGTAAACAAGATTCACACTTATCAAATAAACCCTCTTCATTTGCTTCCAAAAGACCATTCTTTTGAAATGTTTGAATGCTATTCTTGTTTATGTGACCAAGACGACAATGCCAAAGATATAATTCACTTAAACCCATTTTAAGTTTCTTGGTGCTTGACTGGTATAACGAGTTATTAAAGGACGAGTCATCATGAACCAATTCATAAATACCATTAAAAGGCATAGCCTTAAAATAAAGTATATCATCCATAAAAACACAAATACCATCGTTTACAAATTTTAATACATAACCATATCGTTTCAGAAGAGAAACGGAAATTATATTCCTAGTCAAACTAGGAGCATACAAAATATTCTTCAAAATGACTTCCAAACCACTTGGAAGCTTCAAGATATAGTCTCCTTGGGCTTCAACATCAACCTTTGCTCCGTTGCCCATGTAGAGACTAGTATCCCCCTTTTTAAAATGCTTATTTCTTTTGAACCCCTACAAAAAATTGCAAATATGAGTTCCACATCTGGTATCAAATACCCATGTGTTTGAAGAAATAACATTAAGTTCAATATGGATCATGAAAGTTGTACTTGAGGTCTGCCCAGCATCCCTCTTATTTCTCAACTCTTTGAGATAAATTGGACAATTCCTCTTCCAATGTCCTATCTCACCACACTCAAAGCATGGATCATTCTTCATAACCTTTGGCTTCTTAAGCTTCGGTTTTGGTGGTCCCGCTTTAGCCTTTCCCTTACCCTTCCCTTTGACGTATCCCTTGCCTTTGGCAACATTTGCCTTGGGTTCGGGGTGATGCCTTTTCTTGCTGCCACCCTCATTGATCGTGAGAACTGGTAAAACCCTTTTACCCATCCCCGCTTTGGCTGTTTTGAGCAATGTATGAAGTTCCCTAATGCTTTTGTCCTATCCATTCATGTTATAATTCATGATAAACGTCTCAAACATCTTGGTTAGACCATTGAGGATCAAATCTGTGGCCAACTCTTTTGAGACGGGACAATTCAGTCTTTCGAGGCGATCAATGTGGCTTTTCATCTTCATCATATAAGATGACACCGATTGGGTTTTTTCCATTCGACATGCGTGAAGCGCTCGAACCGTTTCGAAGCGCTCTACCCTTGCTTGTTGAAGGAACATTTCCTTCAATTGGGTAATCATGTCGTATGCCCCGTGATGTTCAAAATCCTTTTGAAGCTCGGGAATCATGTTTCCTAACATGAGGCAAGAAACTTGCACAGAATCCTCAGTGTGCTTAACCCAATCATCGTAGGCATCAACATCATCAATGTTGGGTTCATCGGGAATAGGATCGTCCAACACATATGATTTCTTTTCTTGTTTGAGAACAATTCTCAAGTTTTGAAACCAATCCATGAAATTATTGTGGTTTAGACGATCCTTTTCCAGGATAGTTCTCAGTGACAGGTTATGGACGGTCGAGGAGGTAGCGTTGTTGTTTGTGACCCTATTCACATGGTTTCCAACTCAAGTCGTCCTACTTACATACACGTGTGAGTTTACACATACAGGTGGTTAGGTGACCTTTATCCCATAAATATGTTAAGTCCACCTCAACACACAAGTTCCCTAAATGTGGTTAGATGACCTTTATCCCACAAAGAGTTCCCAAGTTATTTGAGTGTTATATAAAAGGATGGTGTTAAACTTGTTCAAAAGGGATTTTGTTTCCATTAATTCTAGTTATGAAAACATTTTGTACCTTACATTTGTGTGCATTCAAATGCGTGGTACATTAGTGAAACCAATTTTCAAGGCTCTTTTAATAAAACCCAATTTTATTGCGAAAATTTAATAAAATCATTTTATTACCCATGTTAATGTTCCCAAAAGAACCATTTGCAGCTTGTTGTTGATTTTAAATGTTTAACAGTGCATATCCAAATATCATATAAACAATAAGATTAAATCAACCACACAAGCAACACATACAACAACAAGTTCATAACCATAGCCAACTAATTTAACATCACTTTGTTGACCAAAACAAGTGAGTTAATTAGGTCCTTCCTAAGGGTAAAATGACACAACACTTGTGTCGGTGAACTCCCACTTGATCCAGCATCCAAATGCTTCAAGCGTCCACTTTGTGTTGTGATTCTCCCATTCGATTTGGGCTTCCAAATAGGCTTAAATTTCTATACCAAACTCCTTTGGGCCTTCAAAATATGTTTTTGGTTATTGGGCTTAAATCCCATTAAGAGCTATAAAGCCCTTTGGGCACAAAATTGGCCCAAACCAAAAAACATCCTTGTTGCATCTTCTTTTACAAAACTATATCCTATATATATTTTCTTGTAAAAGTGAAATGCAACTAATCTATTTATTTTATATACCAAATGAAAAATAAATAAATTACATAGCGAAGAGGAAGAACAAATACATTTTATTATTACAACCCTTTGAATAATCAAATACAAATCACAACACATCCAAACACAAGGTCTCGGCTACGTTATGAACACCAAAGTACATATACAAATATGTAAGTAAAAACCCGAGAGCTTCCCCTTGAATCACTGATTTTCGGTTAGTGTATAAACAAACCGAATATCATGATTCTTCTCCAAACAACTAAATCATCCAAATGATTAAATTTTTTAAGATTACAATATGCATGTAAAGTAGAATCTTGAAAAATTTATGGGAAACATTGACCAGAATTCTCAGTCTATTGGTGAATTAACAGCAAGAAACCGAGATTTCAGTCCAGATGAAGCATGTATCCATATAACCGGCTCTTGATGCCATTGTTGGGGTTTGAACAAGTTTATCAGAGTCATTTTATCCATATAAAATGAAAATGCAGCGGAATTAGGATTGAAAAACTTGTTACAGTTAATATATATAAACCATTTTATATATCTGTTGAAAACCCGTAATGGATAGTTATCTGAAAAACATGCTTACAAACAACCATAGGGTGTTTAGAATTCTACCTCTCGAATGGGTTAGAGGAAGATAATCTATGAATAGCAGCTTCCAAAGAAGGAGGCCTCAAGCTTGTCTACCCTAAGCTTCCAACAAACACCTGGTTGCTAGGATTTTTCACTTGAACGAATTTATGTTCTTCCTTTTTCTTTCGACCGATCGAGAGAAACACACAGAAACCCGACGTGCACTTTTAGAGTGTGTTGTAAGTTATTAGAGAGAGTGGTTGATTGCAATCATATATTGCATGTCCTGTGAAACTAAATTTCAGAAGAGGAGAGAGAGAAAAGTAGGCGGGGTCCAGCCCCTTAACCCATCTACATTTCTCAAACATTCATTCGCGTTAGTAAATGCGGATGAACAACCTCCTACCGCATTTGTATTTACGGATAAAGAAATTTTATCCGCGTTTCCCAAATGTACATCCGTATTTGTAAATGTGGATGAGTAGTTCCATCAGCTTTTCCACAAATGCACATCCGCATTTGTAAATGAGGACGAACAGTTTCATCAACATTTCCCAAATGCACATCTGCATTAGTAAATGCAGACGATAAGTTTCATCAGCATTTCCTTAAATGCTCATCCGCATTAGTAAATGCGGATGAAAAAATTCCTTCAGCATTTCCACAAATGCACATCCGCATTAGTAAATGCGGATGAGGAACATTCATCCGCATTTCCTCAGAAGCACATCCGCATTAGTAAATGCGGATGAGTAATTCAGAAATGCGGACAAAAGACTTATAATGTTGTTCAACCATTTGAATAACAATATAGAATACTCTCTCTAGAATAAATTATCCATATAATATATTCATAACACTAGTGCAAATATTTAGAAACCCAATTTCTAAATACTTTAAGTGTCAATATTTATTTACATGATCATATCATAAAATAAATATTGTAGGTGTTTGTCTAGCTTGTTATTGGATATGACCCGACTTGGATCATAACGTACTAGCCACATCAATTCAATATGTGTCTTGGGCAGACCGTTCCCAATAGTTTCTATATATTAAAAAAAAGGATAATTATGTGGTAATAAAAGTCCCCAAGAATATATATATATATATATATATATATATATATATATATATATATACTAGCGGGAATGCTCGCGCGTTGCAGTGGGTGCGCTGGTTGAACCCAGACGATCCATTCACACGAAAATGGTCAACGTCATCGCCTATAGGTTCTCCATACACCATAATCGGTTAAGCAGAATAGGAAACAAGCTTATTCACTTTACAGTGGGTTAAAAAACAATAAGCAGAATAGGAAACAAGCTTACTCACTTGCTAGTTGGTTAAAAAACAGTGTAGTTATGGCATCCAAAGTTAAACTAATTACAAGATCTATAAACCTTGATAATAGTCAACAAGCTTACATGAGATGAAGAATTTGTCGAGCAAACCTCAAGCTTCTGTTTACTCTCTATAACCTAGATGTCCCCTTCACATCAAACAACGCTAAGATAATCGTATAAATATATATGAAATAGAATGAAGGTAGAAATGAGATCAAATAGATAGAGTTTAAAAAAAAAGATACACAGGGGAGTTGAAACAAACGTCTACATATGAAAAACATAAAGTATTAAATAATAATGTTTTCCTTTATATCTTGATGACATGGACCGAAACTTGCTGCTCATCAACACTTACTAGGAAAACATATTAGGAAACATACTATCATACTGCAATTAGAAGCTTGCGAACAAATATAGTGCTAGATAATAAGATCTGTGATGCATACAATTAAGAACATGCATCTACAGACCAAGAAAAATGATATATAATTTATCAAATACAAAGTAAATATATAATGCATTAATATGTAAAAAGAGAGTGAACAGGGTTACCATCAAACTCACGGTTGCTTCCAGAGCAAATAATGCTTTGGGTCATCCCAACCTAGCCCATTTCAACTCGTAAAAAGATACGACATGTTTTGACATGAACACATTTGACCCGTTACCCAAAGAACATCATATAGGTTTTTACATGATGAAGACATCTAATTGAACAAAGAGTGGAATTATAGGATTCCTACAGCCATCCCCATAACTCCAACTAATGCTCTCACAATGTTTTGGATGATTGCTTCACAGGTTTGCTCTACCCATTGTCATGCAACTTAAACTTTTGAGAGTAGAAACAACAAAAATAATAATAAAAAATAGTATGTGCTATAACATTTGCTAACTACCTTTCTGCTTGATACATGTTATACATATAAATGCCCCTTTTATATATTATCTAATGATCTTTTGTCAATTTACTCAATGTTATCATGTACATACAAGATAAAATGCATTTACTATGCAGGTTCAAGCCATATTACATATGTCTTTACAAACATAGCTAAATATTTGTCACATAGTCTCATTTCCAAAATAAAACAAAATACCATTACCAACCCTAAAACCATATTATGCAATCTTTTATTTAACCATTTACATACCAGAAGCATCAATTTCCATAACATTCAAGAGTGTTTAATAAAGGATGATATAACATCAACTGGACTCATAGAATGACAGATGTTTCACTACTGAAAACAGAATAAAATACCATCACACTTTCGTAGCGACTTTATAAAACTTTTGAAGAAAGCACCCAATGATATTCTCTTTTAGACTGCCGTTAGAAGACATAAATAGTAAATGTAATATTACAAATAAAAACTGGTCTATTAAAATAAATGGGATCTGTAGAAATGAATAAACTAAATTTACCACTTAAAATTGGAAAAAAGTCATCATAGTTTGAAATTAGTTTTTAAATGACCACGTCTTTAAAACATGTTTCAACTAAAAGGTAGTATATCCCAGCTACTCTCATATTTAGAACCACTTTCCATTATCATTCCCAAGATTATTGCAACAACCATACCATGTCACAGTAAACATCCAACCAAAATTGCTATGTAATGATGTTAAAAAATAAAGCTTAAAGTAAATAGCAAGGGATACTGTTTAGTCATTTGGTATGGCAAAAGATATTCAAACGGCTATCAAATAACAAACTTTTTTTCTAAATTCACATTACAATTAATTTGTTAAACAAAAACCAACCTTACGGGTGTATTCTTGAAGCATATAACCTATGCTTCAACATGTAAGGCATTAGGAGATAACATGTCAATCAAAATTATCTAGTGTTACATAAAAGTGTTGTACTGATGCATTTTATGCATACATTGAATGTACACCAAGAGCATGAATTACCGAACATTTTTCTTTTGACTCAACTTAGGCATGGTGTAAAAAACTCAAAACCCAGTGCAATTTAATCAGATTATAACTACTATAAATAAACATAAAATAAAGCCACACACTCATAATAGAAGCAACCTTCAATATGATTAAAATTCATTTCAATTTCATAATTGAGATGTGGGTGATGGACTGATGCATTTTGAGGGCCTTTATGTAATAGGTCCCAACCTAGATATTGAATGGAACTAACAACATGATGATTTCTTAATAACTCTAAGAGCATAAATGTTACCTTTAATTGTAGAATAGTTAAAGGTTGAACGGTGATAGCATGTTGGATCATTCTGTGCAAGTAGTAACCTAACAAAAACTCTAGGAACAAAGCTACAAACAATAATATATGTCATGATAATCCCAATGAAGAAAAACCACATCAAACCACCAAAAAATAATGACAGGTAGAATTAGATTTAGGGTAACAAAGGTACCAAACAAAGCTTAACTCTAGTTTTTCCACAACATCTAACGGTTCGAAGCTACTTTTACACCAATTATGGTTTAGTAATCTTTACTAATAGGTCAAGGGCTTTAAAAATGTGAAATAACACTTTTATTTCAGTCCACTATCCTTTTATTGTTTTGTTTAACCTTGCATATTAAAAAAAATTAACTTTCAATTCCCAACACCAAAATCTTAACAATTTCTTTGAGTTTTGGTTGACAAAATAGTTACCCTCTATGTGTCTAATGGCCAAACTTGAGTTGTAATTTCTATTATTGATCAATTAAATCTACATCAGTTGTTTATTATTTTTGTAAAGCATGTTTTTAACAGCCCTATTACTTCCTGATTCCAACATGATCCCCTTCTATGTACCTAAACTGTTATTGAATCCACCATCCATTTCTGTATACATAGCTGGAAGCTCTTTATCACCACCACATTGACTGTTCTACTAACAACAAATCTCTCAATTAGCAGCGAATGACCTGCACGTTCTGCGGGTAACAATGGAAGGAAAACATCAAATTAAGTCAAAGATTTGATAATATATTTATAAAGACCTTTACAGACCTAAATAAATAGTTCATATCTCATCCCTTGTTTGTAGCTTCCCTCGTATCCTTTAGAAATCCTTTAACTGAGTGTGAATCAATTTGACAGAAATGGACATGTAAATAAATTTATTCTACCACTAATGAGCTTGGTTGGATAGAAAATCAATTGGACAGAAGATGATAACGTTTCTGAACTTACCGCTCCTGAGATTGGTTGGATTCGTTTGCTCAACATTTACAAGGCATAAGTGAAAAAAAAAACTCAATACACATCAAAAAACAAGAAGATAATAACGTTCCAAAACTTACCACTACTATAAAGAATGTAGAAGATTGAAGCCCTAGATTAAAAGTCGCATCTGAGAAAGCAGAAACCCGGTCGATTGAAAGTTGCTGATGTATGAAATCAAGCAAACGTGTGTGCATCATTAGTTAACTATTTATGTGTAGAAAGGAATATCGTGGAAGCTTGGTTTTCCGAACTGTGAATAATTAATCATGATATGCATCATTAGTTAACTAATTAGTGTAATCGTAGTTTTCCAAGTATCAACCCATTAAACTTTAAAAAACAAATTACAAAAAAAAAACCCGACAATTATGAAGAGAAAGGGATACCTTATAAAGCTCAGTTTCATGTAGATCTTCTAATTGAGTCTGCAAAATGAACTAAAACAAATTAATATTGACAGATTTCAGAATTAATTTAGAAGCATTAAAAATAGCTCATTTGATACGTTAAGACTCTCAAATGAAAGCAAACATAGAGTTCAAGTATATATTTAAACCTAAAGCCCCAACCCGACTTAATTTCATAACATTCAACATGAGAAAACTATACAGGTGATTTTATACTTTCATATATTACAAGCAAGAAAATATTAGTTACGGTAACAAGGAAAGGTTTTCTGAATCACCAACAACCTACTTGTTCTTTTCTCTCTTTGACCACAAACAAACAAAATAATCAAAAAGTACTATTATTAATTACCTAAAATCATTATGTTAAACCACCTAAAAATTGTGGTTAGGTAAAAGGTATAGTATGGATACCTTTTAAATTCTGAAATAACTAAAAGAAGCAAGAAACACATGAAAGCTACAAAGAGAGCACTAAGTAAACTAAAGATTTCTCATAACTGAATCCTATTATAACAACAAATCCAGAAAGTATGGGTCATCTTTGTTCCTTGAGTTCTTATTTATGAAACCAAAAGTAACTTCTAAACTAAAAGTAACCAAATAGTACTACTTTAACATAGCGTCATGATCCTTAACAAAAAAATCAAATAAAAGCAATTTGGCAAACAAGAAACATGTGTAAGCTGGTGTTAGTATCTTAAAAACCATGAGAACTCATACAATGCATCAAATGATTTGCTGTGAGTGAACTGATCGGGTTAGGGGATTTTGGCTCGAAAAAGTAAACCTCTTAAACAGTACTAATTGTTGACAGCTTTAACACTGCACTGCTCATATACTTCTTTTACTTCGTAATACTCCAAATTTCATGCTAATTGGAAATGTGAGCTTCAAAAAGTAGAAGTAAATCCAACATGGCACTATTAGTTTGTTCACCTTAGATTCATGAAAGCATAAAAGGTCAATATAATTTTATATTAACAGGAGCTGTCTTGATAACATGTGTGCTGCCCTAGGATATGCCTTTTTTTATACTACAGTACCATGAGACTATAACAATGATAAGGCAAACTACGTTCTAAAGAGATTGAAATCAATAGATATCATGCTACCTAGAGAATTATTACAAATGTGAAGATAAAGCAACTTGAAAGGATCATAAAATTAATGATAACCAAACCAACTCAACTGTAATCATATTCTTTAACAACAAAACATAAAACATGAAAATCAAGATCAATAATATGAAAAAGAAACAACTAACAAAACCATAATCACACTTTTTGATACTAAAAATACAAAACTATAATCATACCACACTCTTTGGTAACAGGACACAAGAGAAACAAGAAGACCAAGATCAATTAAAAAAACTATACATTAATAGAGATGAATAAAAAAAAATTATGAACGAACCCAATTTTTGAATGAACTGAATATGCTTTTCAACCTTTATATTTGTAACCTTCTCATCTTCTTCTTGAGTAACAAGAATCCAGTTTCTGCCCCTTGTCTCTATTAATTCAATCCATTCATAAAAATTTTCAGAAGTAACAAAACCAAACAATGCCCAAATCAATTTATGAACAATTAAACAGACCCAGAACTTTAAAAGGTCTATAACTAAGAGCAGGCCTAAATCCCTTTGACATACCTTTCCATATGCCACACCATATATAGATTTTGCGATTTATAAACTCTCATATATCTTCAATTATCACTCACTAAAAGAAGAACTCCTTTGAATATTGTTATGATGAAATTTCAAGAAATAAAGAAAAAGATCCAAGCCGTTTCATCCCACCCAACCATTCAATTGAGGTTTACTCAACTGTTTCAGTTGTTCCGATGATTGAAAGGAAGGATTTACTCAAGTGCTTCGCATAATCTGATGAACCGGGATCAAGATTAGGCCTTTATAAGTAGAGAAACCAAATGAAATGAAACCACAGTGCATCAAAGGGGCATTCGAATTGTTGTTGTTGTTGATAGGAATCGACGCAGGGGAAGCAGAGCGGTGGAACTGCTGTAGAGGAAGGGGAAGAGGACGACAAACGGCAGGGGTGAAGTGGAATTAGAAACAACCCTGAAATTCCAACTTTGCCCTTTTGTTTTATATTATAATATATACATATATATATATATATATATATATATATATATGTTTGTATGTATGTATGTATACAAGTAAATATAAAATATATACCGCATGAATATAGATCCCATAAAAAAGACTCATCATCAAATGCATTCTTTTCCATTTCAAATTCAATTGATCAATGGTTCAGTTCGTTCCACCAATAATGATTTTAAAATGTTTAAACACTTTCTTCCTAAATCAATCGCTTTTTTGATGATCTTCAACTTTAGAGTCTTTGGATACATGAATCCAACCCTTAGCCTAAGCTTCCTCCTTATTTTCATCCCTAGGTGTGTTACTTGATCAGGTTTTCAATTTAGCTTTTGGTGGAGGGTTTCTTCAACACGAATGTCTTTATCCTCACTTTTAGTAGATCATCATATGCCTCATTATCTTCTTGGTCATCTTCCGGCATATTCTTTCTTCTATATGGTGGGGTGGGTTTTGAAAGGCATTCATGATGTTTGGGTAAAATGCATGATGTGTAGATTCGTTGAGCATGAATTGTAGCGGTGCTACGTGGTGAGTATGTTGGTAGTATATTTGTGACAACCGGCAGTTCGGCTCATTATCTGTACCACCCCAAAACAACTTACGATACGTTAATGCATTTTTGACCTAATTTTTAGTAATTAGGTCATTCTTGTATAACAAGCCCATTTCGTGTCTAGATTTCATATTTAGTAGTATTTAAAAATTTCCATCACATTCCAGATATTATGATGATCACTAGTGTTGGTGATAAAGCATAAAAATCCTAAAACATGTAAACTAGACTAAATACATTTTAAATTATTTTTAATTATACATTTATTGAATGATCTTATTAGTTATTAATTTAAAACCACAATAATCCGTATCCTATTTGAGATCGTTCCTAGAAATTTCTACTCGAGTATAAGTATACAATTATGTACTAGTATATTTCCACACTAGATACAAACATGGATGTAATTTTATAACTAGAAATAAATCACACTTACTAATCCTCAACTTAACTAAATTTTATTCAAATCAAAACCAACTAATAAAAAGTTACATTATAAAACATCGCATAAGCCTTTTTTTATTCTATGGCCAAGTGAAGGGGTGGCCATCCCCACTTCACAATCCTTTCTTTATTATTTTAATCAAAACACGATGCTTTGAAAAATCACCCACAGTATTTTACATATTTTAATGTGAATACCATGCTTTAAAATTATAGCACAACATCTTCTACATCATATTTTCATATATCATCATCACCATCTTTCAACTTTATCACAATTACCTCCATTCACCCTCATCCCTCAACCGTCCCTTCCCTCATAACAAACTCTTTTTCAATGATTCATTCTTTAAAATTAAAATTCAAAGTTTTATCTTTCCAACCATATAAAGAACGTCTTCTAACTCATTGATTTGACCCCTCAAACAGTTCGCGCAAGTTTAGTGTGCGATTGCGCGAACCTGTCCAAAGCTATCAAAACCCTGAATTTTGTAACATTCTAATAATTTCATAAATATAATGTAATGAAACAATTTTTATTATAAAATAAGTAATATAAACATGTTTTAAACAATAAGAATCCAAACTTTAATGGTTATTATGATTATCTATCAACTTGATCATGTTTCTAGTAAAATTCTTTATGTTTTCAATTGTAACCCTATACTATACAACTTGTTCTTTCCCATCCTTTCTAGACTTATATTTACACTTTTTCCTTATAGTTTATTAACATACTAAACACACCATTTACTTGGTCTAGTATATATCTAGAATTGTTTCACCTAGTATGTAGTTATATGGCAAACAAAAGATTCTGGCTAGGAAAGACGTGGTACTTAAGTGATGAAAATCCACCAACTCTTTCCTGGGAATCTTTTTGTTGGATGTGCTACTATGGGATGACACATATCTAGTATACGACAACCATTATTGAACTTTTACAATAACAACCCCTCAACTATTGACAAATACAATAAACTAACTAAATAAACTTACTTAGGGCAATCCTCACTTCAAGTTACTACAAGTTACAAGATCAACCCACCTACTTTACAAGGTGAGTTCATAGCCCCTTTTTCTTTTGTATTTTAGGGTGGAAACATGCTCTCTATATAAAACTGGGAATTCAAATTCTAAAGTCAAACTAGTGTTTTGCAAACTTAATGACAACTTTCTTATACTAGTAAAACTATACTGATTATACATGTTGGTATATTCTATGACACTCTTTAATATAAAGTCCCTCTTTTTTCTAAAATCTACACAACCATTAACTTTGGGGAAGCCACAGGAGTACGTAGATAGATCTATTGGCCTGAAAAGGCCATTTGGTACTCGGGTTAATGCATGCAATCAATACCGAGCGTCCTTTGAGTCAACGTATTCTTTTCAACTTGAAAGGAGCTAGATGTTCAGAAACTGCATACTAGACAAGCATACTTTTAGTTTGACCTCTTGTGTCAGGGGGTTAGATGGAAGGGCATTCGATCACTAGGGTTGGTTGTGGACTCATGTATAATAGTTTACTTACTTGTATTTGGAAATTTGTTTAGTGGTTTGTACATTGTTATCTACTATATGTATACTTCTAAACCTATGTGCTCGCCAACTCTTTAGTTGACATATTTTAGCATGTCTCCAAGGTTACTCACTTGGAATCTCAGGTGACTACCTTGCTAATAAAAGTCAATGATCAGCAACTTGAGATTTCTGATCTCAAGGAACAACTAGCTGGGAGACCTTTCAGGAGGGCTCAACCAGGAACACAAGAACCTGTGGATGTGACAGACCTAACCCCTAGCTCACCAATGCAAGAGGGTGATGCTACCAAAAAGGAGGAGAAAGTCCAAGCAATCACAGAACCTGGGTGTTCTTCACAAAGTATGGATATTGAGGATTCACCAACCTCACTTGCAATTGTCCATACTCAGTAGCCTCCTCAAGTCTATATTGATGTGGACTCACTCATTCAAAGTCTGATTTTGCATAGACTTTAGGGGTAGCAAGAGGTTTTCAATTTTCAGACCCTGAAGGTCTATGATAGTCTTCCTCTAGTCCATATGCCAATTGCTAAGCCTAGTCAAAGCAGGCAAGATGGCAGACTGGCTGAGAGGATTCAAGACAGGATTGTTGAAGAGTTTAGACAAGGAAGAAGACAAAGGCTACCTGAGTGCCATAAGTCTCTATCAGGTATCTGCACTTCTTCCCTTATCATATGAATATGTTGAATTCGAGTATCTTAAGCAGCTGGAGCAACAAGTTATCAAAGAACGAAAGGCTACTAAGAGAAAAGTAAGGGAAGAAGCTGCAAAGTCAAGAACCATCATCCAAAAAAGTCAAAAGAAGTCTACTGATAGGCAGAGTATGATGAGCTTCTTGAAGCTGTACGAATTCTCCGGAAGGAGGCTTGGTCTAATGTTTCTATCCACTATGGATGAGCACATTAGAGTGATCAAGAAGAAGATTAAAAAGGGAGAGCTTGTTGACTTACATTCTCCACCAAGTCAAGCTCAACCTGAAGTTAAGGTAAAGGTTGAGCCCACCGAGACAACACAACCTGAACCTAGAGCTGCATCTCAGCCAACTTCATCTTCTAATCCACAGCAGGGTCCAAATCCCTCTCCTTCTGAACTTGTGAGGAAAGAAGACCCAAATGAGAAAGACATAATAAGTCAACCTGGTGCTAAAGGCCAGTCTTCTCAGTTAAAGACTTCAAAGAGGAGGAAAAGGATGGCCATGAAGAGTGGTTCTAAGAAGAAGTCCAAGGCATACACCTCTACACCTTAGGATGAGTCAGAGCATCCTGAGGTAGTGCAAGAAGAGGCTGCTAAACCAACTCTAACTCTAGTAGAGCCTCTTGCAACTAGAAGACCCATCCTGTCTTGGACCTTTGCTACTAATCCAGGTAGGTGGTATGTCATCAAAGAAATTATTGTAAAGCTAAGGAATATCTTCCGAAGTCAAATTGACAAATTACCTTTGGAAGATTTTTTACTCCCAAGATAACTACCTTTTTGGGCACTTTTTCAGAGGTGGGACCGACATTCAGATTTCAAAGTTTATCCTTTTGCATTAACTTTGTCTCAAATCCAACCATATAAATGTTTGTACAATGGTTCCTCCTCTTTCTCTTTCCTATTCATCTGCATAAGTTCTAACCCTAAATTCACCCATAAAACCTCCTTGTTCTTAGCTTTATTCATACCAAATATTTCCCAAATAGCTAAGCCTAAACCTCAAAACCATCTCGATTTTTTCATGTATCTTCACAGGCAACATGATTAGGTTGCTTTGTTATCATCTGAGAAAGATCCAGCTTTCTCTGATGTCTGTCGTTTCCTTTTTTAATCAAACTACCTCACCACACTCATCACAGACCCTCCATTATATGAAGAACAATTACTGGAGTTTTGGAGGACCTACCAAGAGGTGATCTTGGACAGTGAGAAGGCACTGTCTGCCACAGTGCAGGGGAAGATAGCTTTCATCACCTCAGCCACAATCAACACTCATCTCAGACTAAATGATGAAGAAGGTGAGCTGTCCTTTCCTAAATCTGTTGTAAATGAGTCATTCCAGCAGATGGGCTATGAAGGAGACTACATTGTCAGAATCTTCTGGAAGGGTAAGGTCTCTTACTGGTAGAAGTACCTACTCTATGTTGTTATTCACTCTTTATCAAACAAACATGGTGGGTGGGACCAGATTCCTGAGGACTTATCATATATAGTCAATGGAATAGTTCAAGGGGTCAAGTTCAAGTACTCCTAGTTTTTCTACACAAACTTGATTGCAAACTTAGACTCCTTAAAGTACTACATGTTCCCTAGATATGTCCAACATATTCTTAACTATGAACGAGGCTCATAGTTAAAGGGAATAGGTACTACTCTTAAATTAGGACAGATAAAGCCTGACATCTTCAAAATCATGAGAAAGACCACTGTTGGCTTCTTAGGGGTTGAAACAGCCTAGTCCCAAAAATGTTAGAGCTTATTGCTTAAGGTGACAACTTGATAGCATCAGTCAATGTTGAACCCACACCTTTTACATCTGCACCACCTACACAGCCACAAAGAATCCTCTCCTACTCAAGAAAATCCAAACGAACCCCTGCTCAGTCTATTCAGATTGAGCAGGTAGGAGGAAATGAAACCAACAGCTCCCACTTCCCCTAAGAAGCAAACCACTCCCATTACTTCATTGATCAGTGTTGAGGTTCCTCATGCTCAGCCCGATGAGTTCATTGACCAAACTTTAAACCTTCACTCTGAGTCTCAAAAATTAGGTGATCAGCCTTCAAGGGACAGTTACCATCCCTAGCCATTAGACTTAAGCCAACCCATCCCTTACCTTTAATTCTATGAAGATGAAGATATAGGTTTCAAAGAGTACCATGAGTCTTTCTTCTCCTCCCCTACTCAAGGAGAGTCTAGTGCTCCTGAAACACCCATATCTAGCAAACATCATCTACCCCTAACTGAGGTGGAATTTCTTGAACATATTCAAGAAGTCCATATGGAAGAGGCTCTCACTTTTCCAAGTGATTACATCATTAAAACCTCAACCATGGCAACCCAGCCCCTTAACACTTCTCTTGAAGCTATCATAGAGTAGGGGAAATCCAGCAGCCAAGAACCACAAGTTGGTGGTGAGGAAGAAGACTTTGGTCCTATTCTCTTATCCCCCTATGATTCTTCTGATGAAGGTGAGGGGATTCTGCAACTAAAGGTGCAAAAACTATCTAAAACTTGCACCTATTTAGTTTCAAAGGTAAGTCATCTAGAATCTCAGGTGGCTACCTTATAAAGGCAGGTTATTAACCAACAAGTTGAACTTATGAACCTTGAGACATGTACTTCTTCAGCACCCAGTACCCTCAGTGAGGCACCGGCTGGTGAAGGTGTCTCATAACCTTCCTTGGCCAGAGCTCAAGTTCTACACCAAGTGATGAGGCTAAAGCTCTCTCTACCCTAAGTCATATAGGCCAATGACTGACAAAAGGAAGAGGTTTATGACCTCTAAGGAGATTAAGGAGGAGAAAAAGGAATGGAAGAGGAAGGCAAGGGGAAAGGAACTAGCGAGACCCCTAGCTTCATGGAAGCTACAATCAGGGCTGCCCCTAGGCCAAACACTCAGGAGGATGAGTTAAGGGCAGGCAGATTGAACTATCTAGGGTTAAGAAACTACAACATTGATGAAATTTGGAAGAACTTAATGAACTGGCTGACGCTGAAGTGTCAAGATAGAGGAAGGAAGCTGAGGCTTCAGAGTTGCTCCTTAAAATTAAAGAAGAAAGAAAAGGAAGAGACTTTACAAAGCTCCTACTCTCTCTCCTATTCAAGAAAGCCATGAGGCAGAGGCTGTGGCAACTGAACAAAAAGCTCAGGAAGGTAGGGAATAAGACAGACAAAACATGATAACCTACCTAAGTGCCACAGGCCTCTATCAGGTAGCAGACCTACTTCCCCTGTCATATGAATACATTAAGTTTGAGTACCTCAAACAGCTTGAGCAAGAAGTATTAAAAGAACAAAAAGCTTCTAAGAGGAAGATAAGGGAAGAGGCTGCAAAGTCAAGAGCCATCATCCAAGCCAACCAGAGGAAGTCTGTTGACAGACTAAAGATGGTGAGCTTTTTGAAGCTGTATGGGTTCTTCAAAAGGAGACTTGGTCCAATGTCTCTATCCACTATGATGAGCACATTAGACTTATCAAGTAGAAGATCAAGAAGGGTGAGCTGGTAAACTTGCATTCTACAGCAAGTTAGGCTGCACCTAAAGTTGAGGTCAAGGTTGAACCCCAAGAGACAACACAACCTAGATCTAGTGCTGTATCTAGCCAACTTCTTCTGACCCATAGCAGGGTCCTGATCCTTCTATTTCTGAACCTGTGAAGGAAAGGACCTAATTGAGAAGGACAAACAGGAAACATCTGGTACTTAAAACCAACCTCCTCAATTAAAATAGAGAAAAGGAAGAGGATAGCCATCAAAAGGGACAAGAAGAAGAATGTTAGAGCTCTTAAAAGATTAACATTTGTCTTTTGCGTTTTGTCATAGTATAGGGACTTATTTGGTAAATATATGTTCCTAGTTTTTCTTTGATAGTATAAATAAGAGTTTATGTATTGTGTAGGGTACCAAACCAAGACAACGAAACAATTAGAACAGACTGAACAACTGTAACTCACTATTACACTTTGTATCCTAAGCATTTGCTATCAATGAAATCTATGAATTTTTGAAGTAATTGCTTGTGTTTGTTTACTTAGTGCATTATGATATCATCACAGATCGATCCATTTTGAACCTATCAAATGGTATCAGAGCTTTTAGTTCAGTGATCAGAGCTTATTGGTATCATTAAGCTCTTTGAATAACTTGAAATCTATGTTGATTGCAATTTGATCGATTAATTGTTGTTTTCAGTTATGTTTCATCCATAGAAACATGATTTGAATCCCAATTTGGTGTTTAATCCATTTAGATCTAAGTATTGATTAGATTTGTGTGCGAAAAGTTGTTCTTCATTTTTGGACTGTAATTCAATCAGAAAATAGATTTGTTGTTATTGTTTGATCAAAATGTTGATTGAAGATTGTTAATCGATCTATTTACTACCTAATTGGAAGTTTTTAGATCAATTGAACAAGTTTTGAAGAATTTCATAAGATCTGAGTTTGTTGAAGATGATGAATTAGGCGCTTGAGTTGTGAAAAACTGGTGAAATTTGCTAAGTGTTCAGACGCTTTGCAACTGTTTAGGGGTTTTAGCATTGTTAAGGCGTTGTTAGAACAGGCGTTTTTCAACTATTGGGACGCATTGAGACTGTTTGGTTGCATTGAGACTTTGTTGATTCTAGACGTTTGAGAACTGTTTGGATGTTTTTACCTCAGGGTTACCATTAGAAGTCTTGACAAGACTTGAAGGTTATCAAACTGGTTACACCATGTACAAAGCTTTGAAGATTATTTGTGAAGGTGGTAAAGAGATACAAGATCCCAAAAAGCAGAAACTCAAGAGACAATTGGAGTTATTTGAGCATCTTTCTAGTGAAACAATCAATCAAATGATGTAAGGCCCCGTTCTCGAAATGCTTACAGTCAGTCATTCATAGCACAAAACATATAGAATATAACATTTAAAAAAAAACTTTATGGTTGCAGCGGAATTTGAACTTTTCATTAATAATTAAAAAGTCATGACAAAGCATCCTCTTGTTTCATTTACATCCCAAAAATTGTATTAGTACAATAACATTCTCAAAATATATGGATGCCAGACTCAGATCATCCCCAGTAGCTTATGCATCCATGACTGCACCTCCTCAGCATCAACAAATTACTTGCCAACTGTTATACATATAAAAAGTCAGCGACGCTAAGTGAGTTCTAGATTATATAATAAAATACTTTTACTTTTAATAAAACCTTTCCTTTACTTTCATTCGTGTTCACACATAATACGTACATCTAGATAATAATCATTTCTAATCCCTTATCATCGTTCATAATCGTTCGTTTCGTACTTTATTATCTTTCACTTCTATCCAGATCCTGCCATACCCCATCTTTGGTGCACAAAGAGACAAAAGTCATGGGAACAAGTGGCAAGGACCCCGTTTCGCACGTTTATATTAGTCACAAAGACTGACCGTTAGGTGTGCACTCGACACACTGTCGAGGTGGCAACCCATAAAGAGTTATGAACCCCTTTTTATATGCTTGCAAGACTTTTAATTCATTCATTACGTTCCCCTTTTCATTATCTTTATCTTCCACTTTCATTTCAATAATACTTTACGTACAAGAGTATTAACACACCACGTAAAGTCACATACTAATACGTAATATAGAACATCAACCACATCCCACAATCATACATAACATCAACATACATAAACCACCAAAACATTCCAGAACTTAACACTACATTCTATTTCCCAAGATTTCAGAAAATCCTAAGTCCCCAAAGAAATGCGGATGAACATAGGCCAATACGACTGAATGTTCAGCAAATGCGGATGAAAATCTCAGAACATATTCCAAGTGTCTAAAGATGTGCGGGTGAACCAAATATGGATGAACAAGTCCAAATACGGATGAACAATACTAAATGCGGAAGAACAACGGCAAATGCGGATGAACAAAATACTTGACTATTGAACATAAAACCAATGATATTGAATATTCAGCAAATACGGATAAACAAAATTCAAATACGGATGAACAATGCCCACAGCGGACAGCCAAAGTCCACAGCGGACAGCCAAAATCCACAGCGGACGAGTAAAACACTAAGTGTGTTCACAACGCACAACTAAAACATTCAAGGGGCCACAGCGGACAACTAAGTCCATAACGGACATGCAAAGTCTACAACGGATAGCTAAATACCTAAGTGTCCATAGCGGACACATTAATAATGTCCAAGTGTCCATAACGGACACTAAGTGTCCATAGCGGACACTAAGTGTCCACAGTGGACGACCTGGACAACCTTCCTAAGTGTCCACAGCGGACATACGAGATCTACAGCGGACAACTTATTGTACATGCCATACAACTTACTCAATTTCTAGTCTCCATACATCATTTTAAGCATATTCTTAGCTTAGAGCTATCGATCTAACACTTAGAACATCTTAAACATTAATACAATCATCATGAAAATCATAAAACATATCTATCATCATAAGCAACTGTACCATACATGGAAAATCATAACTTGATTCAAAAACATCAGTTTAGTATGCATACCAGCCCCAAATAAGTAGAGTACATTTAAAAGAGGGGATCTAGAACTCACCTCTAACTGCTTTCGGGTAAAACTCCTCCAAACCCGAGAGCAACCTGGATTTCTAGCACCTAAACACACGAAACATATAACCAAACACATATAAACACTTAAGGATCGGTCTAGAAGCTGAAAACCCAACTGAAACCAAGAAGAACACCATATAATCTTACCTTTTAAAGACTTTCTCTCTCTAAAACGGGGTGAAGCTTCTTCTTCTTACTTCAGTCTAGATTTCTTGCTTGAGAGAGAGAAGTATGGGCGACCTTATCACCTTTTTGAACCCATTATGGGCAAGTGTGGCCCTTGTCTGCTTTTAACCCCTTGTTTTACAATAATTCTTTTTTTCTCCCTTGTTTTCTTTTCTTTTCATCATGCTAAAATTTTCTGGGTGTTACAAGTCCACCCCCCTTATATAGGTTTCGTCCCCGAAACCTATCACTCCTCGAACAGCTATGGGTAATGCTGTCTCATTTCCTCCTCAGCCTCCCATGTAGACTCGGATCCCTTCCGGTGTCTCCACTGTACTCGCACCAGTGGAACCACTTAATTCCGTAGCCTCTTCTCTTTTCTGTCAATGATGGCCACCGGTTGCTCCACATAATTGAGCCCTTCATCTACCTCAATATCCTCCAGTGGCACAATCATATCCTCGTCGGCTAAGCACTTTCTCAGATGAGATACATGGAATGTCGGATGAATTCCACTTAACTCATCGGGTAGCTCCAACCTGTAGGCCGCCTCTCCTACTCGAGCAATGATTTGGAAAGGCCCTATATACCTCGGGCTCAGCTTACCCCGCTTTCTAAACCAGATGATCCCCTTCCAAGGTGAAACCTTCAGCATAACTTTATCATCCACCTTGATTTCAATCGGTCTACGCCTCTTGTCAGCATACAACTTTTGTCTATCTTTTTCCGCCTTGATCTTCTCTAACTTTTCGGTCGTAGCCTTGATCACCTCGATGCTCCCTAACTCCTTCTTCCCAATGTCACCCCAACATACGGGCTTCTACACTTCCTATCGTATAGCATCTCATTTGGAGGCATACCAATTGATAAGCCTTTACCCGAATCGGCTCGGGAGTCGCTTTTCGGCTAAGGGTACCCGCCACCACATTGGCCTTGCCCGGATGATAGTGGATCTCACAATCATAATCCTTAATAAGCTCTAACCATCTCCTTTGCCTCATGTTGAGATCCTTTTTCTCAAAGAAGTACTTCAAGCTCTTGTGGTTAGTGAAGATAGTGCACTTCGTCCCGTACAAGTAGTGCCTTCAAATCTTCAATGCAAAGACCACAGCCGCCAACTCCAGATCTTGAGTAGGGTAATTAGCCTCATGGGTTTTCAACTATCAGGACGCATAGGCTATCACCCTCCCTCGCAGCATCAGCACGCAACCTAACCCCGAATAAGAAGCATCCGAATAGATCACCAAGTCTTCACTCCCTTCGGGTAATGTTAAGACAGGAGCTTGGGTCAATCTTGTCTTTAACTCTTCTAAAGAATTCTCCTACTCTTGACCCCATACCAACTTCACATCCTTACAGGTCAATTTGGTCAATGGTGAAGCTATCTTGGAGAAGTCTTAGATGAATCTTTTGTAGTAGCCCGCCAAACCCAAGAAACTACAAATCTCAGATGGCGTCTTTGGAGACTTCCATTGCTTTACCGCCTCCAACTTTTCCAGGTCCACCATAATCCCTTCAGAATTAACCACATGACTCAAAAACTAAACTTCCCGAAACCAGAACACGTATTTGGAGAACTTAGCATACAGCTTCTCTCTTTTAAGCGTCTCCAATACCTCGCGAATGTGACCAGCATGCTCTTCTTCGCTCTTCAAATAAATTAGGATATCATCGATAAACATAATCACTGATTTATCCAACATCGGCCGACACACCCAATTCATCAAATCCATAAAAGTAGCTGGAGCGTTGGTTAAACAGAAAGACTTAACGACGAATTCGTAATGCCCATATCGCGTTCAAAAAGCGGTCTTCAGGATATCCTGTTCTTTAACTTTTAGCTGATGATAACCAGATCGGAGATCTATCCTTGAGAACCAGCTGGCGCCTTGGAGCTGATCAAACAAGTCATCCATCCGTGGTAGTATGTACCGGTTTTTCACCGTCAACTTGGTCAACACACAGTAGTCGATGCACATCCTCATGCTACTGTCCTTCTTTACAAACAAGACCGGAGCACCCTAAGGAGAGATACTCGGTCGGATGAACCCCTTATCTAACAACTCTTGCAGCTGAGTCATCAATTTCTTCATCTCGAAGGGAGCTAGTCGTTACGGTGCCTTGGCAACAGGTTGGGCACCAGGTATCAAATCAATCTGGAACTTTATCTTACGGTCCTGTGGTACACCTGGTAGATCCTCTTGGAATACGTCTAGGAAGTTACACACGACCGGTACGTCGGATACTCGTGGTACTGATGCATCCATATCTTTCACATAAGCCAGGCAGGCACTACATCCATGTCTCATGCACTTCTCGGCCACCACCATTGAAATTACCTTCGGAACTGTCCTACCCTATCACCGTAAATCATTACCGAATTACCATCAAGTGCGGTCAAACAAATCATCTTCTTATGACACACAATATTTGCCTTATAGGCTGCTAGCCAATCCATTCCTAGAACCAAATAGAATCCACCTAGGGGCATCACAAATAATTTAGTAGAGAACCTATGGTCTTCCAACTCTATGTCACAATCCTCTATCAGATCAGAAATCCTGGTAGACTTAGCAATGGCAGTTTCTACATCGAAGGGCTCATCAATACTTCTACTTCTAACAGGCAACTTAACACAGAAGGTAGTAGAAATAAAAATCTTACTAGCACAAGAATCGAAAAGCACAGAGGCACAAATTTGGTTTACTAGGAAGGTACCTGACACAACATCGGGATCCACTCTAGCCTCCTCCTGGGTCATAGTAAATGCTCTGGCTTTTGCCCTATGCCCCTCCTTTTCCTTCTCAATCCCCTTTCTCTCTCCGGAGTTCTTAGCCCTCAGTTTCTTGGAATCCCTGCTTAGATGGACCTCTTCACCATAATTGTAGCACCCCACCACCCCACACTCCCTTGCTATATGACCAGGCTTCCCACATTTGAAGCAGACGTTCAGTCCCCACTTACACTCTCCCATATGTTCCTTCCCGCACTTACGACACCTCTTCGTCCCTGTACCTGCTGACACTACCCTCCGGTCATCCACCCTTGCCTTTTTGTTTTTCGGGGTGAAACCACCATGACCAAATTATTTCCTATTCTAGTTTTTGTCACCGCCACCCTTCTTACTCGCCTCCATTACTGCCACCTCCTCCCTTTTATCGTACAGTCTCCCCGTTAGATCAACCACTGACCTAAACGTACTCGGCCGCGCGGCGATCATGTGCCTACGGATATCCGTCGGCAAACCCTGAATGTACCTCTTAATCTTCCATGACACAGGCGTCACCTGCTCTGGCACCAGCCTTGCCATCTCATTGAACTTGGTCGTATACTGCTAGTGTGTCATGGTTCCCGCTTCCAATTGTAGGAACTCCCTCTCAATCTTGTCGAGTTCCCTGTGAGGACAAAACTCCTCGATTACCAGCTTCTTAAGTTAACTCCACCTCATTCTCCCTATCGCCCTGCTACCCTTGGCCTGGACAATGTTGTCCCACCAGTATAAGGCCACGCCCATAAATGAATGAGTAGCAAATTTCACCTTTTGATCCTCCTTGCATTCACTGATATCCAAAACAGCCTCCATTTCTCTCACCCATCGGTGAGCAGCAGCAGCGTTCCCATTTCCATCGAAAGTCGGGGCTTGCATCTCTGGAATGCTCCATAACTGCACCCCTTTGTAGTTTCCTACACTGCTTCCTCTTTCTCATCATCACTGGAGACAACCATCTCAGTCTCTGGTTGCTCCCCTTCACCTGAACCTCTCTCCTCACCATCTCTTCCAGCAGTCTTCCTCCTCTCCTGCTTCTCTTTCCTTTCATCCTCTCTCACAGCTCTAATAACTTCAGTCACTACAGACGGCATAATCGTTTGCATTACTTGATGAACTTCCTCCATAACTGCCTCTTTCACTGAGGCCTTCAGATTAGCACTCTCATCACTGCCCTCATGGTGATGAAACTCGGGTTCTTTGGGAGCAGTTTCAGCAGTCCTAGCCCTGTTCCTTGTGACACGAGGCCCAACACCACGTCCACCACGACTTCCACCTCTAGAAGCCTTTGAAGATCTACCACCAGCCATCTCTAAGCACTATAAGATTCAAACACTAACACGGTCATTCAAGGTAATAGCTCAGATTATGTCAAGTATAGTAAGTCCCTAATTACAATGGCCAGTTGTGATTAGCCACTTACTTTTCTCTTCATCCCCCAAGCATTCCCTATCCAGGCTATATTAGTATCCAAATCTACTAAGAGCACATAATTCACATAGCACATACACATAATTTCTTTTTACATTATCTTATATAAAGCCTTTACCTGCAGGTATGCAGATACTAGGTCTGGCATCCCTTCCTTTCGTCCCATTCTCAGTTTAAGTTTTAGGTTTTTGAAAATATTTTACCTGATTCTCTTAAACTTTAGCTCTGATACCAACTTGTAAGGCCCCATTCCCGGAATGCTTACAGTCGGTCATTCATAGCACAAAACATATAGAATATAACATTTAAAAAGACATCATTCTTGTAGCGGAATTTTAACTTTTCATTAATAATTAAAAATTCATGACAAAATATCATGTTGTTTCATTTACATCCCAAAAATTGTATTAGTATAATAACATTCTCAAAATATATGGATGCCAGACTCAGATCATCCCCAGTAGCTTATGCATCCATGCATGCACCTCCTCATCATCAACAAATTACCTGCCAACTGATATGCATATAAAAAGTCAGCGACGCTGAGTGAGTTCTAGTTTATATAATAAAATACTTTACTTTTAATAAAACCTTTCTTTTACTTTCGTTCGTGATCACACATCATACGTACATCTAGATAATAATCATTTATTATCCCTTATCATCGTTCATAATCATTCGTTTCGTACTTTATTATCTTTCACTTCTATCCAGATCCTGCCATGCCCCATCTTCGGTGCACAAAGCGACTAAAGTCTTAGGAGCAAGTGCCAAGGACCCCGTTTCGCACGTTTCTATCAGTCACAAAGACTGACTGTTAGGTGTGCACTCGACACACTGTCGAGGTGACAACCCATAAAGAGTTGTGAACCCCCTTTTATATGCTTGCAAGACTTTTAATTCATTCATTATGTTCTACTTTTCATTATCTTTATCTTCCATTTAATTACAACAATACTTTACGTACAAGAGTATTAACATACCAAGTAAAGTCACATACTAATACGTAATATAGAACATCAACCACAGCCCACAAACATACATAACATCAACAGACATAAACCACCAAAACATTCCAGAACTTAACACTACATTCTATTTCCCAGAATTTTAGAAAATCCTAAGTCCCCAAAGAAATGCGGATGAACATAGGCCAATGTAGCTGAACGTTCAGCAAATTCGGACAAGCAAATGCAGATGAAAATCTCAGAAAATATTCCAAGTGTCTAAAGATATGTGGGTGAACCAAATGCGGATGAACAAGTCCAAATACGAATGAACAATACTAAATGTGGATGAACAAAATACTTGACTTTTGAACATAAAACCATTACGGTTGAATGTTCAGCAAATGCGAATGAACAAAATGCAAATACGGATAAACAATGCCCACAGCGGATAGCGAAAGTCCATAGCGGATGAGTAAAACACTAAGTGTGTTCACATCGCACAACTAAAACATTCAAGGGTCCACAGCGGATAACCAAGTCCACAGCGGACATGAAAAGTCTATAGCTGATAGCTAAATGCCTAAGTGTCCACAGCGGACACATTAATAATGTCCAAGTGTCCACAGTGGACAGTGAGTGTCCACAGCGGACAGTGAGTGTCCATAGCGGACGACCTGGACAACCTTCCTAAGTGTCCACAGGGGACATACGAGATCCATAGCGGCCAGCTTATTACACCTGCGATACTTAATTTCCAGTCTCCATACATCATTTTAAGCATATTCTTAGCTTAGATCTATCGGTAAAACACTTAGAACATCTTATACATTCATACAATCATCATTAAAATCATAAAACATATCTATATCATCATAAGCAACCGTACCATACATGGAAAATCATAACTTGATTAAAAAACATCAGTTTAATATGCATACTAGCCCTAAATAAGTAGAGAACATTTAAAAGAGGGGATCTAGAACTCACCTTTAACTGTTTTCGAGTAAAACTCCCCTAAACCCGAGAGCAACCTGGAGTTCTAGCACCTAAACATACGAAACACACAACCAAACTCATAGAAACACTTAAGGATCGGTCCAGAAGCTGAAAACCCAACTGAAACCGAGAAGAATACCATAGAATCTTACCTTTCGAAGACTTTCTCTCTCTAAAACCGGGTCAAGCTTCTTCTTCTTACTTCAGCCGAGATTTCTTCCATGAGAGAGAGAAGTATGGGCGCCTTATCACCTTTTTGAACCCATTATGGGCAAGTTTGGCCCTTGCCCGCTTTCAACCCCTTGTTTTACAATAATTCTCTTTTTCTCCCTTGCTTTCTTTTCTTTTCTTCTTGCTGAAATTTTCTGGGTGTTATAAATGATGAACTGATTCGTGCAATTAACTACTGAAATGTCAACTGCTGGTATCAAAAATGATCTCAAAGATCTAAATTACAGACTTCTAAATGCTCTTCCATCTTCATGGAAACAGACAGTCACTCTGTTGAAGCATACAGAAAAGTTTCCAATGGATCTGAATCTTTTGATTGCCAAAATTGAATTAGTTGAAATTGATGAGAGCTCCAGAAACAATGATAGAGCTGCATCAATGTCTCAGTATAAGTACGTTGCTTCTCCAGCTAACACAGTGGAGAATGCTTTTCTGGCAAAAGATGATAATTCTCCAGAAGACGAGGGTGATTTGTTTGTTTGAGCTGGTTTCTTTACAGATTCTTCTTACACAAGTGCTCCTGTTTATACAACTCAACCTCAACCTCAGTCTCCTCCTAAAACTCAAACTCCTAAACCTCACACTGAGACTTCATCTTCTAATTCTATTAAAACTAGCAAAGTTAAAGATGTTATTAATATCCTGTTACAGGATGATGAGTTAAAATCAACTTTTACTGCTTTCATGGCAAGTTTTCATGCTTATCAAGGTAGTGATCTAACCCGGTTAGATCTTGTTTTGCTGGATTTGTTTGAGATGGATCCTGATGATATGGAAGAGATGGACTTGAATTGGCAGATGATAATGATTGCTTACAGAACACAAAAACACTCATATGTTAACAGGAATTACAAGCCCAGTGCGAACAAAACTGTTGGCTTTGACAAATCAAAGTCAAGGTGTTTCAATTGCAACAGTTATGGTCATTTCTCAAGGGAATGTAAAGCTCCTAGAAATCAAGGTGGAAATGGTCAAGCAGGTTCTAGCAGTCAAAGATACCAACAACAGTCTCAGAAAACTTTTCAAAAGCCTTATCAAAGTCTTCCTATGCCAGAACTTAAAGATGAATCAAAATCATCTGTAGAGCCAAAGAAAGCTCTTGTTGTTAACATCAAAGATGGCTATGACTAAAGTGCTTATGCTGAACAATTCATAGCTGAAGTTTATCTTATGATTAAGAGATGGTAAATGATCCCACTAGAGGATTCAGAAGAAATTGTACTCGTGGCTCAGTCTGAACAACCACATCCATCATCTGACTCTGAGACTTCTTCTTCAAGTTATTCTGAAATTCCTGTTGAAGTTAGAGAGAAAATGTGCATAAAAGCATGTTTTGATCAAGTTGAGCGTTACTAAACATATTCATTTAAAATCTGTGACAAACTTAAACAAGAAAAAGTATTGCACAACAAACTGAAAAACGATCACAAAGTCTCTCATGAAAAGATCTTATCTTTACAAACCTCATGGAATAAAACTCTAAAATAACTTGAACTTGTTAAAAAACAACTTGAGGAGATGACTAAAAATTTAGAAGAAGAAAAAATAGCTAATGCTACAACACAAGTGGATCTAGCTAAAGTTAAAAGTTCTAAAACAATTGTAGAATAGTTGATAAGTGAGAGGAAAGATAAAAACAAAATAGGTCTAGGTTTTACACATGAGCCCATGCCTGAATCTATCACAAACACTTTACCAGAAAACTTTAACACACATGATCACTCACCTGAAAACAAAGCTAAGCTAAAAGCCTTTCAAAATAAGAAAAAGAATTCTGAAAATGATGAAGAGAAAACTAATGTTGAGATATTTAAGGAACAAGATTCAGAAAAAATTGAAAATGGTCATCTAGTGAAAGTTAAATCTTACGAACCATGACCAAAGAATAAGAAAATGTTTGTTCCAAAAGAGTATGTTGTTAAAGAAGTCATTGTAAAGAATGACAAACAAAACCCAAAGAACAAAAGAGATAGAAAAACAAGACGAAGTAACATCTGAAGATTCGTTTTCTTATGGATTAAACAATCCAGACTTCATCAAATGGCAGAAAGAACAAAAAGATAAAGAAAATGCTAAAGAGTCTTCTACTGAAGATGTTCAATCACAAAGCAAGCAGAGATCATCAAGATCAAGAAACCAGAGAAGGAGAAGGAAAAATGCAAATGCTAAATCCTCTCAGAATAAAAATCAAAACAATCAAAATCAAAGAACATATCAATCTAATCAGTTTAAACCAGTGAAGTTTGTGTCTGCGGGTACTTTTGATATGAACACAATTCCAGAAATCAAATCAAATTCAAAGAACAAATCTAACTTTGATCTGAAAACATGTTCATTTCCAAAGTCTTCCGCTGTTACAAAAGATTTGTATCTAAAATGTCTAGGAATGGTGTTAATGAACAAAAGTCAAAACCAAAATTTCAAAGAACAAACTCTTAAATCAAAAACAATAGATTAACTTTGCAACTCCTAAATCAAAACAAGGATCAAATGTGGCTTCCATATTTAAGGTTAATCAACAGTTGTTTAAAATTCAACAAAGGTACAATGAAATATATGATATGTATAATCATAAGACTGATGAATGTTTCTTTAACAGGTACTGTCATATTTGTGATATGAAAAACCATTCAACAGCTGATTGTTATTTCAACAAGTATTGTACCATTTGTGATGAAAGAAATCACAAAATCGAGAATTACTACTTCCGAAAGAACTCGCCAAGGAATGGATATGTCAATCCATAATATCAAAGAAATCAAAGTGTTGGTTTTCAAAGATTGACAAAACAACCTTCCTTAGGCTTGAGATCTTTTCAAAGGATTGATTCTGATTGTGCTGATTTTTATGCTATGAAAACAAAGAATTATAATCAAGGAAAATTCATTCCACGATCTGTGAGAATGAACAATGCAATTTGGTAATCAAAATTTTTCTAAAAATGTTTCTTCTGATGGTTTGAACTATCTTGATGATGATCTTGAAAAACGTTATCATGCTTTACAGACTATGCAAATCAAAGATAATCAAAAATTTGTCAGAAAGGGAATTGGTAAATTTAAACAGAAAAAGAAACCTAATTTGAATAAGCTTCATTTTAAACAGTTTACCATTGTTAATAAATTTAGCAAGCCCAAGACCATATCGGCTTGGGTTGATAACTCAACTTAAATCTCTTTGAAATGCAGGTACGCCCAAGAAGACTTATTAACACATGGTATGTTGATAGTGGGTGTAGCCGACATATGACAGGCAACGATGCCTTGCTTCAAGATTTTAAGTTAAAAGATGGTACTCATGTTGCATTTACAGGTGATGTAGGTGGTAAAATAACAGGCGAAGGAACAGTGTCCAATGGGATTATTAGCTTTGATAAAGTCAACTATTATTCACAGTTGAACTTTAATCTTTTAAGTGTTTCCCAAATTTGTGACAAATCTTACTTTGTTTTATTTGATGATTCTTTTTGTTATATTTTGAAGCCAGGTTTTCGGATAAGCAAGGAATGGGTAGTTGTTAAAGCTGTACGAGATCGAGATGTATACAAGTTAGATATGTCTCAAGTAGATCAATCTATAGAAACAACATGCCTAATTGATCAAGCATCAAATGTCGAAAGCCAGTTATGGCATAGACGTCTCGGGCATTCCAATTTCACGAACATGAACAAGCTTGTAGCAGGAAATCATATAGTAGGTCTTCCAACAAAGAAGTTTGCTACAACAGATCATTACTCAACATGTTTAAAAGGAAAGTAACATAGAGCGTCTTATAAGCCCAAGCTGATAAACTCAAATTCCAAGCCTCTCCAGATGTTGCACATGGACCTATTCGGACCAACAAATATACAGAGTATTGGAAAGAAATATTATTGTTTTGTTATCATTGATGACTTTACAAGATTTTCATGGGTTTTCTTTTTGCATGCTAAATCTGAAACTGCTGAATTGTTAAAAGAATTCATCATTAAAGTAGAAAATCAATTATAACAAAAGGTGAAAATTATCAGAAGTGATAATGGAACTAAATTTAAAATTCTAATGTTGATATGTTTTGTGCTCGTCACTTCAGTGCTCCTAGAACTCCACAACAAAATGGAGTTGCTGAAAGGAAAAACAGAACTTTGATTGAGGCCGCACGTTCCATCTTAGCAGATGCAAAGATTCCAATTACTTTCTGGGATAAAGCCATATCCACTGCATGCTTTGTACAGAATCGTACATTACTTATGAAAGATAAACAGAAAACTCCTTATGAGTTGATGTTTGGCAGGAAACCTAATATAGATTTTCTTAAATCTTTTCGTTGTCCAGTTTTGATTTTAAATTCAAGTGACCAGCTAGGAAAATTTGATGCAAAATCTGATGATGGATTTTTTGTTGGATATTCGTCGGTTTCAAAAGCCTTTAGAGTTTATAACTCTAGGACGAATGTTATTCTTGAAACTTTTAGTGTTAAATTTCTTGAAAACTCTTTTCCATCGGTTGCAAATGGTCCAGCTTGGTTGTTTGATTTAGATTATTTGTCAAACTCCTTTAATTCTAACTTGTTTAATTCTCCAGGTGAGAAAAGAAACAAGGAGGAGATTTCGGATCTTTCAGTGATGATTCTGATTTTGATGATATGGATGATTCTAGCCCAGATTACCCATTCTTCTCATTTGTTAAAGATCCTGTATTTCATTCTGAATCTCATGATCAATCTCACTCTCAACAAGCACAAGAACATCCCATTTCTGAAAATTCCAATGTTTCACAACCTATTCCTAATGATGGTCCTGAAATTATACAACCCGAGTTCGGAACGTCATTGGTTTATGATGATGTAGTTGTTACTGATAATCTTGATTACTTTATCAACTCACCGACTTAAGTTCCTAATTTCAATCAACATACATCGAACTTATTGCATCAGCTTTCCGACTTGAACCAATCTAAACTGGATGTTAATGTTCAAGGAAATGAGATTAATACGTCTCGTATTCATAAGAACCATCCTACGTCTCAGATTATCGGTCCATTGAATGAGAGAACGACGAGAAGTCATTCAGAACAATCAAACCTCTGCTTATACTCGTGTTTTCTATCTCAAATTGTTCCTAAAACCGTCACCGAAGCGTTAAAGGACAATAGTTGGATTGAGGCAATGCAGGAAGAGTTATTGCAATTCCGCAAATAGGAAGTGTGGAAGCTTGTGGATTTACCTGAAGGAGAAAATGTCATAGGCACAAAATGGTTGTTCAGAAACAAGTCAGACGATCTGGGAATTGTTGTTCGCAACAAAGCGAGACTCGTTGCATAAGGTTACACCCAAGAAGAAGGAACAGATTATGATGAAGTATTTGCTCCATTTGCAAGACTTGAATCAATTCATGTCTTTTAGCTTATGCATCATTCATGCAATTCAAGGTGTATCAGATGGACGTTAAATGTGCTTTCTTGTATGGACCAATCACTGATGATGTGTATATCAAGCAACCTCTAGTTTTCAAATATTCACAATATCCTCATCGTGTGTACAAGCTTAGTAAAGCATTGTATGATCTCCATCAAGCTCCTAGAAGTTGGTATGAAACGTTATCACAACATTTGATCCAGCATGGATATACGCGAGGGAAAATTGATCCAACTTTGTTTATAAAGAAGGATGCAGATGATCTATTATGTGTTCAAGTATATGTTGATGATATCATATTTGGTTCCACAAGTCCAACATTATGTAATGAATTTGAAGAAATCATGAAGTCTCGTTTCTAAATGAGTTCTATGGGAGAAATTAACTTTTTCCTTGGTTTTCAAGTGAAGCAGTCTACCGATGGAATTTTTATTAATCAGGAGAAATTCATTGAAAAACTCTTGAAGAAATTTAAACTGCAAGATTGTCAATCCATCAGAACTCCAGCTGACATAAATACCAAGATTGAACTTGATCGGAAAGGAAAATCAGTTGACCAAACTCTATACAGATCTATGATTGGATCTTTGATGTATCTTACTACATCTAGACCTGATATAATGAGAATATTTGTGTCTATGCAAGGTACCAATCTGACCCGAAGGAATCTCACCTAATCGCTGTTAAACGAATATTTAGGTATCTCAAAGGAAAACCGGCTTTAGGTTTGTGGTATCCTTATGAAGGAAACTTCGAGTTACATGGATATATAGATAGTGATTATGGAGGATGTTACAAAGATCGTAAATCTACTAAGGGTGGTTGTCAGTTCTTAGGTCCCAGATTAGTCTCGTGGCAATGTAAAAAACAAACAAATGTCTCCGTTTCAACCGCAGAAGCTGAGTACATAGCTGCTTCAGCAGGATGTTCTCATATCCTTTGGTTACAAAACCAACTGCTGGATTACGGGTTTAATTTTCTTAAAACTCCTATTTACATTGATAACACTGCTACTATGTTTATTACATCTAATAATGTCCAGCACTAAAAAAAAAGCATATCGAAATTCGATATCATTTTCTCAGAGATAACTCTGAAAAAGGTTTAATCATTTTGATTCAAATTACACTGAAAATAGTTGGCTGACCTATTTACAAAAGCCTTTTTACCAAGTCATTTTGAGTATTTGGTTGAGTCAATTAGACTTATTAACCATATTTAAAACTGGTTTTGAGTAATTGAGTTTTCTGAATCATAAAAATGAAAAGAACCCTCCCTTAGCTGAATAAGAAGATTTATAGAGAAAACTATCAAATTTAACTGCCTGATTGTATATATTGTGTGTGCATGTTCAAAAGAAAATGAAAAAGCAAATACAAAAATAGAAAATTGCAAAATCAAAAGAGAAAATTATAAAACAAAATCCCACAAAATAGAGTTTAATTGTTAGTTAATTATTTAGGACTGAATCTGTCTTTGCAATTCATGAGAAATGATAGATACAGTAGTTCTGATCAGTCGCATACTTCGCTCGTTACTAAAGTCTGACGTGATCATATATGATGTGCAGGTAAGCTCATGCAATTATACTGAAAAAGTAAATTCTTGTGTTTAAACTAAATCAATCATGCATTCGTGTTTTTCCATTTTAGTACCAATGTGTAGTGTTGACTTCTCAAATTGATTGCTTGTGAAGTCACAAACTCACACCTGGTGGCAATATGAATAACCATGAGCTCTAATTATTTAAAGCATCTATTTACTTCTTTGTTATGAGTCATCATAGACCTGAAGTGACGAGATATCGTTTGTTGTAAGTCGTTATAGATCTGGATATTCTCACTTGATGCAAAAGCTGCCAATGTGCACAACCTAAACATGAGATCTGGTTATAAGTATATGTCAGGTTAATAAGTTGAGAAAAGTGCTTTCTTGCATATCTTGACAAGACTTGAGCTCTCTAAGTCTAAGTGTGACTTACATAATATCATATCTAATAATACCTTAATCAATCCAAGAATTGAAAAAGTAAGTGTACAAAGTATCTTGCCAAAAGCACTCATTTTCTGTCCTTAGATCTCGTGTCTCCTCTGCTGCGGGAACGCTGACCTGGAACACACACGATCAGGATTTAATCACTGTCTATGACTATCCACCATTTTATTTTATTTTAATGTGCTGATCTTAACTGATATGATCTCACTGCAGGCATGTGATTCAATTGTGTATAGTAGATTTCTCTTCTGCTTTAATTTTGATTTTTGCCTGATTTTCTATGTGTAGGCATGTTGATAATGATTAGTTTGCTCACTTGCAAAATAAAAGAAACTTCTAAGTTTGTGAACTTAAAATTTTAGGGGAGTAAACATGTAAAAGAGAAAATCAATGAAAAGAGTCAAAATGTGAAAAAGAAATAAAAAAGTTAAGTGCTTTGAATGGAAAGGATGAAGCTGAAATTCAAGCATGTGTGTGTTTGATATGATGTAAAAATGAACCTGAAAAAAAGTCAAAATAAGCGGAAAAGCTTCTTGCAAACAAAACAAGACTATTTGTGTTGTAAAAGTTTCAAAATAGAGACTAAAATGACGGGAAATTGTTTGAAAAATTAAAAATTTGATTCAAAGTGTTTTTCAAAATGTACTTGTTGGTGTTTGAATTGAAAATTCATGTTTAAAAATGAAAATATGAGTTTCAAATGATTCGTGGTGTTTTTAAACAAAAACAATTTGATTGTTAAATTTGAGGGTAATTAATGTTCATATTGGGTGATAGTCAAAAATTTGACTAAGTGTTGAGATAATGTGCATGAATAGTGGTAATGTACAGAAACAATGTTCAGATGGATGTTGTGAAAGTTTCCACATGTCAGACTCATGGAAGGTTTCTCATGCGCCTGAATAGTGATTAGATGTCTAAATCAGGATATGATGAATTTCAGGAATTTGTACAAGTGTTGAGCTTTTTGTTCAAGTACATGCGCCTAAACAGCTGTCATGTTGCTAAAAATGGGTAAGTGTTGGGCGTATCAACTTATGCTCATGCGCCTGAACAGTTTCAGACTTTCCAATATGGTTAGACGTTTGAAGGTGATGTTTACTCTAAGTTTTAGGCGTTTCAACAAGTCTTATGCACCTGAACAGTGCCCTAGCGACTGAACAGTGCCCAAGCTTCTAAACAGTGCTCATGCGTCTGAAGATTTAGTGTGAAACTTATCCTCATGTGCCTTCATAGTGCTCATGCACCTAAGAATTTTTATACTTGTATATATTCAACACTTGTAGTTTTCATTCACTCATTCATAAACTCAAACACTCTGATTCACTTATTCTCTCACCCGATACTTTCATTCACTCAACATTCGATTGTTACCTGTTAATCTATGTGATATATAGGTATAGTCAATGAAGATGTTAATGATGGTGATGATTCAAATAATGTGAATGAAGATATTGATGAAGTAAATGAATAACAACAAATGGAATTTGTTTTTCATAATGTTGATGTGATTGAGCCTATACCACAAGAGAATGTGATTTTTAGGATTCTTCACTTGAGGTTATCAAAGCTATTGCTGATTCACCTATTCATGTGTTAGATGAAGGTGAAAGTTCAACAAAATATGCTACAGTCCTCTCTGAGAACTTAAACGCTGAGCAGATCATAGAATCTTTGAAAGAAGCTCAAGTCTACGATCAAGAAGGCTTTGTGAGAGTTTGAACTCTACAAAGAGAAGCTCGTGTTCAAGATTAACGATGAACCAAAAGATGACACGTTGGACTGAAGACAATGTAAATCTTAGGGGGAGTATTGTTAGAGCTCTTAAAAGATCAACATTTGTCTTTTGCGTTTTGTCATAGTATAGGGACTTATTTTGTATATATATGTTCCTTGTTTTTCTTTGATAGTATAAATAGGATAGTTTATGTATTATATAGGGTACCAAACCAAGACAACAAACAGTTAGAACAGAGTGAACAACTATAACTTACTCTTACACTTTGTATCCTAAGCATTTGCTATCAATGAAATCTATGAATTTTTGAAGTAATTGCTTGTGTTTGTTTACTTAGTGTTTGAATTGATCATTGCATTACGATATCATCATAGATTGATCCATTTTGAACCTATCAAAGAAGAAGAAGTCCAAGGCATCCACCTCTGCCCCTCAGGATGGGTCAGAACATCCAGAGGGTGATCAAGAAGAGGCTACTCATCCAACTCCAATCTAAGTAGAGCCTCTTGCTGCTGAAAGACCCATCTTGTCTTAGGCCTTTGCAACTAAACCAAATAGATGGTATGTCATTAGAGATCAAGGGGGTCAAGATGTGTACTTCTTGCAAAACATACTTGACCTTCCTTTGCATGATCCTTATGACATGAGAACATACTTTGAGAGTCTGAGGAATCCTGACCAACTGATGATAAAGGGAATGGTCTTGATTCTGATGAGGACTGTCAACAGATGAAGATCAAGACTCAAAGTTATTCTTCAGTTTTGGTAGCATCAGCCGAAGGGGTGTTTGTAAGAGTTATACTTAGAGGTTGATGCAACCAAAGATCTCTTAGCATGCACATGTGAAGTACAAAGAAAGGTATTTTGAAAGATTTGATACAACTCAATGAAATTCACTAAGTATCAAACCTTCCGAAGCCAAAAGACCAATTTTCTCGAAGCCAAATATGAAGTCTTTCAAAGCTTCAAGACAAAGTCTTCCGAAGCCATGCTTTCTCTAACTTACTATTGACAAAAGCTGAACCACTTTTTGCTGCCATCTCTAAAGACTCACCAACTTATACAAGTTGGTGAAATGTCCATACTTTTGTCAACTGTAGATTAAGGTCTTAGAGTTTGTAACTTTCTACTTTTGTATTTTGATTCTTTTTGTATTAGATAAGGATGTGAACTATGACATGTCATAGTCACTAGTCAAAAGGCAAACTGCCTTTTGACTTTACATTGATGTTGTTGTCTAGATTAGTGTTTTCATCTGGCCTTCAAAGTATGGTCAGCTGTAGGATGTAGTATAAAGTATCTCAGGTACCAGTCCTTAGGACTAAGCCTTGTAACATTTGTAAAACACTAGATAGCAATATACATCATTCTTGAAAACCTTCTTATTGTGTTCTGCTTGTGTTCTTTACTTGTGTTCGTTGTTTCAACATAGCCGATTTCCTATTTGATCTGTTAAGTGTTCTAAGTCTCTCCAACCTTGTGAAACTATTGCATTGAACCCGTCCACCAGTCCTGTAGTATTACTATAAGTAAAGTATTATGTAATGGAAGTGAAAGATAACGGTAATGAAAAGTGGAACGTAATGAATGAACGAAAATCTTGCAAGCAAAAAGAATGGAGGTGCACAACCATGTTGTTGTTAACTCAACTGAAGTGCAGCTTAGCTAGCCCATGAGGATGCGCTTCAGGGGTCTAATCCTTGAGATTGACCATGAACGATACTGGATCCTTGTCGCTTTACCCCGGTACTGTAGTCAGCTTCGTGCACAATGTATGGGGTTTAATTATAAGCCTCGGCATAGTACCAGCTTCATGCACATTGTTGGAGGTCTAGCACATGGCATTGATCCATCTCAGTGAAAGATAATGATGAATGAACGAAAGGAATGAAACGATGATGAAAGATAATGAAATGAACGTATTGAGATGTATGTATTGATGTATGCTCACGTATGAAAAAGGCACATGTTTTAATGAACGTAAAGTATTTTATTATAAAACTAGAACTCACTCAGCGTCGCTGACTTTGTATGCATAATAGTTGGCAAATAATTGATGATGCATAGAAGGTGCAGGCATGGACATGAAAGCTACTGGGATAGTTGTAGTCTGGCATCCATATTTTTGGGAATGATGTTTATATTAATACAATTTTTGTTGTTTAAAGGAAACGGCATAATCTTTTGATACAACTGTAATGTTAATGAAAGTTATGTTTTCCGCTGCAATTGTTATGTTTACTAATGTTTTATGCTATGAATGTCCAACTGTAAGTGTTCTCGGGTTTGGGGCCTTACATAACCGGTGTATAAAATTATTTTTACTCGTATAAGCTTATGTCATAATATAATTTAATGTTATGAATGTGCGATATTTAAAACTTAGATGCAAATTGTTGTGAAAAAATGTCTATTTAAAAGTTATAAACCGTCAATTTAGAATGATTTGTTATATTATATATTTTGATGAAAATATGAGTATATTAACTTATTTGTATTATTGTATATAAAGTTTTGTCAAAAAACAATACATTTGATAATTACTTTTTAAAATATATATATAATTGTAATTATTTATTATTATGTTAGACAAGTTACGACTTAAGTTAAAAACCTTACATATTTTAATAAATCTAAGTACTAATATGTATGGATTACACGATGACCATATTTATTGTATTATATATTCTATATAAATACATTTTGTTTAATTCTAAGATGTATCACGAATGGGTTGTTGAGACTTATCTAAATACAAATGGTTTCTAAATGAGTCTAGCTAGTCAGGTGAATGTTAAACTTTGTAAATGTGGATGCTAGTGTATTACTTTAGACCTTAAGATGTTCTAATTTCTTAGGGCATGGCTAGGTCGGACACTACTTTTTGGGTTTGTTTCTAGAATTTGCATTACTTTAAGGTGAGTTCACAGCCCCTTTTGTTTTACTATTTTCATACTTGGGAGAAAAACATATTACATTACCAGAAAATACTATTACTTGAGCGATAACAAGAAAACGAGACATGACCGAACATGTGATTAATATGTGCCATGAGTTACTTTACTTTATTTGCAATTGCATGTAAGTCCCTGTTAGTACTACCGTAACCATAAACCCTTGTATGGTCGTGGATTATATGAATAACGCTACTAGATGTGACAACCCTTTCATGGTTAGTCGTGCTAACCTCCAACCCGTTTGGTCGAACAAGTGCATATTTTCGAAAGGTGTTTCTCTGGTCTGGTTAGGTATGGGATGGGGCAAATGTTAGTACGTCTTGGTTTGGTTATGGGCGCTTGGTGTACAAATTACTTTGTATGTCTTAGATAGTCTATGATGATCACTCAGGGCTTGTTTTGTTTATCGTGGTTTTACAAAGGAAATTAAATACATTGTGTCATTATAACCTATGGGCTCACAAAACCTACGGGCTCATCAACTTTATGTTGATACTTTTTAAACATGTTTTTCAGGTACCTAATCATGTCATGGAGCTAGTTTAGCAAGCAATTGCATACCAATTGAATACTAGCATTTTGAAGATTTTCTTTTATTACACCTGAAAATATGTTATAGCTGCAAATGTTATTTTTAGGTTTGTAAACTCTCTAACACTTGGTATCCATGATCATTTAGTGTTTGCTTAAACCTTGTGCTTTGAAAACCATGAACATTGCGCCTCTCTGATTCCGCCTAGGCGGGGTGTGAAAATGTTATAGCCTCACGCTAGGCCCGCTATGCCTCATGGCGTGTACGCCCCTCTCACCCTAAAATTAAGGGTAAGGAAGCTCATGTGAATACTTTTAAGTATTAAGTTATGATTTGTAAAAGGAATTTAACTTGGTATAAATGGTAATGTGTATTGTCTCTGTTTTATAAGTTAACTGTTTAAATTTTGCAAATAACATGTAATATAGTAGATTAGAATTGTTTAAAAAATAGTATAATGAGAAATCAAGATAAAATAAGACCATATTGGGTATATCAAGAATTGTTCTAAAACAAAACTAATATATTGGGAAATCAAGAGAAAGTAAGTTCAAGTGGAATAGATTATGAGTCATTCTCAACAATATAGCCTAGTAAATTAATAAAGTGAGATAATTGTAGTAAAAATAAGCGTTAAAAAACACATATATTTTTTTGTTTAAAAGTAGGAATATATCATATATAAATTTTTTAGTGAATTACTATTCTAGTCCATATGGTTTGACAAAAGTTACGGTTTTAGTCCAATAGTTTATTTATTATGCTGACAGCCCATTAGTTTAAGGTTTTGTTTCAATTTCAGTCAATACCATTAACACCGTTAGTGTTTATTCTATTTAAACATGTAAAAAGATATTTGTGCCCTTCAATGAGTAAAAACTCCATCCCATCCCTATTCCCACCCTATCTCTCTCTTTTCTCTCATCTCTCTTTTCTCTCTCTCTTACACACACTATTTGTCTCTAAAGATTCCACCATCACAGCCACCTCTGGGACCACAACCACCGCCATCGCTCAGCGTCACCACCTAAAACCCATCGGCCATCACCTGAAACCTAGCGGCCACCACCAAATCCGGCCTCCCTACCCCAAGACTTCTTTCTCTTATACTCTCCCTTTATCTCTTTTTCACTCACACACAAAACTCAAAATCAAAACCCTAAACCACCAGCCACCACTCTTCCCTAACCACCACCTCACCACTTGCTAGGTTACCACCACCATGCTTGCTACCGCACTAGCATATCCCCTCTATCCGATCACATCAACAAACCCCCATTGCACACCATCGTTGATGATTTCTTGTTCGCACCACCGTATCTCCTCTGTTTTCTCTCTTCTGCCCACCACCACCACCCCAACCACCATTACAGTCATAAGATCTAGGGGTTTGAGAGAGAGAGAGAGAGAGAGAGAGAGAGATATCTATTGAATTAAGGTTTAATGGTGGTGCCCGGCGGGTTTCCGTAGTTCAAAAGAGGGTTAGGGCGGAGTGCAAGGTAGCAGGTGACGGTGGTGGTGGAGGTAGTGGCCAGAGTGGGCGGTGGAGGTCGTGGCAGATTGTAGTTGGGGTGAGTTAGGGTTTTTATATGAAAAGAGAGGGAGAGAGAGAGAGAGAAAATAGATTGGGGTGAGGAAGTGTGGGGTGGGGTTTTATTATTTTTTTATTATTTTTTATTTTATCTATAAGGGTAAACTTGTCATTTCTTATTAATTTAACAGAAAATTTAAGCGGTGTTAGTGGTGTGGATTGAAATTGAAACAAACCTTAAAACTATTGGATTGTCAGTGTAATAAATAAACTATTAGACTAAAACTATAATTTTTGTCAAACCACAGGGACTAAAATAGTAATTCACTCTAAATTTTTAGAATAAGGTTTTTTTTATGATAGTTTGATTAAAAATTCTATTAACAAAAAATTAAGAGTGCAATAGAGCTTATTAGAATCGTGGAACCTTGTTTGAAAAGCTAACCACTAAACCATTGAGGCAATCACATGTTGTTCCTTTGTTGTCTCTTTAAGTTAAGTAAGAAAACAATTAAAATTAATAAAATACTATTCATCAACATTCGTTTTTAACTAAAATATGAATGATAATGATAATCAGCCATAAACGAGTTTTGTATCTTAATTATTAAGTTATCATCTACCAATGAGTATATAATCTAGCAGCAACTACATGTTTAAAATGATGCCCCTCTTTGTAAGATCAGATGTTCAAGTCACGTAATAGATAATTGTAAGGTTTATACTTAAAGGCTGATGCAACCAAAGCATCCAAAGAGCTCAAAGCATGCATGCATGAAGTACAGAGTAAAGTTACTTTGGAAGTTTTACACCACTCAAAGGAAATAAGCTAAGTGTAAAATCTTCTAAAGCCAAATGAAGAAATCTTCCAAAGCCAAAGATGAAGTCTTTCGAAGCTTCAGAGACAAAGTCTTCCGAAGCCAAAGAATGATTTCTTCCAAAGACAGAGAAGACATGCTTTCTTTGATCACCTTTTGTAAAGTAATATCAGAAGAATATAAGGTTGATGCAACCAAAGAAGCCAAAACAACCAAAGGTCTTCCTGCATGCATGCACTGGACATACAAAGGTAGAAGCGCTTCGGAAGTTTTACACACTACATCAGAAAATATTCTAAGTGTAAAATCTTCCAAAGCTAAAGTCCAAATCTTCAGAAGCCAAAGATGAAGTCTTTCAAAGCTTCAGAGACAAAGTCTTCCAAAGCCATTTTGCTGTGAAGACGACAGAGAAAGACATGCTTTCTCTGACCTACTTTACATAAAGCTGACACACTTTCTGCTACAACTCTGAAGACTTACCAACTTGTATGAGTTGGTGAAAAGTCCATGCTTTTGTAAACTGTAGATAAAGGTCTTTGTCTATAACTTCCTACTTTTGTACCTGTAAACCTTTTTGTAATAGAAAAGAATGTAAGCTATGACATGTCATAGTCACTAGTCAAAAAGCAATCTGCCTTTTGACTTTAGATTGAACTTGTTGTCTAGATTAGTCAATTCTAACTGTCCTTCTAAGTATTGACGGTTGTAGGATGTAGTATAAAGAGTCTCAGGCTCTTGTAATTTAGATATGCTTTGTAACATTTGTAATAGAACTTGAGAGCAATATACAACACTCTTTGAAAACCATATTTCTTTATTATTGTTGCTTGTTCTGTCTCATTACTTACTTGTGTTCGTAGTATCCTCGTTATCAAACCCGGTTCCCTATTTGAACTGTTAAGTGTTCCAAGTCTCTCCTTATTGAAAAACTGATTATGTTAGGCACCCTTACCCGGTTCTGTCATTGGTATCAAGCATTTTCAAGCTCTTGATTGTAAGATCTCACCATCTTTAATCCTCTCAGTTTCATAGTTCACTTAACATCTCAAATGGAAGCTATCACCAAGGCTGATATGGAACCGGTACAATGACAAGTCCCCCCTGATCACTCCTGAAGACTTGATACTTAGTGCCAAAGAATGAGGCTTTATCAAGTCTCAAGACTCCAGGATGTAGTGGTCTATTGTCGATGGACCCCATGTACCATCCATCTCTTCAGCTGGTGGTGGTGGTGGTATGATACCAAAGGAAGTGGCTGACTATTTTGATGAAGACTGGAAGAAGATTGATATTGACTAGAAAGCCATGACCGCCCTCCAAACTACTCTTCCAAACTCTATCTACAAAGGCTTCAAGAAGTGCAAGACTACCAAGTAACTCTGGGATGCACTGAAGCTGTCGTATGAGGGGTCTGATGATGCAAAAGAAAACAAGAAAGACCTCTTGAAGCAGCAGTTTGAGAACTTCACCTTCAAGACAGGTGAAACCATGACTCAACAATACTTCAAGTATGTTGAGATTATGGATACTCTGGCTGATGTTGGAGTAACTCTTGAGAATAGGGACATTGTTTGGAAGTTCATGTCCTCTCTTCCCAGACAATGGACACACTATTGTGTGGTCATTAAGAGGACTGAGAACCTCAAGACCCTTACTCTCACAAAGTTGTATGGTATCCTCAGTGGGTACCAAATGGAGATGAACATGCAAAATCCATCTGATAACTACAACAACCAATAGAGTTCAGCCCTTCATATGGTTGAAAGGGATTTTAGAGAACCACAACACCATCTCATCTACTACCCTAACAATCATCACCTTTCCGGAGACACCAAGGGAAGGCTACATCCCTGCAAGCCTATTCCCGGAGACAAGTTCTTTACAAGCTTTTGTGTCTTCTGATGAAAATTCAGGCAACTTTCTCTCAACCTCGAAGATTTGGACTGTATCCATCCATATGTGGATTATATGGAAATATTCCGTAGATGGCTCTTCTCACTCACAAGGTCAACAAGTTCTATAAGAGGACTGGAGGAAGTTCCCTAGCATGCAGCCAATGGAAAGTTTAGGCTTGATAAAAGCAAAGTGAAGTGTTACAACTGTAACCAAATGGACACTTTGCCAGAGAGTGCAAGGCACCAAGTCAAATGGTGGGCAAGCACAAACAAGGCCAACTACACTGAAGAGCTCACCAGAATAAGAAGCCAAGACAGCAAACCTTAGTTGCTGTTGAAGAAGGAGCTTTGCCGGAGCTTTCAGGTGGAAGATGCATATCCAAACCAGCATTGATGGCAGATCATGATAAAGCCAAGGTATGGAACATCTCTATACACCTAATGTATTGCTAAGTTAATATACAGTCCTATAACTTAGAAATAAGATCTATTCTTGAGTCCTTAAATATCTTAAAGCTGATTTTAAAAGAGCTGAAAATGATATAAACTTACGATAGAAGATCTAGAGAACATTCAACTCTTAAGCATGAGCACACTAACTACAGGACTCAAGATCAAAGATCTCATCTCAAGATTACTGAATACCAGGCTGAGCTTGTGATTAGCAAAGCCAGAGCAGAAAAATGTGTCCTTGAAGAAGAGACCTTCAGAATATAATATCCTTATTCCTACATGCAAAAGTTTCAGAATAACAAGGACTGGTCTACTGAGATAGCTCCTCCACACACTCTATTTTTCTGTAAGATCTCCAAGGTGTGGAACTTGTGAAGATGAGCTTCCCCTCATAGACCCCATTATTGAAGAGGATGAAGAGGAGATGTGAAGATGACTTTGAGAAGAGTGAAGAAGATCATCCTAAGAAGGGTCACTATTCTCTCTGAGGAGAGAAAGAGTCTGGAATGACCAAGTCAAAGAGAAAGAACTTGACCAGAAAAGCTAAGAGAAGATCAAGAATGCCCAAGATCAAGGCCACTTTTGACTCCAAGCAAAACAAGTGTTCATCTTTGTAGGGTTTGAAGTGGTAAAGGCTGAAGACTCAATTATGAACTCTATACCAGGAGTTCTAGTTTAGTTCCAAACTATTCTCGCAAGAAGACCAAGACTGACCAGCTGTGTACCACTGCACACAGCCTGAACCATCCAGCTCCAAGACAAGCCTTTCCCTAAGAAGCTTGTTGCATCAACTGTGAAGATGAAGATGGAGAAGGAAAGTGATCAAACTCATCTTGCTCTCAAAAGAAAACTCCTATAAGGAAGCAAATGGCTGCATCATGTGTGGTAGTACTTCTCATCGGCTAAGGATTGCATCTACAATCCCAAAAGCACTATCCACATGGTCAAGAGAAAGCTTCTGGGAAGAAGAAGGAAAAGCAAGCTTCGGAAGGAAAATCTGTTTCCTTCAGAAGCTCCAAAGTGAAGAAGAAGACAAGTGAGAACTTGCCTTCAGAAGAAATTTTGGTCTCGGAAGAAAGGAATGCTTTCGAAGTACTAAAGCATGCTGTAGTGAGCAAGATCTTGTGAAGGTCCCAGTATCCAAAACTTCAGAAGTTATTGAAACATCTGAGTGTGAAGGCCAAATCCATCTTCCAAAGATGGTGTGGAAGATGAAGAAAGACCTTGATAAGAGTTCTTCATCAATAGCAACTAATGATCCTTAAAGCTTGAATATAGGATCTGTTACTGTTACATTGTCTTCAGATCACTTTGAAAATCCCAAGACCAATGAGGCTTGGGTTCCGAAGTGTAACTAACCACTTCTTTTTGTGCAGGAACAACTAAAGACCAAGGAAATATGTGATCATTGATAGTGGCTGTTCAAGGCTATGACTGGCAATGGTTCTTTGCTTATACAATTTTGAGAAAATTGATGGAGGACCAGTTGCATTTGGAGGAGATGCTGGTGGTTACATCACTGGAGGGGTATGGTCACAAATGGTAAGCTCACCATTGAGAAGGTAATTTTCTTAGGAGCTTGGATACAATCTACTGAGTGTATCCCAATTTTGTGATCAAGACACAACATGCTCTTTACTAAGCATGAGTACATTGTTCTCAAGCTCGGGGTGGTCATTCCTTAAGAGCATATCCTTTAGAGCCCCCAGAAAGGGAACATGTATAGATGGACTTACAGAAAACATCTCCCTCAGGAGAGGTTTCTTGCTTTCTATCTAAAGCAAATAGTGATGAGTCCTTCCTATGGCATAAAAGAATATGCCATGTAAACTTTAAGAACATGAATAAATTAATTAAAAAATGATTTTGGTAACTAACTGAATGCCCAAGAAAGAGTTTACAAGTGATGATCATTGTGTTGCATGCCTGAAAGGGAGCAACACAAAGTGTCTCACAAGCCAAAGGAAAAGAACTCTATCACTACTCCCCTACACTTATTACACATGGATCTCTTTGGCCCCACTAGTATAATGAGTTAGAAAGGACCTCATATTGTTTAGTGATCACAGATAATTCACAAGATTCACTTGGATCTTTTTCCTTAGAACTAAGGATAAGACTCCCAGATCTTAAAGAACTTCATTCTAAAATTAAGAATCAATCTGATCACAAGGTCAAAACCATAAGAGTTGATCAAGAACAGAATTTGAACCAAATCCTTGATACATTTTGTGATGAAAAGGGTATTACAAGACATATAGTGCTCCCAGGACTCCTTAACAAAATGGTGTTGCTGAGAGGAGAAACAAGACACTTATTGAAGCTGAAAGAACCACGTTGTCTGACTCTAACTACCCATCACCTTCTGGGCAAAGGCGTTAACACAGCCTGCTATGTGCAGAATAGAGTTTTAGAGGTTAAGACTCATGGTAAGACTCCTTATGAGCTGTGGCACAAAAGGAGACCATTTATTGGTTTCCTCAGGTTCATTTGGATGTCCTTGCACCATCTTGATACCAAAGATCAGTAAACCAATTTGATAAGAAGTCAATGATGGACACTTTATTGGATATTCTTCCCAAGCTAGGCTTTTAGAGTATACAATCTCAGAACTAGAGTAGTTGAGGAGTCAGCCAATGTGACCTTCAATGAGCACACTCCTAGTGTAAAGGTTCTGGTCCAGATTGGTTATTTGACCTTGACTTAGTTACCAACTGTTTTAATAAGTCTTGTGAGAATGTTTCAGGATCTACAGATAACACATCAACGAGATTCAGACCCAAAGATTTGAGCTGAGAAGACCAGCAAGATTACTACTTCAGCTCCATTGGTGACTAACCCTGTAAATGAGATCCTATCAGCACAAACATGACAAATCAGCTGATACATCTGAGATACCTTCAAATTCCAGCTTAGAGGTTCAAACTCAGGTGAAAGAGCTCAAATGTAGAAGGAAATGGAGGTGGTGATAGTGATCAAGAATTTCTGATGCTGATAACCACTCCATAGAAGACAGCATAAATGATGTAACACACTCATTGGATCAAGTCTTACTTGATAAGTGTGCTGATGTGGTGGGTTACACTCCATTGCCAGATCTGAATTTTTCTAATCTAGATCTTTCAAATAAACTTGTTGTGATCCCTCAACTCAGGATCCACAAGTCACACCCCACCACAAACATCATTGGAAATATTGATACAGGGGTAAGAACAAGAGGACAAACCCATGACAAAAATGTTTGTCTATATTCTTACTTCTTGTCCCAAGTAGAGCCAAATAAAGTTGATGAGGCTTTGAAAGATGGAAGCTGGGTTAAAGCAATGCAAGAGGAGCTGCTTTAATTCAAAAGACAAAAGGTTTGTAACCTATGTCCTCTTCCTCATGGTAAGACTGTCATAGGAACCAAGTAGGTTTTTTGGAAGAAGAAGGATGATAGAGGACTTGTCATCAAGAACAAGGCAAGAATAGTTATTCAAGGGTACACACAAGAAGAGGGAATTGATTACACAGATGTTTTTGATCCTATGGCAAGACTTGAAGCTGTAAGAATATTCCTTGCTTTTGCTGCATCCAAGGATTTCAAGGTCTACCAACTTGGGGTGATTGATGAGGAGGTGTATGTCAAACAACCACCTAGATTTGTAGACCTAGATCATCCTGATTATGTCTGCAAGCTTGATAAAGCTCTTTATAAGCTGTACCAAGCTCCAAGCAAGTGGTATGAAACAATATCTCAGTATCTCTGTCAACATGGTTACAAGACGGGTACTATAGATGGAACACTCTTCATCAAAGGGACAGGGAATGACTTAATGCTGGTTCAAGTATATTGTGGATGACATTTCTTTGGGTCAATTAATCCAAAGCTCTACAAGACCTTGAAAGGCTGATGAAGAACAAATTTGAAATGAGTGCCACAGGGGAACTAAATTTCTTTCTGGAATTCAAGTGAAGCAAATTGACAATGGCATCTTCATAAATCATCAAGTATGTACAAGACATACTTACAAGATTCAACATGCCTGTATGTAAGGTTGCTAAGACACACATAGCCAGAACCACTCCCTAGGACCTGATCTTGAGGGGGAGTGTGTGATGAACATCTTTTACAGGGCTATGATTGGGTCTCTATTACCTAACAGCCAGCAAGCCTGATATCATGTTTGCCAGATGCATCTATGCAAGATATCAGCCAAATCCAAGATGTCACACCTGGTTGCTATCAAGAGGAATCTTAGATATCTCAAAGGTGCTCCCAAGCTTGGCCTTTGGTATCCAAAGAGTTCTGACTTCAATCTGTATGCTTATACGATAGTGACTATGGTGGTTGCAACATGACTGCAAAGTCTACATCTGGGAGATTCATTCTTGGTGGAAGGATTGTCTTATGGCAATGCAAGAAACCATCCTGTGTCTCTGCATCAACTGCTGAGGCTAAATACATTGCTGCTACAAGTTGTTGTGCTCAAGTGTTTTGGATTCAGAATCAGATGCTGGACTATGGATTCAACTTCAACTAGACTCCCATCCATATAGACAACAACAGTGCTATCTCCATTACAGAGAATCTTGTGTAGCACTTAAAGACCAAACACATCAACATCAGGTATCATTTGATTAGAGATAATTTTGAGAATGGATTAATCAAATTAGTCAATGTTAACATAAATGAATAATATGCTGATCTGTTCACTAAAGCTTTTGTTGAACAGAGATTCAAATATCTTATATCAGCTATTGGGATGATTAACTTTGAGTAGATTTTTTTTAAACTTAAATCAACTTTATTTTTAAAACCTGTGTGTCCTAAGTTGTCTATTTTATCACCTTCATAAGCCCAGTTTATTTTGAAAGAATTGTTTTTTATATTCCTTAGATTTTTGAAATTTTTTCAAACATATTTTCCTTCGGAGATTTCAAGTTGACTTCGGAAGAAATTTCTGTCTTCAAATCAACTAACTACTTATAAGAAATTTAACTTCGGAAGAAATTCTGAGAATATCTTCCGAAGCTTAATATGCTTCTCAGTACTTACATGTATTTAAAGACAATATCTTCCGAAAGAAATTAAGTCTCGTAAGATTTATTCACTAGTATTTTTCTTCCGAAGCCAAATTTCACAACTCTTAAGAATATCTTCCGAAACCAAATTGCCTTCGGAAGCTTTTTCTTAAAAACTTCTGAAGCTAATTACCTTCAGAAGTTTTTCAACTTCCAAAATAACTACCTTTTTGGGCACCTTTTCAGAGGTGGGACCTACTTTCGGATTTCAAAGTTATCCTTTTGCATTACTTTGTTTAATTGATTCATATATATCTCAAACGGTTTCCCCCTCTTCTCACTCCCTTCATCTACATTGCTCTAACCTAATTTCATCCACAAACTACCTTCATTCTTATCTTCTCACCAAAAAGCTACTTCAAATGGCCAACCTTGACCATAGAAATCAACATGATTTTTCCATGCATCTTCACAGGCAACATAATCAAGTTGCTCTGTAGACTCTGAAAGATCCAGTTTCTCAAAGGTTTTGATGGTACCTTTCTTTACCACCTACTTCACCTCCCTCACCATTGATCCTCCTATCTATGAGGATCATTTATTAGAGTTCTAGCAGACCTGCTAAGAGGTCACCATGGACGGGGAGAAGGCCTGTCTGCCACGTGCAGGGGAGCAAACTCACCACTCCGCCACCATAAACACACATCTTCAGCTGAGATGAGAAGGTGACTTGTCTTTCCCCAAAGCTACAGTCAACCTCCCTTTTGCGCAGATGGCTATGAGGGTGACTTCTCAGTCAAAACCTTCAGGAAGGGGAAGTCTCATCCCATTGGAAGTGACCTCCTTCATGTTGTCATACACAGCTTGTCAAACAAGCATGGGATGGGATCAGATTCTAGAAGACCTCTCTTTCATAGTCCATGGAATGGTTCAGGGGGTCAAGTTCAGGTATTCGTAATTTGTATATACCAATTTACTTGCTAACTTAGACTCCCTAGAGTATTACATGTTCCCTAGATATGTCCAGCACATTCTTAACTGTGAACTGGGCACACAGTTGAGGGGAACAGGTAATATTCTTAAATTGGGACAAATGAAGGCCATCTTCTTCAAAATAATGTGGAAGCCAACTGTTGGCTTCTCTAGGGTAGAAACAACCCTTGCCTTAAAAATGTTTGAGCTTATTGCTCAAGGTGGCAACCTAGCAGCACCAGCTAGTGTTGAACCCATACCTTCTATCTCTCACCACACATACAGCCCCCAATAACCATTAGATACCAAAAAAACCAACAAACCCCTCCATGCTATTCAGCTTGTGTAGGCCCCATATCACCAACCTTATAGGAGGAAGTGGACACTAGAGCTCCTACTTCCCAGGACAAACCACTCCTATCTCTCATATGACCAGTGTTGAGGTTCCTCATGCTCAGCCTAATGAGCTCACACCCCCAACAGCCTAAGCCTTCACTCAGAGTCTCACACTCTAGTGAACACCTTCCGGGGATAGTTACCATCCCCAGCCGCTGGATCTAACCCACCAATTCCCAGCCTAACTTCTATGATAATGAAGACATGGCATTCAGTGAGTACCATGAGTCTCTCTTCTCCACACCAACTCAAGGAGAGATGAGTACTCCTATCTCACCCAGGTCTATCCCACATCATTCCCTATCACTGAGGTGGATCTCCCTAACTTGTTCAAGAGATCCTATGGAACCCACTTATTCTGCTGTTGGATCGAATATTGCAATCGTATTGGGTGCCGTTTATCGAATTTGTGATGCGGATCTCCCAAACCTGTTGATGATTTCAAATGAGATCTATTGCAAGATGAAGTTATGATGATTGAATGATGATGAACAATTCAAGAACATATATTCATATAAATTTCATTCATTCATATGTATGATTCAAAGAATTACAAGGGAGTTTGCAAGCATACTTTCTCTCACACACACTCAACCTTGATTTCTCTAGTGAATGAAATAGATTGTTAGTGATTGTTCTAATGTTAGAGTATAAATGACTACACTTATTCATTTATACTCTTTACAAAAATAAGAAAAAAATTACATTTAAGCACAAATGATTACACAAATACAGTTCTAAGTCTGATAAATTCTCTATTGCTGATGCGTGACTGCCAGGTGCTGATGTCATTCGAGACGATCCCTGATGATGACTGTTGACTGTTGACTTTGACCACGGTTGACCAACTTTGACCAAGTTTGACTTTGGTCAATTTTCTTTGTTTTGGTCATATCTTTAGCATATCGTCACCGTGTCGGTTTTGGTAATCATCATGAGATTTGGCACTTAGGTTTTGGTAAGTATCATCTTCAAATAGTCCAATAATACTCCCCCTAAGATGATGCTACCAAAACCTCATGATTATCAAAACCTTGCATGTTGATTGACGTGCAGTCTTGAAGTGCAGTCTTCTCCCCCTTTTTGGTAGCATCTTCTTAGAAGCTTCATAAAAAGGCATTGAGAAAAGGATTTTGTTTCGGCACCATAAAGACTTTGGTTTGGCACTTGATGGATGTTTCATCAGCTTGATCTTCTAGTCTTGTTTTTAAGACTTGAAAATACACCCATGTGCATACACTATGGATTGCACAGGTAGCAATATCAGCAGCTTTATCTTAACTTCAGAAGTGAAGGAGAAGCATCAAAAATTCTTCAAACTTAACATATACTCTCCCTCAACAAAAGCTTTGGAGGGTGAGGAACTTTTGTGTAAAGACACCAAGAGGAGGACTCTTAGTTCTCAGCAACTGGCAGGAGATCTTTGAAGTAAGTAGAGTGTTTCTCTTGACATCTTGAACTGAATAAGAAACTCAGGCATGTCATGAAATTCATCATCTGGAAATGTCTAAATCCTCTCGTAGAGGTATTGCATGGAAGTTTCACTCCTAAATCATAACACATGTAAATCTGCCAAAACTAAGAAAATAAAAATGACAAATCTTTTTGGTATTTTAGATTTTTCAAAATTAAGATATTACAAGCATGAATCCTTCAACTATAATGAGGTCATACTAATCTAAAATCCTCTATATCTAAGAATGTTAAAGTTTGGAATAGACATAGACAAAGAACAAAGTTGATTGTAAGCATGTTTGTCCATATAACCATGCAAGATCTATTTCAATACTTTGTGATATTTATCATCTTTAGGTTTGATTAGATATGCTAATTGAGTACCCCACACTCAGAAGTATGGAAGAATAACTCTCCTCATGAAATGCAAGGTGGCACTTTATTGCAACTGAACGAAGCTACTTAGAGTAAATTCTCATGATTTGATCCACTTTGGGATTTTTATATTTGATCCGCATTGAGATTCTTTTATTTCACATTGGAAGTTGATCCTCATTGGATTCTTTTAGCTTTGATCCACATTGGGATTCTTTTAGCATCAACACTTTTAGTGCAAGGACAACTAGGTCTGTGCTCAGCATAATAGAAGTTGTCCTTATGTTTACTCCACGTCTGTATTTACATACAACAAAGGAGAAACATATGCTTTTATCAATGAGAAATTTATAAACCATTTTCGCATGGCGTGTTTAGGTAACCACATAAGCAAACACTTGAAAAGTCATTGCTTACCAATACCCTAAGATGGTTTTGGTCCACAATGCATATTGATTTAGTTCATCACAAATATGCTTATCTTCAATCCAAGCTGAGCCTACTGATATATCAAATAAAGTCTTGTTTGTCTTTATTGATTTGAAAAATAGATGCAGAATATAGTAGATGAGTGTACTATCATTTCTCATGTAAATGCAGGAAGACTCAATAGAAATATTTTTGGATTTTTCTTGATTTTCTAATTTTTAGGATTTTGGTTTTTTGAGAAAATAAAGAAATGGCATATGTGTTATCAATTCAATAGAGATCATAAAAAGTTAGTCCATGTAGCAATGTAATCAGACTAAGCAGATAAAATGAAACATTGGTTGTTTCTTGCATTGCCATCATAGTTTCTGTGATTGATTTATATCCTACATTGAATTCTGGTTAATTTCTGCTCCATTTGGCTCAGTTGCATCATAATATCATGAACAAGAAGAACGTTCCTGTCATGAGAAGGGATCAACCACTGCTAACTTTTCTTGGGTTGGCAGGCCTCCATAACTATCCCTATAACACTAGCAAATCAGTTAGATATTTCAACCTAGGCCATTACTATCCTGAGCTGTCCATTAGCATCTTTATATGTGACTTGCTCGTATGCGTATGATTTTGCCTTATCTGATGATGTATCAGATTCACATCCTGAAATTGTTTTCTTTTTCCAACATTGTTTTGTTTTTAAACCAACTGACTCAACTTTAGTATGTTTAACAAAAGGAGTTTGTCTGCCTTTTGAAAATCTTTTGGTTGGTTTAGAAAATCTAGTTTGCTTTTGAAAGTTTTGTGGAGGTGTAGCAAAGGATCTTTGTCCTTGATCATGTTTGTTTCTTCTGGGCATGTGATCATATTCATCATAAGAATTATAATCATGATTTAATAATTTGATGGATGTGATCTTCTATGATATCCATTATGCCAAGCATATTCCTATATCTGTCATACTTGTGTTGTATGACCTAGGATAATGTGTAGGTGCCCAATAATTATGAATATCATAATGTTTAAAATCATACCCATGCCGATATGATCGAGGAGAAGAGTAGCTATGACGACTGGTGTAGTACTCATGCTCCGATCTTGGTGAGTATGACTCTAATGGATGATAAGATCTTTGACCTCTTCTGTGTTGTGATGTTGGAGAGTTGTTGTATGAACACTCTGAAGTGGTATGATTCTCCATGTCATAATTTAAGTAGTAAGGAGTAGGTCTGGATCTTCTTCCCTTAGGCTTGAATGATGAAGTTAGATTTGCTTGAAACTTCATAGCCTTTTGTATTGGTTGTTTTTATTGCTTTCTCTTGTGAGGACATATATATGTATCACTCTCAGTGTTTTTACACTCAGACGTGTTGTGTGAATCTGAATTGTATGTCTCATAGAGAATTGGTTGTTTTTTTGGAGTTTCTAATGTAACTTTTGAGGTTGATGGTTGGTTTGGATCAGGTGTAGAAGACTTTGTCTGGCTTTTCTTCTTTTATTTTAGATTTGGTTTCTTCCTCTGACCTGTTCTTTGATTTATTGTACCTCAGGCTTCTGTTTGTTCTTTAACTCCATCTTAATCTTTGTCTTGAGTTCTGCCTTAGGAAATTCTGGTTCAAGAAATCCTGTTGGTTTGAATTTCTCATAGAGAACCATTGCCTTTTGTTTGTTTTCAGGCTTTGCTGCTTTGGATTTCTGTGGTTTTGTTTGTTTTGGAATGATTTCTTCAATGACATGATTAATACATGTCAATGTTTGTTTGTTTGGTTGGTTGATTTCTTCATCACTGTCATCACTTGTAGGATCTCCATCTTGACCATCACAAGAATGAAAGGTTTCATTCTGTGGTGATTCTGGTTTGAGGTACAGCTTTGGTGCTATTTCAAGAGAAGTGATTTGAGTGATAGTGGATGGTTTGTCTGTTGGATGATGATCATCCATATTTGAATCTTCTTTGATTGGACTTGTCATTGAAGTTGGCATTTCTATGTAGTTATCATTGTATGGAGGAGGAACAACATGGTATGTAGTTCCAGCACTCTTCTTTTGATCTCTTTGTGCATTAAGTAGTTGTTCCAACTTGCTGGCAGTCATCTTTAAATTCTCAAGTTCAACTTCTGTTGATGCATGATTCGTTTTTGTCTTTTTAGAGACTCAGTGAGTCTTGTAACTTGAGCTTGAAGACTAAATCTTTCTTCAAGAAGTTTGTCTATATCCTTGAGAAGAGATTGATTTTATCTTCAAAGGCTTTATGTTTTATCTTCAGTCAGCATTTGTAGCCTTTTCTGTATTGATTTCTTGATTTAGACGCTCAATGTAATGTTGCAAGTTACTGATTGTTTTGGTTGTACTTGCTTTTGATATTTTGGCTTCAGCTTCAGACTTTGTGTTTGTTAACTCATAGGAGTTCAGTTGATTGAGCATTCAGCTTGTGATTTTCTTTAAGCATTTATCAACTTCTTCTCTAGTGAACTGATTTGTTTTGCAGAAGTTTGTAGTTCCTCTGCATGTGAAGCTCTTTCCTCCTTTATCATGTATGATATATTATTGCAATAATTCCGATATGCCTGAACTTCATCTATGCATGCTGATGAGCATAGATTGATCTTTTTGTCTTCAGGAATTTCGGCAATGGGGAATGTTTGTGGCTTTTGCAAGCTCAGCAGTTAACTCTTCCATTTTGATTTGTTGTTGAACCATTACGTCTTGCAACTCGTTCATCTCTTGAGTTAAACTGGTGTTTTGTTGATTCAATGTCTTGATTCATGCTTGATCATTTCTTTGAGATTGTTCCATCTCTAACCTGCATTTTATCAAATCATTAGACAATGTATTGTTTGAGTTTGCAAGATCACAAAAATGTAAGTGCATCAGTTCTTATTCAATGTGACTGATGTACAACTGTATGTTTGTTTGTAACTTTTGTTTGATTTGCTGCTGTTGTTTGGTTGATTGCAACCGTTGTTTGATTTGCTGCTATTGTTTGGTTGTTTGCAGCTTGTTGGCTTTGTTTGAATTCTTGAAACCTCTTTCTACCTGCAGCAAGAAAGATAGCTCGTTTCTTGAAACACGAGTGTCACTGAATGATGTTAAATTTTTCATTTTGTTTAAAATAAAATGATTTGAAAATTTGTTTTGTGTTTTAAATCAAAATCAATATAAACTTAATTGAATCCAAAGAACTCGAAACTCAATTTAATTAGATCGGCCTAATTAAAGAGTTAACTTTATTCGACTACAGTTTATTTAAGCTCAATTAATATTAATCGGCTTAAAAAAGTAATAAATTTAGATCTCCTTAATTAAAATTAAATGATTTTAATTTTAATTAAACTTCATGAAATTATCAAATTATAATCACATTAACCTGATTAAAATATTATGATTTGGTTGTTAGAAAAATATAAATGTCTTTTAAAATGAAATATTCCGAGAATTTTAAAATTCTTCGAGAACAAACTTTTAAATTTCTCAATTGAGTTATGTTTGTTAAGAAAATATAAATATTAAAAAATATTATATTTTGATGGTCAAAATTAGAATAAGGTCAAAATTAGAGTTTTAAAACACAAATAAAAGTCAAAATTATTATTCTTTAAAAACAAAGACTCCTTGTCGGTCAAGGGTCTTAGAAACATAGACTTGTAACCTAGAACTTTGTCGGTCAAGGACTCAAAGACTTCGAAGCTTCTGTTTACCCAATTTTTCCACTCTCTTGATCAACCGGTGAACCCCTCTCCCGATCGAACACAACTGAAATATTCCAGAATTTTAAAATTCTTCCGAGAACAAACTTTTAAAAGTTCTCAATTGAGTTATGTTTGTTTTAAGAAAAAATATAATATTAAAAAAATTTATATTTTGATGGTCAAAATAGAATAAAGGTCAAAATTAGAGTTTTAAAAAACACAAATAAAAAGTCAAAATTATTATTCTTAAAAACAAAGACTCCTTGTCGGTCAAGGGTCTTAGAAACATAGACTTGTAACCTAGAACACTTTGTCGGTCAAGGGACTCAAAGACTTCGAAGCTTTGTTTTACCCAATTTTCCACTCTCTTGATCAACGGTGAACCCCTCTCCCCGATCGAACACAACTCAGAATCAAAATCAACACTCGTCGGTCGAAGGGGAAGCAATCGATGGTGGATGGTTGATTTGGGGGTTCGGTCGACAGTTCGAGTGGTTGCTGTTGATTGAAGTTTTGTGATGAAGATGAGGTTGTCCGCTGTGAATCAAAATCCTGTTCGTCCGCTGTATGCTTATTTAGTTCATCCGCTGTGGACCGATTTTGCTCATCCGCTATAGCTTCAATCGAATACCCAAATCAGTTCATCCGTTATGGGTTTCTATATGCGTCCGCTGTGTGTTGATTATGTATGTTTCATGTGTTCATCCGTTGTGGCTTCGAAGCAACATGTCCGCTGTGAATCAATTCCTGTTTGTCCACTGTGGAATCAGGTTTGTCGTCCGCTGTATGTTCAGTGATTCGTCCGCTGTGACTTGAATTGTTTGTCCGTTGTGAATGATTTTGTGCGTTACCTGTATGTTTAAGTTGTGAATCCACAGTGAATTGAAGTTCCTTGTCTCCTGTGAATTGAAGCCTCGTTCCCTGTCCGTTGTGGCTTTAATTCGGATCAAACGGTTGTTCTTGTTTGGGTTTTGGACCGATATTAGGTTAGATGTCCGTTGTGGACTTAAAATTGTTTGTTCTTTATGATTTTCAGTTTGTGTGTCCGCTGTGAATGTGAATTTTTTTTTCAGCAGTTTGTATGTTGGTGTGGTTTATGGTGATGATGAATCTGAAATTTGGGAATTTTGTGTGATGATTAGGTCAGCTGCGGTGGATGGGTGATTTTGGGGGTTTCTTAGATGGTGTTTGAAGATGATTAAGATGATGTGAATATGAATGAATGTGATGATGGATGATTACTAAATTGATGTTGGTGAGTTGTGTGTGATGGATGACATTGTATGAATGTTTGAAGATGATGTGAATATTGTAAATGATGATGATGATGTTGGTGAATTTGATGTTGTTTAAAGAGGGTCAATGGGTGATTAGAAGATCAAGTTGTGATTTGAGTTGAATTGTTGAAAATGGGTGATGATGATTGATGTGGGTGAAGGTTGTTTGAAGAGAATGCATGTGTGTTGACAACCTTGAACCAGGCCTTGGAAGAGGCTCTCACTTCAGCAAGTGATTACATCTTTAAGACCTCAACCATGGCAACCAGGCCTTTTGACACTTCTCTTGAAGCTGTCATAAGGCAGGGGAAATCTAGCAGCCAAGAACAATATGCTGGTAATGAGGAGGAGGATCTTGGTCAAATTCTCTCATCCCCCTTTGATTCTTCTGATGAAGATGAGGGGAGTCTGAAACTAAAGGTGCAAAAACTGAATCAAACATGCACCTATTTAGTCTCAAAGACAAGTCACCTGGAATCTCAGGTGACTGTCTTAGAAAGAAGGGTCAATGACCAGTAACTTGAGATCACCGATCTCAAGGGCCAGCTAGATGAGAGACCACCAAGACGAACTCAACCAGGTCCACAAGAACCTATGAATGTGACAGACTCAAACCCTAGCTCACTTATGCAAGAAGGTGATGCTACCAAAAAGGGGGAGAAAGTCCAAATAGTCACCGAACCTGGAAGTTCCTCTCAGAGTATGAACATAGAGGATTCACCACCCTCTCTTGCAATAGTCCATACTCAGTAACCTCCTCAAGTCGACATGGATGTAGAATCTCTCATTCAAAGTCTATTTGAGGAGGGTATACCCAGAGCCATGTCTACCCCATCTCCTCACTCTGAGAACCCAATCATAGGATGGAGGTTGACACAAAAAGAAGAGCTCTCATCATCTCTAGAACTCAGGGTCAACAAGAAACTTTCAACTATTCAAACCTGAGTTTCTATGAGTGTATAAATCTGGTTGATCTTCCACTTGTCAACCCAAGCCCAAACAGACAAGCTGGAAGACTAGCAGAATGGATACAAGAAAGGGTGCTAGAAGAGTTCAAGATGAGATCAAGATTATATAGACAGAGGATAGCAGGTGAGATCTTTGGTTAACTGGATGTTGAGGTGGACCCCAAGATTAGCTTCAAAGGGAAAACCTTGACTGAAGGATAGAGGTTGAGCCTATGAACCTTGAGATAGGATCTCCTTCTGCACCCAGTACCCTCAGTGAAGCACCAGGTGCTCCACAACCTCTTTTTGGCCAGAGCTTGACTGTTGAACCAAGCAATGAAGGCCAAAGCTCTCTCCATCCTGAGTCACCAAGGCCTATGCGTGACAAAAGGAAGAGGAAAATGACCTCCGAGGAGTTAGAGGAGGAAAAGAGAGAGAGGAAGAGGAAGCTAAGGGGAGAGAGTTCAGGAGGTTCCACAGGCTTCATGCAAGCTACTATCCAAGCTGCCCCCAGGCCAAACACTCAAGATGATTAGTTGAGGGCAGCTAGGCTAAACTACCTGGGGACCAGAAACTATAATGTTGATGAACTCATATCTCTCCCCTTAGAAGAGTTGAATGAGCTGGCTGACACTGAGCTGCCAAAGGAGAGGAGGGAGGCAGAGGGTGCAGCATTACTCCTTAAGATTAAGGAAGAAAAGAGACTGAAAAGGCTCTACAAACATGCTCTTATCCTCTCCCCAGTTCAAGAAAGTCCTGAGACAGAGACTATGGCACATGCATAACCTCAAGTAGATAGGGAAGCTAAAAGAATGAATATGATCAACTACCTGCCACAGGACTCTATCAGGTAGCTATACTTCTTCCCTTATCCTTTGAGTACATAGAGTTTGAATATCTCAAGCAGTTGGATGAACAAGCCACAAAAGAAAGAAAAGCTGCTAAGAGAAAGTTAAGGGAAGAAGCTGCAAGGTCAAGGGCCATCATCCATAAAAGCCAAAAGAAGTCTAAAGATAGACAAAGGATGATAAGCTTCTTAAAGCTGTATGGATTCTCCGAAAGGAGGCTTGGTCCTATGTCTCTATCCATCATGGATGAGCATATAAGAGTGATCAAGCAGAAGATTAAAAGGGGAGAGCTTGTAGATTTGCATTTTCCACCAAATCCAGCTCAACCTGAAGTTGAAGTAAAGGTTGAACCCCTTGAGACAACACAACCTGATCCTAGAAACTTCATCTTCTGATCCATAGTAGGGTTCTCCTCTCTCTCCATCTGAACATGTGAGAGAAAAGATCCTAATTAAGAGGGAGACAACAGAACAATCTGGTGCTGAAGACTAGTCATCTCAGTTGAAAACTTCAAAGAGAAGGAAAAGGATGGTCAGGAAAAGTGTTTCAAAGAAGAAGAAAACCAAGGCATCTACCTCCACACCTCAAGATGAGTTAGAGCATCCTGAGGAAGTGCATGAAGAGGCTGCTCAACCAACTCCTATTCAAGTAAAGCCTCTTGCCATTGGAAGACCCATCTTGTCCTGGAGTTTTGCTGCCAATCCGGACAAATGGTATGTCATCAGAGATCAAGGAGGTCAAGATGTTTACTTCTAGCAAGACATGCTTGATCTTCCTCTACATGATCTCTATGACATGAGAAGATACTATGAAAGTCTAAAGGATCCTGACCAGATGATGAAGAGAGGCTTGGTCTTGATCCTAATGAGGACTATCAACATCTGAAGTACTTCTCTATTTTGGTAGCATCAGCCTAGGGGAGTTTGTAAGGTAATATCAGAAGATTATAAGGCTGATGCAACCAAAGAAGCCAAAACAACCAAAGGTCTTCCTGCATGCATGCATTGGACGTACAAAGGTAGAAGTGCTTCGAAAGTTTTACACACTACATTAGAAAATACTCTAAGTGTAAAATCTTCCGAAGCCAAAGTCCAAATATTCAGAAGCCAAAGATGAAGTCTTCCGAAGCTTCAGAGAAAAAGTCTTCCAAAGCCATTTAGCTGTGAAGTCTGATTTCTTCCAAAGGCAGAGAAAGACATGCTTTCTCTGACCTACTTTACATAAAGCTGACACACTTTTCGCTGCAACTCTAAAGACTCACCAACTTGTATGAGTTGGTGAAAAGTCCATGCTTTTGTAAACTGTAGATAAAGGTCTTTGTCTGTAACTTCCTACTTTTGTACCTGTAAACCTTTTTGTAATAGAAAAGGATGTGAGCTATGGCATGTCATAGTCAATAGTCAAAAGGCAATTTGCCTTTTGACTTTAGATTGATCTTGTTGTCTAGATTAGTCAATTCCCACTGTCCTTCTAAGTATTGATGGTTGTAGGATGTGGTATAAAGAGTCTCAGGTTCTTGTAATTTAGATATGCTTTGTAGCACTTGTAATAGAACTTGAGAGCAATATACAAAACTCCTTGAAAACCATGTTTTTGTGTTATTGTTGCTTGTTATGTCTCATTACTTACTTGTGTTTGTAGTATCCTCATTATCAAACCCGGTTCCCTATTTGAACTGTTAAGTGTTCCAAGTCTCTCCTCATTGTGAAACTTATTGTGTTAGCCAACCTTACCCGGTCCTGCATCTTTGACTAAAGTTGAACAACTTCCCATTGCCACTCTGAAGACTCACTAACTTATATGAGTTGGTGAAAAGGTCCATGCATTTATCAACTGTTGATTATGGTCAGTGGTCTGTAACTTTTTACTTTTGTACCTTTTATCCATTTTGTAATAGATTAGGATGTGAGCTATGGCATGTCATAGTTATTAGTCAAAAGGCAATATGCTTTTTGAGTCTACATTGATCTTGTTGTCTAGATTAGTGTATCCAGCTGACCTTCAAAGTATGGCTGGCTGTAGGATGTAGTATAAAGTGTCTCAAGTACATGTATCTTATGTATGCTTTGTAACACTTGTAAGAACTTAAGAGCAATATACACCATTCTTGAAAACCATATTTGTGTGTTCTTGTTCTTGATCTTTTACTTATGTTCTTTGTATCATCTAACCGGTTTCCTATTTGATCTGCTAAGTATTTCATATCTTTCCACCTTGTGAAACTGTTGCATTGACCACCCTTCATTGGTCTCGCAGTTGGTATCAGAGCATTTCAGGCTCTTGATTGTAAGATCTCACCATCTTTAATCACCTCAGTTTCATAGAACACTTGATAACTCAAATGGCAGCTCTTGCTAAAGTTGATATGGAAATTGGTACTATGACAAAGTCTCCACTGATCACTCCTGATGACTTTGATACTTGGTGCCAACGTATGGAAGGGTTTATCAAGTATCAAGTTAGCAGGTTGTGGAGATTTGTTGTCAAAGGACCTCATATCCTAAGCACCTCTTCAGCCACTATTGGAGGTGGGATGATACCAAAGGAAATGGCTGACTACTCTGAAGAAGACCGGAAGAAGATTGACATAGATTTGAAAGCCATGACTGCCCTCCAAACTGCTCTTCCAAACTCCATATGCAGAGACTTCAAAAAGTGCAAGACTGCTAAGCAGCTTTAGGATGCACTGAGGCTCATGTATGATGGGTCCAAGGAAGCTAAAGAGAACAAGAAATACCTCTTGAAGCAGTAGTTTGTGAGCTTCACCTACAAGACAGGTGAAACCATGACTCAACAATACTTCAAGTATGTTGAGATTATGGACACTCTGACTGATGTTGGAGTAAAACTTGAAAATAGGGACATAGTGAGGAAGTTCATGTTCTCTCTTCCTAGAAAATGGACTCACTTAGAACTAAGAACCTCTCTACCCTTACTCTCACTGATCTGTATGGTATCCTTAGTGGCTACCAGATGGAGATAAACATGCAAAATCCATCAAGCAGCTCTTCTAACAATCAGCAGAGTTCAGTCCTTCATATGGTTGAAAGGGATAGAATAAAACCACAACATCATCTTATAATCTTCCTTGAAAACTCACAAAAGGGTCCTTTCATCACCTTCCCTGAGACACCAAGGGAGAGCTACATCCAAGGAAGCCCATTCCAAGAGACAAGCTCTGCACAAGCCTTTGTGTCTACTGATGAAAGTTATGGCAACTTTCTCTTCACTCTTGAAGACTTGGACTGTATCCATCCAGATGATGTGGAGTACATAGGGATAGTCCAGCAAATGGGTCTCCTCACTCACAGGGCAAAGAAGTTCTACAAGAGGACAAGGAGAAAGTTTCCCAGCAATATGGCCAGTGGAAAGTTTGGACTGGACAAATGCAAAGTAAAGTGTTACAACTGTAACCAACCAAGGTCAAATGGTGGCCAAGCATAGTCCAAGCCAAACTACACTAATGCAGCTCCAAGAACCAAGAAGCCAAGCCAACCTAAACAACTTGCCGCTGTTGCTGTTAAAGAAGGAGGTTTTGACTGGAGCTTTCAGATGGAAGATGGTTCTCCAAACCAAGCACTGATGGCTGATCATGAAGAAGCTAAGGTATTGGAACATCTTTGTTGTTCCTGAATGCATTACAAAAGTTAACATGTATAGGTCCTATAATTTGGAAGTGCGATCTGACCTTGCGTCCTTGAACATTTTAAAAGCTGATTTTAAAAGAGCTGAAAATGAATATAAGCTTAGAATTGAAGATTTAGAGAAAACCGTTTCAACTCTTAAGCATGAGCATACAAATAACAGGAATCAGATCAAGGATATTGTTACTAAATTGACTAAATGCCAATATGAGCTTATGATCAGAAAAGCCAAGGCAAAAAAATATGTTCTTAAAGTGGAAACCTTCAAGAACATAATATGCTCATCCTTGCATGCAAAAGTTTGTTATCAGAATAGGCCGGGACTAGGATCAAGTGAGATAGCTCCTCCACACAGACTCTTATCTGTTAGATATCCAAGGTGTGGAACTTGTCAAGATGAGTTGCACTCCATTGATCCTATCCAAGAGAAGGATGAAGCTGAAGAGGAGATGGGGAAGGATCAACCTGAGGTGAGTGAAAAGGGTTATCCTAAGAAGGGACACCATTCTCTTAGGGAGAAGAATGAATCAAGGATGACCAAGTCTGCAAGGAAGAACTTGATCAGGGCTACTAAAAGAAAATCCAAGAACGTCTAAGGGATCAAGGCCATTTTCAACTTCAAGCATAAGCAAGTGTTTATCTCTACTGGATTTGAAGTGGTAAAGGCTGAAGACTCAACTATAGATTCTACTACCAGGAGTACTAGTTCATGTCCAAATCATCCTAATCAAGAGAGGAAGGCTGATAAGGTATGCAACACTGCTGCACAGCTTGAACCATCTAGTTCCAAGAGCAAGCCTCATCCCAAAAAGCCTGCTGCATAATCTAAAAAGATGAAGAAGGAAGTGGAAAGTGATCAAGCTTAGCCATCCACTCAAAAAATGACTCTCAGAACTATGCCAACTGAATGCATCATGTGTGGTAGTACTTCTTCTTTTACTAAGGATTGCATCTACAATACCAAAAGTACTATCCACATGTACAAGAAGAAAACTTCTAAGAAGAAGAAGAAGAAAATATCTTCGAAAGGAAAATCTCTTCATTTCGAAAGCTCTAAAGTGAAGAAGAAGATAAGTGAAAACTTACCTTCGGAAGAAAATTTGGTCTCGGAAGAAAAAAATGCTTCCGAAGCACTGAAGTCTCCTGCAGTGGATGCAAAAGCTTTCGAAGGTTCAGTCTCCAAAACTTTCGATGTCATCAAAACTTCTAAAGTATTGAAGTCCAAGTCTAATCTTCCAAAGACGGTATGGAAGATGAAGGAAGGCCGTGTGACTGAAAGTTCTTCATCAACAACAGCAAATGATCCTCAGAACTTGCATATAGGATCAATTACAATTTCATTGTTTTCTTTTCACATTTACAAGCCCAAGACCAATAAGGCTTGGGTTTCCAAATGTAACTAACCATCTCTTTATATGCAGGAATAGCTCAAGACCAAAGGGAATGTATGGATCATTAACAGTGGCTATTCCAGGCACATGACAAGCAATGGCTCTTTGCTTTAAAACTTTGAAAGAATTGATGGAGGGCCATTTGCTTTTGAAGGAGAATCTGGTGGTTACATTACTGGAAGGGGTAGGGTCACAAATGGTAAGATTAGCATTCAGAAGGTAAACTTTGTTAAGGTACAATCTTCTGAGTGTATCCTAATTTTGTGATAAGAGACATAACAAGCTCTTCACTGAGCATGAGTGCATTGTTCTCAAGCCAGGGGTGGTTATTCCTTAAGAGTATATCCTATTCAGAGCCCCTAAGAAAGGGAACATATACAAGATGGACTTGTAAGAAACATCACCTTCAGGAGAAGTTTCTTGCTTTCTATCTAAAGCCAATAGTGATGAGTCTTTCCTTTAGCATAAAAGAATGTGCCATGTAAACTTTAAAAACATGAACAAATTAATTAAGAATAATTTGGTAACTGGAATGCCAAAGAAAGAGTTTACAATTTAAGATTATTGTGTTGCATGCCTGAAAGGGACGCAACACAAGGTATCTCACAAGCCAAAGGAAATGAACTCCATCACTACACCCCTACACTTATTACATATGGATCTCTTTTGCCCCACCAATGTAATGAGTTTAGAAAGGACCTCTTATTGCTTGGTGATCATAGATGACTTTACAAGATACACTTAGGTCTTCTTTCTTAGAACTAAGGATGAGACCCCTGAGATCTTGAAGAGTTTCTTTTTGAAAATTGAGAATCAATATGATTACAGGGTCAAGATCATAAGATGTGATCAAGGAACCGAATTTAAAAACCAAATCCTTGATATATTTTGTGATGAAAAGGGTATTGCAAGATAATATAGTACTCCCAGGACTCCTCAGCAAAATGGTGTTGCTGAGAGGAGAAACCGGACACTTATTGAAGCTGCAAGAACCATGTTGTCTGACTCTAAACTACCCATCACTTTCTGGGCACTACCTGCTATGTACAAAACAAAGTTTTAGTAGTCAAGACTCATGGTAAGACTCCTTATGAGCTGTGGCACAAAAGGAAACCTTTCATAGGTTTCCTCAGGTCATTTGGATGTCCTTGCACCATCTTGAATACCATGGATCAAATAGCTAAATTTGATGAGAAATCAGATGATGGACATTTCATTGAATACTCTTCCCAAGCCAAGGAATATAGAGTATACAATCTTAGAACCAGAGTAGTTGAGGAGTCAGCCAATTTGACCTTTAATGAGCACACACCCAGTGTGAAAGGTTCTGGTCCTGATTAGCTATTTGATCTTGATTTAGTTACCAACTGTTTTAACAAATTTTATGAGCATGTTTCAGGATCTACAGATACATTATCAACAAGAGATTCTAATCCAAGATTTAAGCTAAGAAGACCAAGTGTACAAACTACTTTAGCTCCAGTTGTAACTAGCCATGCAGTTGGAAATCTTGTCAGCACAACCATGACAAATTCTTCAGCTGACACATCTGAGGTGCCTATAAATTCCAGCATAGAGGCACAAAACTTAGATGAAGGTATTTTCAATGTAGGAGGAGATGGAGATGGTGATAGTGATCCGGAGTTTCTTGATGCTGATTACCACCCCATAGAAGACAACATCAATGATGTGACACACTCATTGGATCAAGTTTCTCTTAAGAAGTGTGTTGATGTGGTGAATGATAATCAAGCACCAGATTTGAATTTCACCAATTTAGATTTGTCCAAAAAATTGTTGTTGTTCCTCAACTAAGATTCCACAAGTCCTATCCCACCACAAATATCATTGGAGATGTTGAGACTAGGATAAGAACAAGAGGAGAAACCCATGACAAAAATGTTTGTCTTTACTCTTGTTTATTGTCCCAGATAGAGCCTAAGAAGATTGAAGAGGCTTTGAAGGATGGAGGTTGGGTTGAAGCAATGTAGGTGGAGCTGCTTCAATTCAAGAGACAGAAGGTTTGGAATCTATGTCATCTTCCTCAAGGGAAAACTACCATAGGTACCAAGTGGGTTTTTAGGAACAAGAAGGATGATAGAGGACTTGTCATAAAAAACAAGGAAAGACTAGTTGTTCAAGGATACACACAAGAAGAAGGGATTGATTACACAAATGTTTTTGCTCCTGTAGCAAGACTTGAAGCTATTAGGATATTCCTGGCTTTTGCTGCATCTAAGGATTTCAAGGTCTACCCACTTGATGTCAAGTGTGCTTTTCTATATGGGGTGATTGATGAGGAGGTATATGTCAAAAAATCACCTGGCTTTGCAGACCCAGATCATCCTGATTATGTCTGCAAGCTTGAGAAAGCTCTTTTTGGGCTGCATCAGGCTCCTAAGAAGTGGTATGAGACACTATCACTGTATCACTGTCAGCATGGGTACAAGAAGGGTACTATTGGTGGAACACTCTTCATCAAAGGAACAAGAAATGACTTGATGCTAGTTCAAGTTTATGTAGATGACATTATCTTTGGTTTAACTAATCCGAAGCTCTGCAAAGACTTTGAGAAGCTGATGAAGAATAGATTTCAAATAAGTGCTATGGGGGAACTCAATTTCTTTCTATGAATTCAAGTGAAGCAGGTTGAAAATAGAATCTTCATAAATCAGTCAAAGTATGTACAAGACATACTTGTCAGGTCTCACATGACTGAGTGCAAGGTTGCTAATATACCCATAGCCAGAAACCATTCTCTTGGACCAGATCTTGAGGGGGGTGTGTTGATGAACATCTATACAGGGCTATGATTGGGTCTCTTATGTACCTCACAGCCAGCAGGCCTGATATCATGTTTGCTACATATATCTATGCAAGATATCAAGCCAACCTCAGGATGTCACACCTGGTTATTGTCAAGAGAATTCTCAGATATTGTAGGGTGCTCCTAAATTGGGCCTTTGGTATCCAAAGAATTCTGACTTTAATCTGTATGCCTATACAAATAGTGACTATAGTGGATGTAATATGACTACAAAGTCTAAATCTGGGGGATGTCAATTTCTTGGTGGAAGGATAGTCTCATGGCAATGCAAGAAACAATCCTGTGTATCTGCATCAACTGCTAAAGCAGAATACATTAATGCTGCAAGCTGCTATGCTCAAGTGCTTTGGATTCAGAATCAGATGCTAGACTATGGATTCAACTTCAAGGAGACTCCCATCCATATAAACAACAATAGTGCTATCTCTATTACAAAGAATCCTTTGCAGCACTCAAAGACAAAGCACATCAATATCAGGTATCATTTAACTAGAGATAATTTTGAAAAGGGATTGATAAAACTAGTTAAAGTTAACACAAATGAACAATATGTTGATCTGTTCATAAAAGCTTTTGATGAGCAGAGATTTAAGTATCTTGTATCAGCTATTGGAATGATTAACTTTGAGTAGATTTTCTCTAAACTAAACTCAAGATAGATTTTAATAATATGTATGTCTTAAGTTGTCTATATCATCACCATAAATGCCCAGTTTACTTTGAAAGAAACTTTTCAAAATGATATCCCTTAGAATTCTAAGAATTTTAATCAACATTCTTTCTGAAGACATCTAGTTGTCTTTGGAAGAAAACTATGTCTTCAAAACAAATAACTACTTTTGAGAAATTAACCATCAAAAGAAATTATGATATATCTTCTAAAGCTTATTTTTCTCACCAAGTACTATGTGTATTGAAGGACCATTTTCTTCTAAAAGCAATTAAGTCGCGAAACTTTTATTCTCTCTTATGAATAAGATTTCTGGCATTTGATATCTTTTGAAGCAAAATTTATCTAGGAAGTAAAATTACTCTAGTTAATTTTCTTCCAAAGCAAATTCTTAGAAAACTAAGGAATATTTTCCGAAGCCAAATTTGGCTTCGGAAGTTTTTCTAAAACCTTTCGAACACAAATTACCTTCGGAAGATTTAGACTTCTAAGAAAACTACCTTTTGGGCACTTTTTCAAAGGTGGGATCGACATTCAGATTTCAAAGTTTATTCTTTTTCATTAACTTTATCCCAAAATCCATACCATATATATTCATACAACGGTTCCCCCACTTTCAATATTCTCCTTCATCCACAAAGATTCAAACCCTAAATTCACTTCATCTCAAAGCTACTCAAAATGGCCAACCCTGAGCCACGAAACCAGCCTGATTTCTCCATGCAACTACTCAGACAACATAATCAGGTTGCTCTGTTAGTGTCTGACAAAGATTCTGGCTTCTCAGACGTTTGCTGCTTCTTGGCTTTATCCAACTACTTCACCTCTCTTACTATAAATCCTCCACTATATGATGATCAGCTTTTGGAGTTTTGGAGGACCTGCCAAGAGGTCATTATGGATGGGGAGAAGGCATTGTCTGCCACAGTGGAGGGCAGGGCAATTTTTATCACTACAACCACCATTCATAATCATCTAAGGCTGGATGATGAAGAAGGCGATTTGTCCTTCCCAAAATCTATTATGAACTGGTCCTTCAGGTAAATTTGCTATGAGGGTGATTACTCTGTAAGAACCTTTAAGAAAGGAAACGTCTCCTCCCAATGGAAGTACCTCCTCCATGTTGTCATTCACTATCCATCAAACAAACATGGAGGTTGGGATCAAATTCCTGAAAACCGTTCCTATATAGTCCATGGATTGGTACAAGAGGTCAAGTTCAGGTACTCATAATTTGTTTATACTAATTTACTTGCAAACTTGGACTCCTTAGAATATTACATGTTCCCTAGATATGTCCAGTACATTCTTAATTGTGAACTGGGCTCACAGTTAAGGGGAACAGGTAATGTTCTTAAATTGGAACAGATGAAGCCTGACATCTTTAAGACAATGAGAAAGCCAATTGTTGGCTTCTCAGGGGTAGAAATAGCTCTAGTCCCAAAAATATTAGAGCTTATTGCTTAAGGTGACAACTTAGCAACACAAGCTAATGTTGAATCCACACCTTCCACATCTACACTACCCATATAGCCACAAATCACCATCACCTACCAAAGAAAATCTAAACGAACCCCTACACAAGCTACTCAAGTTATGCAGGCCCCCAAATCACTAATCATGCAGGAAGAAGTGGATACTGGAGCTCCCACTTCTCCTGAGGAGCAAACCACTCCCATTCTCTTTATGATCAGTGCTGAGGTTCCTCATGCTCAGCCTGATGAGCTTATAACCCCAGCCTTAAGCCTTCACTCAGAGTCTCAAAACTTTTATGATCAACCTTCAGGGGAAAGTTACCATCCCCAACTGCTTGACCTCAACCAACCCATACCCAACCTTGAATTCTATGATGATGAAGACATGGGAGTCAGTGAGTATCATGAGTCTCTCTTCTCCATGCCTGCTCAAGGAGAGATGAGTGCTCCTGACTCACCCATGTCTAGCCCACATCATCCACTCACAACTAAGGTAGATCTCCCTAAACCAGTTCAGGAGGTCCATATAGAAGAGGCTCTCACTTTTGCAAGTGACTACATCATTTAGACCTCAACCATGGAAACCCAGACCATTGACACTTCTTTTGAAGCTGTCAGTGTGCAGGGGAAAACCAACAGCCAAGAACCAGGAGCTGGTGATGAGAAAGAAGGCCTTGGTCCTATTCTCTCATCCCCTAGTGATTCTACAAATAAAGATGAGGGGAGTCTGAAACTAAAGGTGTAACAACTGACTAAAACCTATACCTATTAAGTCTCAAAGGTCAGTCACCTGGAAATGCAGGTGACTACCTTACAAAAGAGGGTCAATGACCGGCAACTTGAGATCACCGATCTTAAGGGAAAGTTAGCTGAGAGACCCATCTAGAGGACTCAACCAGGCCCACAAGAACCTATGGATGTGGTGGACCTAACTCCTAGCTCCCCTGTGTAAGAGGGTGATGCTACCAAAAAGGGGGAGAAAGTCCTACTTACAATCACAGAACCTAGGAGTTCCTCTCAGAGTATAGACATAGAGGATTCACCACCCTCACTTGCAGTTGTCCATGCTCGACAACCTCCTCAAGTCCATATTGATGTGGACTCACTCATACAAAGTCTGTTTGAGGAGGGTATACCAAGAGCCATGCCTGCTCCATCTCACCCCTCTAAGAACCCAATAGTGGGATGGAGATATGATGATCAAAGGAGAACCCTGGTAATCTCTAAGTCTCAAGGCCAACAAGAGATATTCAACTTCTTTAACTTGAGATACTATAGGAGCACCTATCTAGTTGACCTCCCACTTCCCAACCCAAGTCAAAACAGGCAAGCTGTAAGGTTGGTTGATAGGATTCAACAAAGGGTGATTAAAGAGTTCAAGCTGAGAACAACACTATATAGACAGAGGCTAGCAGGCAAGACTGTTAGTCAACTAGATGCTGAGGTGGACCCTAAGATTAGCTTCAAAGGGGAAACCTTGGCTGAAGGCCCAGCAGTTGAGCCTGTGAACCTTGAGATGACAAGAACTGCTTCAACACCCACTACCCTCAGTGAGACACCAGCTGGTGAAGGTGTCTCACAGCCTCTCTCTGACCAGAGCTTAAGTGAAGAACCAAGCAATAAAGGCCAAAGCTCTCTCCAACCTGAGTCACACAAGCCTATGAGTGACAAAGGTAAAAGGAAGATGACTCCTGAGGAGATTGAGGAGGAGAAGAGAGAGAGAGGAAGAGTAAGGCAAGGAGAGAGAGTTCAAGCAGGACCCCTGGCTTCATAGAAGCTGCAATCAGGGCTGCCCCCAGGCCGAACACTCAAGATGATGAGTTAAGGGTAGCCAGATTGAATTATTTGGGGTCCAAAAACTACAATATTGATGAACTCATCTCTCTCTCCTTTAAGGAGTTAAATGAACTAGCTGACACTGAGTTGTCAAAGGAGAGGAAGGAGGCAGAGGATGCAAAACTGCTCATCAAGCTCAAGGAAGAAAAGATGAAGAAAAGACACTATAAGCATGTTCCTACCATCTCCCAAGTTCAAGAAAGCCCTGAGACAGAAGCTGTGGCAACTAAGTAACAACCTCAGGTAGACAAAGAAGCAGAAAGACAAAATATGATTAACTTCCTGAGTGCCACAGGCCTCTATCAGGCATCTGCACTTCTTCCCTTGCCATACGAGTACATTAAATTTGAATACCTCAAGCAGCTTGAGCAACAAGTACAAAAAGAACAAAAAGTTGCTAAGAGGAAGATGAGGGAAGAAGCTGCAAAGTCAAGAGCCATCATCCAAAAGATTATAAAGAAGTCTACTGATAGGTAGAGGATGATAAGCTTCTTGAAGCTGTATGAATTCTCAAGAAGGAGGGTTGGCCCAATGTCTCTATCCACCATGGATGAGCACATTATGGTGATCAAGAAGCATATTAAAAAGGATGAGCTTATTAACTTGTATTCTCTACCAAGTTAGGCTGCACCTGAAGTTGAGGTCAAGGATGAGCCATAAGAGACAACACAACCTGGACCGAGTGCTAAACCACAGCCAACTTCATCTTCTGATCCATAGCAGGGTCCTGATCCTTCTCCTTCTGAACCTATAAGGGAAGAGGACCCAACAGAGGGAGACAATCAAGAACAATCTGGTGCTGCAGGCCAGTCTCCTTAGTTAAAATATAGAAAGAGGAAAACGATGGCCACTAGATGGGACAAGAAGAAGAAGAAGTCCAAGGCATCCACCTCTACACCTCAGGATGGGTCAGAACAACCTGAGGGTGATCAAGAAGAGGCTGCTCATTCAACTCCCATACAAGTAGAGCATCTTCCTGCTGGGAGACCCATCTTGTCCTGGATCTTTGCTACTAATCTGGACAGATGGTATATCTTTAGAGATCAAGAAGGACAAGAGGTTTACTGCTGGCAAGACATACTTGATCTTCCTCTGCATGATCTCTATAATATGAGGAGATACTATGAGAGTTTGAGGGATCCTGACCAAATGATGAAGAAAGAAATGGTCTTGATCCTGATACAGACTTTCAATAGATAAGTAATCTCATCTGTTTTGGTAGCATCAACCTAGGGGGAGTTTGTAAGGTTTATACTTAAAGGCTGATGCAACCAAAGCATCCAAAGAGCTCCCAACACGTATGCATGAAGTACAGAGTAAAGTAACTTTGGAAGTTTTACACCACTAAAAGGAAATAAGCTAAGTGTAAAATCTTCCGAAGCCAAATGACAAAATCTTCCGAAGCCAAAGATGAAGTCTTTTGAAGCTTTAGAGACAAAGTCTTTCAAAGCCAAAGACTGATTTCTTTTGAAGATAGAGAAGGCATTCTTTCTCTGATCACCTTTTGACTAAAGCTGAACAACTTTCTGCTGCCACTCTGAAGACTCACCAACTTATATGAGTTGGTGAATAGGTCCGTGCTTTTATCAATTATAGATTATGGTCATTGGTCTGTAACTATCTACTTTTGTACCTTTTATCATTTTTGTAATATATTAGGATGTGAGCTATGGCATGTCACAGTCATTAGTCAAAGGGTAATCTGCCTTTTGACTCTACATTGATCTTGTTGTTTAGATTGGTGTATCCAGCTGGCCTTCAAAGTATGGCCGACTGTTGGATGTAGTATAAAGTGTCTCAAGTACTTGTATCTTATGTATGCTTTGTAACACTTGTAAGAACTTGAGAGCAATATACATCATTTTTGAAAACCATATTTGAGTGCTCATGTTCTTGTTCTTTTACTTGTGTTCTTTGTATCATCTAACTGGTTTCCTATTTGATCTGCTAAGTGTTTCATATCTCTTCACCTTGTGAAACTGTTGCATTGACCACCTTCACCGGTGCTACGTAATACATAATGGTCTAGAATGAGGATTAGATTGTAGGGTTGTTCAAAAGAAAAGACTATCATATAATGCTTATGTGAGAAGTCTATGTTAGTTATGTTTAAATCTTACTAAACCAAATTGTTGTTCTTGGTTTTTGGCACTATTATGAAAACCCAAATGGATAGCTTAGTTATGATTTTGTTGATCAATTTTAGTTGGAAAATCAAACACTTAGTTAAGTGACCAGTTATGAACTCAACCTGGTTGAACTAGAACAAATCAAGTAGTTAGACAGTATTCAAAGAGCTTGTGAGACTGAAAGGAGCTTTTTATTTTATTGAGGATCAAAGGATCATTTGGCTTGGCTTTCCATAGATTTAAGCCTCAAGGATAGAAGAAATGAACGTAAGACCTTTTTTAATAGTAAAGATGATTTTACCAACTCAACTCAACAGTAATGATTTTATTGGTAAACTTATGGTTATACTATATTTAGAGAATATCTAACATAATGGCCAATAATCTAAAAAATATATTATATATTCTCAATTCTTCCATATGCCAGGTTTCGGAAATCGATCATACATTAACAAAACTAAACACCTAAATGCCAAACTATTAATATTTGGATAAAATCATTTTTAAAACTTAATCACACAAAATATTATTATTTTATAAAGTTAAATATCTATAAGAATCAATATTTTTAATATATTTAAATAAGATAACTATTACACCAAACCATAATTTTTGTGAAATTTTTTATGTTTTCAAATATTACAAACTCATTATAATGTTACCCTGCTCTTAAATCTAGTATGGATGGTTGTTGATAGAGCCGGATTCGAGATCGGCGGTCTCCAATTGAAATTAAAAGAACAATAAACTTGAATTAAAAGTAGTCTTGCTCCAAAATTTTCTTATCTATCCAAATGCCAAATTACAATGCTTAAATAGAAAACCAATGCATGCAATCCTATACTACGTACGTGGGAATCAAATATTACGTGGGCATTAAAACTGAAAGCATGAAATGATACTTCTCCTAAATGCAAGCCTTAAATAAACGTGGGTGATGTCTTCATGGGTTACATGGGTTAATGGGTCAAAGGGTGATCCGTATCAGTTGTCCTGTCAGATTCTTAAAATATCACCACGTTTTAAAGTCGACGGTCTAACTAAGTGTAGTATTTCTTGATAATACCTAAAAAGAGGGCAATGCTGTACAAATCAAGAAGATCTACAACCTATATCATGTTTTTATTGAAGCCAAAAAGAAGGCACATGAAGCTATTATAACGAAGAAGATAGAGATTGAAGAAAAAAACAATTGAATTAACAATAGAAAAGCCGTCAAAAACAAAATGTAACTCAATCCAAACAATTTGTTATCGTATTGTTTGGTGGTAAAACTTTAAAGGAATATAATCAAGTTGTAGTTAATGTTACGACTACTGGTCAATGACTACTTGTTTATGATTCTTAGTAAATACCGAAACAAATATTTTATTAACCTTTATCCTATCTTATTCTAAAAGAACCTTCATCTGGCTACCCACCATTCTTTTGCTAGGCAAACTCTTTGATAGAACAAAACTAACTCAGGTCGATTCAACACTCAACAAAGCATTTAATACACATTTTGACATTTCGAGTTTCTGAACGAAATGCTTCAATTGAATGATGCCTTCTATGTATAGCCCTCTTCAAGCATTGTTGCAGACTATAAGATCTAAGGGTTACGGTTAATAACCTTTGTTGTCGGTCTAATTAAGCCCGCCTCAATATGACGGACCACAAGGTGTGTGGTTATGGTCTCTAACCTTAGTCCATGTCACCCCCCACGTGGCAAACACAAATTTCTTCTTGCTCACTATGTTACGATTACGATACGTAACCTTTCCATTCTCAATAGTTTGAGTTTTGGGGTTTTACTAACGCGTGAATTAAAATTTTCCACTTTTTAATGGTACCTGATATAAACTACTTTATTTGTATTTTTAATAATTTTAGGTAAGATATAAATTAACAAACTAGTTTACTACATCAAAAGAAATATTTTTTTTCAAAGGTTATTAAAATATTATTTATAACTAGTTAGTATGCCCCACGTGTTGAAGCAAAAATATGGATATTGCAGGACCGTTGAATGGGGGTCAATACAACAGTTATACAAGGTGGGGAGAATAAGAACACTTACTAGATCAAATAGGGAACCGGTTAGGATGAAACAAAAAATACAAGTAAAGAACAATAACAAGAACAAGATAGTATAAATATACGTTTTCGGGAAATAAATTTTAGGAAAATCACTTAACCATAAATTTTTGTGACAAGAAACCAAAAATTTAAATAATTTTTGATAAACTAAATTATAAATAAACGTTTTTGGGAAATAAATAAGTAAACAGATGACATCCAAATAAAATTAAAAAATGTTTTTGTTGTGATATTCGTAAAGGCAATGATTTAGTAAGAATTTAAACATATAAAATGAAAACATTTTTACCCAATTCCATCCATATGTGAGTTTATTTTTGAGACTTAAACAGCTTTTGCATTCATGCAATTCTACTTTCATTCTGGATTAAATTGAGGGTGTCTTATGATACGTATGATTAGAACTTGCCTTGGGTATACATTTCAAGACCTTAATTAGAATTTGTTGCATAAAAGTGAGTTAGGCATTAGGAAACCTTAACCATTCAAGCCCCAACCATTTTTTTTAACTTTCCTTACCCGAGCATCAACCCTAGTTAGCCCCGTTGAGCTTAAACATTTTTATTTCTTGATCACCTGAAACACCAAGTCACTTAACCAAAAAGCCTTCAACAAAACCTGTTTTTTGTTAAAGACACGTTTTTGGTTTATAAAAAAAAAGAGAGAGAAAAATGAAAAGAAAAGAAAATTTTGGTCTTTTACCGGCAGACCTAAAAGAACTGGAATGCATTATTTTGATTTCAATTTACTTTGTTGCCTTCACCATGCAAAACCGGGACTTCCCACAAAAATTTGCGAACAAGTTTTCAACCTCAAGTTCAATGCAAGAAAGAAATGGCGAAAAAAGGAACAAGTTCCACCATTTTATGGTCAAAAAGCGCTATAAAGAGGCGGGTAAAAAGATATGAAAGATGCCCGAATTGTGGAAATTGGTCCCACAATGGAAAATGCAAAAAGAACCAAACTGAGTCCCAATACGAATACCCGAAACTTATCCGATTGGGTGCTATTAGGCTTTAAGCTGAACGATCCTTACGAAAGGAAAGTTTTTGTGTATCTTGGGGTGAAAGACAAAGTAAGGTTTTTGAAAGCAGAGTACGGTCTTAACAATCTGACCTTAAATGATTCCTCAAGTTAGCATATCTCTTCTAGCTTGAAGTATTGTATAGGGAGCCTTCTACGGCTTTCTTTGTAGTTTATGTTAGAAAAATAAGCCAAGACCATCGTCTTTAGCATTTAGCCATTTTTTACAAATAATCCATACCCGAGTCCAAGCCATGTTACAACTCATCGAAGACCTAATAATTTATGCAAGTAAATATCTAAGTAGGTGGAGATTTGATCCCTTAACAAGCATATGATTTCACACGTATTCATACTAGGCAATTGAGCGTATTAGTCATACTTAACCTTGATTATGACTCCATATATTTAAGCCAAGTGTGAGTGTATCTTGTTAAGAGTATGGATTTTTACATGTTAATAATCTTTACTAACGAATCTATTGCTTGCTAGGATATCATTCTGCATATGCTTGAAATGTTTACATTTGGATGAAATAATGTTTGCTTGCGTATTTCCCGGAAAACATATTTATAATTTGATTTATTTTGTTTTTGGTGGAATTGTCATTTTAAGTGATTTTGCTTGAGGACAAGAAAAGTTCAGGTGAGGGGATGTTTGATGTGCTCTAAATTATACATAAAAATTCTATCAAAAGCACATCAATTATTCCTTAATATCTCCCTTAAAATGATGATTATGTACTTAAAATTATTAAATTATGTTTTCAGGTGTTTAAAAGGGCAAGATGGACAAAAGAAGCATGTTTAACAAGAATTTGAAGAAAACCAAGCTTTGGAGTCCAAGCATGGGGTCATGACTCCTTAAGCACGCCCCATGACTTGCCTGAAACACACCCCTTGGTTAAAATGGCACACCCCCATGTTTGGACATCTGACATGACAAAAAGTACTATCCCCCAAAAGGAGTCACGGGGCTGTGCCCCACCCTAAACACGGGGCCATGCCTTTTAGACATGGGGCCATGCTTAAACACTCTAGAAAGCCTATAAATAAAGGCCTAATTAATCATTTGAGAAAGCTTTTGGTGGGGAGAGTTACTCTGCTGAATTCTCTCGGGAATCAAGAGTTGAGGATCATTTGGAGGCTCCGGAGTTGCATACAACACTTGGAAGAAGCTCGGGATTGTCTAACCATCAACCATTGTGGATCACCAGTTTGATTGTTCCATTTCCTGATGTTCATATCTATCTTCTATGTTACTTGTTGTTATGTGCAAGCTCATTATGAGCTATACTCTTATCATCATCCTAAATGGACGAAACTTATGTAATTTGTGATGGACTAATGGTGTGATTCATATTATGTTAATATTATAGTAATCTTTGGAAAACCTTTGATGGGTAGCATCTATATTTGAATGGGAAGTTATAAACTTATGATTTGTAATTGTGAATGTCATACAAGGTTGAAAATGTATGAACTAACTTTTATTCGCGAAACCGGTCTTCATAATAAATCCATGGCTAATGAACTAGAAATGCTTATTAGAAATCAAATCACCTTAACTTTCTGATCATTTGCGAGTTCCTTTTATTAGTCTGAGAAATCTACAGTAATTGTTATGGTTTTATAAAATTAATGGTATGTTAGAAAGGAACCCGATCAACTTTCTTTTTAGAATTAAGTTATGTTTTCAGAAATCGTATGTCAAAAGGATATAGGAGATTTACCTACATTACTAGTGGCTTTGATTTATTTAGTAAGTCTCATCCTGATGAAGTCCTAGTCACTACGGAACGGATAGATGAGAAATCGCGTTGGCTCACATTTATAAACATTAACATAATTACTTTAATCAATATCTTTAATCACACCACCAATTCATCACAGTTACATAAGTGTAATCTAATTAGGATGATAGCCTTTATTCCCTGGTTTTAAATCCAAAAGTTTCAATCTTATTTTTACTTTGTTTTAATTATTGTTTCTAAACCCTAAAAATCTTAATTAAATCAATGCAATTTATTATTTTCTCAAAAAAAAAAATCTAATCCGATAGTCAATCATTACGGTTGTTGAGTAGGCTTGGTGTGTCTATGGATTGATACTCGGTTCTTACCATCACTATATTACCACATAACAGATACACTTGCCTTTTGTGTGTGTAGTTTAATATTAGCAATAACAAATTAAAACTGAATCTGTGCGAAAAACCTTTATCAAAATATATACACTTTTCACACGCATCAGGTTTTTGGCGCCTGTTGCCGAGGACACACGGCAGTTTTGAAAGACAATCTATATTTTTGACTATCTTGTCTATATCCTGTTTATATATTTTTGTTCAAATTTATTTTGTTTTTGTTAGTTAGTTAGTTTAGTTACATTTGCCCGATTCATTCTAAGCCTTAGTAAGTTTATGCTTCCTTAAGTTAGTGTATGTTCGTCTCGTCTAGTCCTGAACTTGTTTCGCCTCTTTTGTTACCCGAACGACTTTCCGTCAAAGGTTAAGCGAAAGACCACAACAAACAACAACGATTATCGAAGAAGACATTTTGGAAGGTACACCATCCGAAGAAGACATAGCTAACCAAGACGAGGAAATGAAGATGACACACTATGCCACACCATCAATTGATGGTTATGCGTCTAGTGTTGTCCAACCAGCAATAGTGGCGAAAAATTTTAAGATTAAGTTTAGCATTATCTAACTTGTAGAAAACTCTGTTCAGTTCCATGGATTGCAAGATGAAGATCCTAACGCTCACATCTCACGATTCCTTCGTATCTATGCAACTTTCAAAATCAACAACTGTTCAGACGACGCCATTAGACTAAGACTTTTTCCATTTTCACTTCGAGGCCTAGCCATTGACTGGCTTGATTCGCTTCCGCCTGATTCTATCAATATATGGGCGGAAATGGCTTAACGATTCCTTTTGAAATACTTTCCACCCGATCGCACTGCCAAACTGAGAAGCAGCATCACAAACTTCTGCCAAGACGATGATGAATCCTTACATGCAGCATGGGAGAGATACAAAGGTCTCCTTCGCAGATGCCCACATCACAGACTTAATCTGTGGCTACAGTGTCAAACCTTTTACGATGCAATTAGCGGTGCATATAAACAAGCTGTCGATCAAAGTGCGGGAAGAGATTTCGGAAGTGTCACGCCAACCAAGGCATACCAAGCCCTAGAAAGAGCAGCTAAGAAGAGCTTTGCTTATAATCCTTTAAGAAACAAACCACATTCTTAAGGCATTCATCAAGTAGACTCTGAAACACTAATTGTAGCCCAGTTAGATGCCCTAACAAAATGATTCGAACATTTGCAAGCCGAACTGAAGAAAATCCCAACATGATGCATCACATGCGGAAATTCACACAAGACCAATGAATGCCCATAAGGCATTATGATGGTTGAAGATGTTGATTACGTAGGAGGCCCAAACAACTCATATGACAACAAATCAAATTGGAGGAACAACTCGAATTATAGAGAAGCTGGTAATAACCAATCATCATCTAGATTCAACCAAAGGCCACTTTACTAACAACAGAAACCACCATACCAAGTTCTAAGCAGTAGTAACCAAGACTGTGAAGCATCATCAATGGAAGACTTATTGCAACAATTGTTGATAACCACACAAGCCACAAATGAATACATCCGGAAATCTGATCGAAGAAATGAGGAGAGGTTCCAAAGAAACGAGGCTGACATCAAAAGCAACAAAGCATCATTGCAAACCATTGAACACCAAGTAGGTCAGATAGCACGACAAGTATCCAAAAGACCCCAACGTGCTTTGCCTAGCAACACTGTGACAAACCCTAATGTTCAAGTGAAAGCCATCACCACAAGGAGTGGCAAAACCACTCAAGGTGATGCACCTGCGTTGCAACCCATCCTTGAAGAAACAGAAACCGAAACTCCAAGTAATGCAAGTGATAAGCAAAAGCAACTTGTTACTGCTGAAGAACCAGCCAAGAAATACATACCACTGCTACCCTATGTTCCACCACCTCCATATCCAGGTTGTTTGAGACAACAACAAATGGAGGCATAATATGGAAAATTCCTAAGGTTGTTCAAGCAACATCATATCAATCTACCCTTGGTGGAAGCCTTAGCCCAAATGCCAAATTATGCTAAGTTTTTAAAGGGTGTGTTGTCAAAAAAAAAGAAACTAGAAGAATTATCACACGTAATTTTAAATGAGGAATGCTTTATGGTTTTTCAAAACAAACTACCTCAAAAGATGACTGATCCAGGAAGCTTCACAATACCTTGCCTAATAGGAAATCTTTCTGTTAGTAACGCGTTAGCTGATTTTGGTGTAGCATTAACCTTATGCCTTATGCGGTTTTTGAAAAGTTAAACTTAGATGAACCTAGACCTACTTGTATGAGCATCTAGTTAGCTGACCATTCTATAAAATATTCGAGGGGCATTGTGATTCTTGACATGGATGAGGAAAAGAATGTTCCTCTTATCCTTGGTCGACCTTTCTTAGCAACTACTTGAGCTATCATTGATCTTTGCACCGACAAACTTACACTTTGAGTGAATAAGGAGAAAGTGACATTTGACATAAGACAATCCATGAAACATCCTCAACATCATGATGACTCTCTCTATTACATTGATGTTTGCCATTCGATCATTTAAGGAAATCTCTTGAATATGAAGCTTGCAACACTCAATTAATAGATGTCCAAACCACCAAACCCATCTATGAGAATCAAATCATTTCAGAACTAGAAGTTGATGAAACATTATCTCATCAAGAAGCATTCAAGATCATCGAACAAGAACTAGAACATAAAGACAAACCTTCTATCAAAGATCCTCTGGTTTTAGAGATCAAAGAATTTCCCTCTCATCTTGAATATGCCTTTCTTGAAAACACATCTCAACTTCCTATCATAATCTCATCCGCCTTATCAAATGATGAGAAGAACAAGTTGCTCAATGTGCTTAAGGCACATAAACAAGCAATTGAATGGAAAATCATGGACACCAAAGGAATCAATCCATCCTTTTGTACTCACAAAATACTGATGGAGGAGAACTTCAAATCCGTTATTCAACCTCAAAGACGTTTAAATCCGAGCATACAAGAGGTTATAAAGAAAGAAGTAATCAAACTGCTAGATGTCGGTTTGATTTACCCTATTTCTGATTTGCCGTGGGTCAGTCCTATCCAAGTTGTTCCAAAGAAAGGAGGAATGACTGTTGTAACTAACGAGAAGAATGAGCTTATTATAACTCGTACGGTTACAGGAAGAAGAGTTTGTATCCACTATCGCAAACTCAATGATGCTACAAGGAAAGATCACATCCCTCTGCCTTTCATTGACCAAATGCTTGAGAGATTATCTAGAAAAATGTTCTATTGTTTCCTTGATGGTTTCTCAGGTTATTTCCAAATTCCTATTGCTCCCGCAGATCAAGAGAAAAAGACATTCACCTGTCCATATGGCAAATTTGCTTATCGGCGAATGTCTTTTGGATTGTGTAATGCCCCTGCTACATTTCAAAGATGCATGGTAGAAATCTTTCACGATATGATCGAACATTCAATGGAAGTTTACATGGATGACTTCTCCATCTTTAGGAACTCATTTGAACAATGTCTTGAAAATCTGGAAATGATGTTGGTTAGATGTGAAGATTCAAACCATGTTTTGAATTGGGAAAAGTGTCACTTCATGGTTACTGAAGGAACAGTGTTAGGACATAAAATCTATCGAGTAGGGCTTGAGGTCGATCAAGCCAAAGTCCACACTATTTCTAAACTTCCACATCCCACAACAGTGAAAGAAATTAGAAGCTTCCTAGGTCATGCTGGATTCTACCATCATTTCATCAAAGATTTCTCAAGAATTGCACGACCAATGACTCAACTTCTTGAGAAAGACGCACAATTCGTATTTTCAGACGAATGCATTAGTGCATTCAATTTGCTTAAGGAGAAACTGGCAACAGCTCCAATCATGGTTTCCCCTGATTGGATGCTACCATTTGAACTCATATGCGACGCAAGCAATTTCGTGGAAGGAGCCGTATTAGGCCAACAGAAAGACAAGCAATTCCACCCAATTCACTATGCGAGCAAAACCCTAAATGATGCCCAAGAAAACTACACCACCACCGAGAAAGAGCTTCTTGCGTTAGTTTTCACATTTGACAAATTCCACTCGTATCTAATCCTTTCAAAAAGAATCTTTTACACCGATCATGCAGCCCTTCGTTATCTATTCAATAAATAAGATGTAAAGCTAAGACTGATTCGTTGGATACTTCTTCTTCAAGAATTCGACATTGAAATTCGCGATAAGAAAGGAGTAGAAAATCTGGCGGCAGTTCATATCTCGCGTCTTGAAGATTCAAGACATTCACAAACTGAGGAATCCAAAATAGATGATAATTTTCCTCACAAATTCCTTATGCAGATCCGATCCTCAATCGATGAACATCCTTGGTTTGCCAATTTTTCAAATTACTTGGCAAGCGCAATCCTTCTCAAAAGAATGACTTATCAGTAAAAAAAGAAATTCTTTGCTGACATTAAGCATTACTATTGGGAAGATCCGTATCTATTCAGAATCGGTGCTGACCAACTTATTCGCAGATACGTGTACGAAAGTGAAGCGGAACAAATTGTAAGGCACTGTTATGAAGGACCCACAAGAGGACACCATGTAGCAACCCTAACAGCCAAGAAAGTCTTTGACTCTGGATTTTACTTGGCCACGATCTTCAAGGATGCTAACAACATGGTACGCACCTTTGATGCATGTCAAAGAGCAACCAATATCTAAACACAGGATGAGATGCCTTAGAGACCCATTCAAGTATGTGAGGTATTTGATATATGGGGTATTGATTTCATAGGGCCATTCCTGGTGTCCTTTGGCAATCGTTACATCTTGGTAGCAGTCGATTATATCTCAAAATAGGCCGAAGCTCAAGCCCTACCTACCAATGATGCAAGAAACGTTGTCAGATTCCTTAAGAAACTATTCCCTCATTTTGGTGCCCCCAAGGCTTTAATTAGTGACCGAGGAATGCATTTCTGTAACAACCAGCTCGAAAGAGCAATGGCTCGTTATGGAGTGCACCATCGCTTTACAACTGCTTATCATCCACAAGAAAATGGTCAAGCTGAAGTCACTAATCGAGGCATCAAACAAATCCTTGAGAAAACTTTAGGTCAAAATCACAAGGATTGGTCTACCAAGCTAGATGATGCATTATGGGCTTTTAGGACAACCTATAAGACTCCTATTGGCACCACACCGTTCAAATTAGTTTATGGGAAGTCGTGACATCTATCTGTGGAACTGGAACACAAAGGCTATTAGGCACTTAAAGCAGCAAACCTAGACCAAAACATTGCAGGAAAAAGTCGATTTCTACAAATCCAGGAACTAGAAGAATTGAGAGAACAAGCATATGAAAATGCTAGGGTTTACAAGGAAAAGATAAGGAAATTCCATGACTCTCGATTAAAGAACACTAAATGATTTAATGTGGGAGAACGTGTCTTACTACATAACTCTTGTTTATGTTTGTTTCCTCAAAAGCTTAAGTCACGTTGGTCCGGACCTTATACGATTAAAAACATTATTCCGAACGGTGCCATCGAAATCAACGACCACGACGGTTTAAGTTTCAAGGTAAATGGTCATCTTTTGAAACCATATACCGATGGACCAACCAAGACTTTCTCGGAGGAATTACACCTCCGGCCCGAGGAAGACTATGTATGGAGAAGGGTCGCGTTGAAGACCCGAAACTTAAACGCGGCACCTGTACATAGGTTTTTCTTTGATTTTTAACTTTTTCTAGGACCTCACAAGCACAAACATGGGGCCGTGCCCCATGAAGCATGCCCCTGTGCCTCTAACAAAAATTTTCCACGATCTCCGCTGACGACTCTGGAACGTTGCAGGTCGAATTTAAGATGAATTATGACAAACACGGGGCCGTGCCTGGCTAAGCATGCCCCCGTGATTAACTTTCCCGACCTGTATACAAATACCACACTTGTTCCAAGCTTTCATCACATCCATTCCTGCTTAAAAACATCAAAAATGAAAGAATCAAGTCACGGAAGCTCAAGCTGGAATCCTGCAAAGAAACCGCGTTCTGAAACGCGAGAACCAATGACGCAAGAATACTTCTTCAAGTTACATGAACTAATCAAGCAATTGACTGAGATGAAACTCATCGCATCCTAACGCCTAGCTGAACTCATCCAAAAAGTTCAAGAAATGAGCGAGGAACTCGTTTCCGTAAACCGCCAGCTTGCGGAATTAAGTAACCGCACTTCACACTATCCCATCCCAAACCTTCCACACTAAATATGTGGTGGCTTCTTTTAGAAGTATTCCATGATGTGCGCTAATGCGCGTTAAAGAGTCTAGTTTTGCAGTTTTAGACTCTCGATTTTTAACCTATCATGTAACCGTAGGACCTTAGGAAATGTAATTGTTATTTGCTTGTTTTAAATTATCTCTAGGACTATTTTTGTAACTTTTCTTGTGATTTGGAAGTGATAAAACTTAACTGAGTAAATTACGTAACGCGTAACGCAGAAAAACGGAACAAAAAAAACTAAAACCGGGCAACAAAGGGGAGGCACGCCCCCGTGACCAACAATGAATGACAATTTTAGACTTGTTTCAGCCATTTGTCTTATTCCCCATCAATTCTCCGTGATAAAAATCGACCTCATGCCTACAAGCCCGTATCCACTTCAATTTTCACCACCTTTTCCATTTTTCTTTCTTATGTTCAAGCATTCTTCCATTTCCTTTCAAGTTTGATTATCCAAGAGGTTAGTGTTACTAATTCCTAGTTTTAATGATGGTGATTTACGTGTAGTTAGGTGATTAGGTCTCTAAACAACCGAAATCCTAGCCATTATATGTAAAACCTTGTAATTAAAAGTTCTATGAAATGATGAATACTTTAAGCTTCTTGTTCATGTTTATCTTTGTAGTTAATTAGTTTGTTAATTATTATGTTTAGTTAGTTTATTGTTGTTTATGTTTTTCCTTTCGTTGTTAACATGACTATCTTCATAATTCGTGGTTAAATCATTGTTAAGCACATTCAAGTTACAAGAGTTCAATTGTCAAACAAGTGATGTTAAACACATTATATATTTTGAGTACCTTGAACTATTAACAAGTGATTAAAATGATACATGTATAATCTTTCATTTTTCAAGCAAGAAAATGTTAAACCCATGCTTAATCAAAGGTTTACAAACAAAACCACGCGTGCTCGAGTTAAAATCATACCACAAAATGTTAACCGCACCCCCATGTTTCACGAGACACACCCCCATGTTCAAAAGTTTTTCTTGAATGTCAAACTTTTAACTGTTTTTAAACATGATTTGAACAAATATGGTGTATATCTTATGAAATCCATGTTTGTCACTAACGTAATGAAACTATTCCAGAAATTTGTTTCGTATAGTTTATCTTATTTGTTTAAAATTTCAAGATCATGAATCATCCCTATTTAGAATTTGAGGGAAGCCATGAAAGATAGTGCTGTGACAGGCTGCAAAGACTGTTACAAAGGGCCGAAAAATCACATCTATAAGTAGATGAAGAAACCTTGGCGGCTGTCGAACAGCTCGAAAGATATAATAATTTATTGAGTGTTCAGTGGAAACGTCTGTTTTCATAAAACAAACCTTCTATTTATGAACTGACTCTTGAATTTTTGGCATCTTTTAGATTTAGCATGAAAGACTCTAATCCGTGAGATGATCAAGCAGTTTCATTCAGACTTGGGGGATGTTGGCGAAAGACATCCATCACATTGTTTAGTGTCTATCTAGGTATCTATACAGAACAAGAAATGGAGGAGGAAGCAATATCGGGAATGCCAGCATACCATACCTTTCCAGACAAGGAAAGTAAAGACGTGGAAAGTGGTGCCATGAGAAAAGCATTTTAGGAGAGAATTGGAACAGGGGTGTTCAAATCAAGTAAAACCAAAAGTAGTCAGATTCAAGAACTGCTGCTGCATTACATACATCGGTTACTTAGCCATTCGATAACAGCTCGTGGTCAAAGTGAGGGAGTTGTTAGTTTGAGGGACTTATTCATTTTATATTGTATGGTGAAACAATTGCCATGCAATGTTGGGTATTTTTTTGTAATTTGTTTGCTAGAAATGCAACTGTAGGTGCTCCAACACCCATGTTGGGAGGAAGCTGGATTCTGAACCTATATGAGAGCTATAGGTGTAACACGGAGGGAACTGAAGGAGTGATGCCAAGACTGTTGGATTTGAGCATTTGCACGAGTATGTACATGATAACAAACCTACAAAATCGATAGCAGAGGTTTATGGATAGAAAGGGACAAATCTGGGATCCGGCGGATCCCGAAGAAATCATCATGGACCTCGATATACCGGCACAGCATGAAGAAGTCGAGGCTTTTAGTTCACAAGCTGGAGAATTCCCGAGTATGTTAGACCTTTATGAAGCAATCCAAACCACCAGCAACTATGCAAGGTGATCTTTGGAATACACATAACAAGCATTCAACCAAGTCAAAAATCTGCATTCCCGAGTGGATGACCTGAGCAACGATGTCACGTACATCAGGAACCGGATGTATCATGAGTGGGGGGATATCCCGCCACAAAGCCCTTGAAAACAGTATCACTTTCGAGGCGCTGGCACAGTTGTTTAGTGCCAATCTATCTTTTAATTTATGTCATTTAATTTTATTTCATGTGTTTAGGATTCTAATGTTTTCAATAAATTGATGATATTTCAGGTGATCCCGAGGATTCTAACAATTTAAGGCGACTTAGGGTTCCAAGCACAAGTGTCAAATTCATCATTTTTAGGGGAGTTATTTCATCACCTTTCACTGTTTTAATATATTAAACACATTGGGGACAATGTGTATTTTAAGTGTGGGGATAGGGTAATTTACACATTTGACACTTTGCTAAAAAGGTCCAAACTGAAAATTTTTAGAAAAATCACTTAATCATTAATTTTTGTGACAGAAAACCAAAAATTTAAACAATTTTTGATAAACTAAATTATAAATATACGTTTTTAGAAAATAAATAAGTAAACAGATGACATCTAACTAAAATTAAAAAATGTTTTTGTTGTGATATCCTTAAAGGCAATGATTTAGTAAAAATATAAACATGTAAAATGAAAACACTGTTTTCCCAACTACATCCGTATGTGAGTTTATTTTGAGTCTTAAACAGCTTTTACATTCATGCAATTCTACTTTCATTCTAAATTTAATTGAGGGTGTCTTATGATACGTGTGATTAGAACTTGCTTTGGGTATACATTTCAAGACTTTAATTAGTATTTGTTGCATAAAAATGAGTTAGGCATTAGGAAACCATAACCATTCAAGCCCCAACCATTTTTCTTTTAACTTTCCTTACCCGAACGTCAACCCTAGTTAGCCCCATTAAGCTTAAACGTTTTTATTTATTGATCACCCGAAACACCAAGTCACTTAACCAAAAATCCTTCAACAAAACCTGTTTTTTGTTAAAGACATGTTTGTGGCTTATAAAAAAAAGAGAAAAGAAAAGAAAATTTTGGTCTTTTACAGGCAGACCTAAAAGAACTGGAATGCATTATTTTGATTTTAATTTACATTGTTGCCTTCACCACGCAAAACCGGGACTTCCCCCAGAATTTCGCAAACAAATTTTCAACCTCACGTTCGACGTAAAAAGAAATGGCGAAAAAATGAACAAGTTCCACCATTCTGTGGAATTTCAAAAAGCGCTATAAAGAGGCGGGCAAAAAGATATGAAAGATGCCCGAATTGTGGAAACTGGTCCCACAATGGAAAATGCAAAAAGAACCAAACCGAGTCCCAATACGAATACACGGAACTGATCTGATTGGGTGCTATTAGGGTTCAAGCCGAATGATTCTTACGAAAGGAAAGTTTTGTGTATCTTCGGGTGAAAGACGAAGTAAGGTTTTTGAAAGCAAAGTACGGTCTTGACAATCTGACCTTAAACGAGTCCTCAAGGTAGCATATCACTTCTAGCTTGAAGTATTGTATAGGGAGCATTCTACTGCTTTCCTTGTAGTTTATGTTAGAAAAATAAGCCAAGACCGTCGTCTTTAGCATTTAGCCTTTTTTTCCAAATAATCCATACCCGAGCCCGAGCCAAGTTACAACCCATCAAATACCTAATGATTTATGCAAGTAAATATCTAAGTAGGTGGAGATTTGATCCCTTAACAAGCGTATGATTTCACACATATTCATACTAGGCAATTGAGCGTATTAGTCATACTTAACCTGGATTATGACTCAATATATTTAAGCCAAGTATGACTGTATCTTGTGAAGAAGTGTGGATTTTTTACATGTTAATAATCTTTACTAATGAATCTATTATCATTCTACATATGCTTAAAATGTTTACATTTGGATGAAATAATATTTACTTGCGTATTTCCTGAAAACATATTTATAATTTGATTTATTTTGTTTTTGGTGGAATCGTCATTTTAAGTGATTTTGCTTGAGGACAAGCAAAGTTCAGGTGTGGGGACGTTTTATGTGCTCTAAATTATACATAAAAATCCTATCAAAAGCATATCAATTATTCCTTAATATCTCCCTTAAAATGATGATTATGTACTTAAAATTGTTAAATTTTGTTTTCAGGTGTTCAAAAGGGCAAGATGGACAAAAGAAGCATATTTAACAAGAATTTGAAGAAAATCGAGCTTTGGAGTCCAAGCATGGGGTTGTGCCTCATTAAGCACGCCCCCATGACTTGCCTGAAACACAACCCCATGCTTAAATTGACACACCCCCGTGTTTGGACATCTGACATGACAAAAAGTATTGTCCCCCAAAAGGAGTCACGAGGTCGTACCCCACCCTAAACACGAAGCCGTGCCCCATTTAATACGGGGCCATGCCCGACACCTTGTAAGGTTATATTAGAAGGCTGATGCAGCCAAGGAAGCCAAAACAACCAAGGTGCTTCCTGCATGCACTGATGTACAAGGTAGAAGTTACTTCAGAAGTTTTAAAGTCTCCATAGAAAATATTCTAAGTGTAAAATCTTTCTAGCCAAAGTCCAAATCTTTCGAAGCCAAAGATGAAGTCTTTCGAAGCTTCAGAGGCAAAGTCTTCCACAACCAAATGTTGTGAAGACTGATTTCTTCCGAAGACACAGAGGACATGCTTTCTCTGATCTACTTTTTCATAAAGCTGACTTACTTTCCGCTGCAACTCTGAAGACTCACCAACTTATACAAGTTGGTGAAAAGGTCCTTGATTTTGTAAATTATGGTCTTCGGTCTGTAACTTCCTTGTAAGGCCCCATTCCCAGGAACCCCACAGTTGGTCATCCATAGCATTTTTCATATTAAAACACATTCAGGTTCATCAAAACAAGACAACTTTGTAGCGGAATAATTAAATAAAAACCATAGCATTCATTAAACATTACTTTTGGCAAAAAATACATTATTATTGCTAGTTACAAAAGAACATCTAGTTGCATTTCAAAACAAAAATAACTTTTTAGTGTGCCATAGATTCCAGTCTTTATTTGCCAAGAAGCTTCAACTCCGTGCCACCCTCAGCAACCACATTACCTACCAACTGATATGCATATAAAAAGTCAGTGTTGCTGAGTGAGTCCTCGTTTAATAATATAGAAAATATACTTTTGTAAACTTCACATGGTGATCATTCATCATCATACATAATCCATCATTAAGAGATTCTTTATCTTAAATTCTTTCATTATCTTTCTCTTTCAATAACTAGGATTGCATAAAGCAAGAGACTACATTGTTGGTTGGCAACAGATGCTGAACTCCTGCCAGTAAACGTTTATCATGGTAGCTAACCCATGGTAGTTGATCCACACTGCAAGGCAACAAGCATGCTCATGAACTTGGATCCCATTTATACATTGGTCGATCATAAGGAATACATCCCAGATCTGCCTTACTTGGGCAGAACGGCCACACATCAGTTGAGCCAATGTCAATCGGGGTCATGAATCAAAAATTTGGAAAAGTTTGCAAGGCTTTTCACCTTTTATCAGGGCCCGGGGTAACATTCATTAAGTTTCACTGTCCTTCTTTTATTCCTTTATGCCTACTTGGTTATGAATAATACTTTTAAGATATCCATTACCTTATAATCACTTATCGTGAAATATAATAACTAACATTCATAACAGCAGCATATAATAAAGCATCAAACAGTAGAAACATTAAACAAACATAATCTTTCCTTATTCATCAATACTTAACACTTAGATTCTACTCCTAAAATTCTAGAAATTTCAGAATAATTCTTAGTCCCCAAAGAAATGCGGATGAACAAAAGTAAATGCGGATGGAACTATAGCAAATGCGGATGAACAAATGCGGATGAAAGTCATCATAAAATATTCTAAGTGTCCAAAGAAGTGTGGGTAGAACAAATGCGGATGAACACTATAGCAAATGCGGATGAACAAAAGACTTAAACTGTTAAATGCGGATGAGCACAGTAGCAAGTGCGGATGAACAAAAGACTTAAACTGTTAAATGTGGATGAGCACTGTAGCAAGTGCGGATGAACAAAAGACTTAACTGTTAAATGCGGATGAGCACTGTAGCAAGTGCGGATGAACAAAAGACTTAGCTGTTAAATGCGGATGAGCACTGTAGCAAGTGTGGATGAACATTTATCAAATACGGATGAACAAAACTAACCTGCAATGCAACTCATCCCATTACCAGTTCCCAATCATCATTCTAACACATTCTTAACACAGATCTATCATGCTACACACTTAGAACATACTAAACATCACACACATCATAGGAAAACATCTAAAAACATACACCCAGTCGCACGTCATGTTAGAATTCATAGTTTTTTTTAGAAAACCTTCTGTCCAATATGCATAACAGCCCTAAACACTTAGAAAATTAGTAAAAGAGGGGATCTAGAACTCACCTTAACAGCTTACGAGTGAGACTTCTTCAGACCCGTGAGCAACCTCGAGTTCTAGCACCTAATCACGCCAAAAACAACCAGCCAAACAAAAGGAGACACACAAGAATCAGTCCAGCAGCTCGAACACAACTGGAAATCGAGCAGAAAACACACGAAAACCTTACCTACAAGCAGATCTTCCTCCCTCTCTCTCTAGAATTCGGTTTGCAGCTTCTCTATCTCTCTCTAGCAGCCGAGAACCAAGTCTAAAAAGGAAAGAGTGGGTTGCCATTCCTCTTTTAAATCCCATAATGGGCAAGTTTTCCACTTGCATAACTTTAACCCCTTGACTTGGGATATTTCACCTTTCTCTTTTTTTTTTTCCTTTCAGTAAATTTCCAGGTGTTACAAGTCCACCCCCCTTATAAAGGTTTCGTCCCCGAAACCTCACTCCTAATGCTGCCTCATCTCTTCCTCAGTTTCCCACGTAGACCTGGATCCTTTCCGGTGCTTCCCCTGTATTCGCACCAGTGGAACCACTTTATTCCGCAGCTTCTTCTCTTTTCTGTCAATGACGGCCACCGGCTACTCCACATGATTGAGCAGTTCCTCCACCTTGATGTCCCCGAGTGGCACAATCATATCCTCGTCGGCTAAGTACTTTCTTAATTGAGATACATGGAATGTCAGATGGATTCCACTTAACTCATCGGGTAGCTCTAACTTGTAAGCCACCTCTCCAACTCAAGCAATGATTTGGATAGGCCCTATACTTCGGGCTTAGCTTACCTCGCTTCCTGAACCGGATGATCCCTTTCCAAGGCGAAACCTTCCATATAACTCTATTGTCCGGCTTGAATTCAATCAGTCTATGTCTCTTATCGACATACGACTTCTGTCTATCCTTTGCTGCTTCCATAAAGGCCTTGATCTTTTCTAACTTTCCGGTCATAGACTTGATCACCTCAATGCTCTCCAACTCCTTCTGCCCTAAGTCACCCCAACATACGGGCATTCTACACTTCCTATCATATAGTATCTCGTAAGGAGGTATACCAGTGCTGGTAGGATATCTGTTGTTATATGAGAACTCGGCTCACGGTAAGTGTTCATCCCAACTTCCTCCGAAGTCAATGTCGCATGCTCGTAGCATATCCTCCAGCGTCTGAATCGTCAGCTCCGTTTGACCGTCGGTCTGAGGAGGGTAAACCGTACTAATATGTAGCTTCGTCCCCCTTGCATTCATGGAATCTCTTTAAAAGACTAAGATGTAAACTGGGTGTCATGGTCAGACATTATAGACACTGATACACCATAACGTGTCACAATCTCTTTGATGAACAGATCCCCAATCTCTCAGATGAATATGTCTCGCGGATCGGTAGAAAGTGAGCAATCTTTGTAAGGTGGTCAACTATCACCCATATAACCTTCTCATCCTTACGGGTTGACTTAGTCAATGGTAAAGCTATCTTGGAGAAGTCTTGGATGAATCTTCTGTAGTAGCCCGCCAAACCCGAGACACCATGAATCTCAGATGGCCTCTTTGAAGACTTCCATTGCATCACCATCTCAACCTTCTCCAGGTCCTCCTTGACCCCTTCAGGATTAACCATATGACCCAGAAACTGAACTTTGCATAACCAGAACCCACAGCTGAGTCAGCACCACTCGAATATGTCCGGCATGCTCTTCTTTGCTCTTCAATAAATTAGGATGTCATCGATAAACACAATCACTAATTTATCTAGCATAGGCCGACACACCCGATTCATCAGGTCAATAAAAGCAGCTGGTGTGTTGGTTAAACCAAATGACATAACGAGAAACTCGTAGTGTCCATAACGCGTATAAAATGCTATTTGGGAATGTCCTGCTCCCTCACCTTCATTTGGTGGTAACCAAATCGGAGATCTATCCTCGAGAACCAACTGGCACCTTGAAGCTGATCAAACAAGTCATCAACCCCTGGCAACGAATACTGATTCTTCACAGTCAACTTATCCAGCTCACGGTAGTCGATACATATCCCCATGCTACCGTCCTTCTTCTTTACAAACAAGACCGGAGCACCCCAGGGGGAGATACTCGGTCGGATGAACTCCTTATCTAACAACTCTTACAGCTGAGTCATCAATTCCTTCATCTCAAAGGAAGCGAGACGATACGGCGCCTTCACAACAGGTTGGGCACCAGGTATCAAATTGATCTGGAACTTGATTTCGCGATCCGGTGGCACACCTGGTAGATCCTCCGGGAATATGTCTGGGAAGTCACATACGACCGGTACATCGGACAATCGTGGTATTGATACATCCACATCTTTCACATAAGCCAGGTAGGCACTACCTCCATGCCTCATGCACTTCTCGGCCACCACCATTGAAATTACCTTCGGAATTGCACTAACCCTATCGCCGTAAATCGTCACCGAACTCCCATCAGGTGTGCTCAGTCGAATCATCTTCTTGCAACACACAATATTTGTCTCATAAGCTGCTGGCCAACCCAATCCTAGAACCACATCGAATCTGCCTAGGGCATCACGAATAATTTGCAGTAAATCTATGGCCTTCCAACCCTATGTCACAATCCTCTATTAGATCAGAAGTCCTAGTAGACTTACCAATGGCAGTTTCTACATCGAAGGGCTCATCAATACTTCTACTTCTAATAGGCAACTTATCACAAAAGGCAGTAGAAATAAAACTCTTACTAGCACCAGAATCGAAAAGCACAGAGACACAAATTTGGTTTACTAGAAGTGTACCTGACACCGTGTCGGGGTCCACCCTAGCCTCCACCCAAGTTATAGCGAATGCTCTAGCCTTCGCCCTCCACCCACCTTCTCAGTCCACTTCTTCACCCCAGAGCTCTCAGCCCTCGGCTTCTTGCAGTCCTTGCTCATATGCCCCTTCTCACCACAGTTATAACATTTCACCACACGACAACTCCTTGCCATGTGGCCCTCTTTCCCACACCAAAAGCAGGCATTCGATCCCCACCTACATTCTCATACATGCCCCTTCCCGTACTTCTCGGATGCCTTCACTCCTATCTCGGCTGCAGCCACCTTGCGTCCCTCTACCTTCGCCCTTTTGCCCTTGGATGGGAAACCGCCACCACCAGCACATTTTCTACTCCAGTTCTCCCCCCTCCTCTCATCTTCCCTTATAGCCCTGATGACACCAGTCACCACAGATGGAAAAATTATGTGCATGACTTGGTGAACTCCCTCAGCTACAGCCTCCTTCACTATGGTCATCAGGTTAACGCTCTCATCCCCACCTTCATGGTGATGAAACTTGGGCTCTTCAGGAGCCGCTTCAACAGTCCTAGCCCCATTCCCCATGACACGTGGTCAAACACCACGTCCACCGCGACCTCCACCTCTAGAAGCCCCCGAAGATCGACCACCAGCCATCCTCTAAACACAATAAGATTCAAAAACCAACATGGTCATTCAAGGTAATGGCTTAGATTATGTCAAGTATAGTAAGTCCCTAATTACAGTGGCCAGTTGTGATTAGCCACTTACTTTACTCTTCATTTCCCAAGCATTTCCTATCCCGACTACATCAATATCCAAATCTACTAAGCACATAAATCAAATAGCATACGCACATAATACCGGTTAACTTTATGAAAAAAATTACCTAATGGCACGTAGCTACTTAGGCTGGCATCCCTCCATTTGGTCCCGTTCTCAATTTAAGTTTAGGTTTTGAAAATAATTTACCCAATTCTCTTAAACTTTGGCTCTGATACCAACTTGTAAGGCCCCATTCCAGGGAACCCCACAGTTGGTCATCCATAGCACTTTTCATATTAAACCACATTCAGGTTCATCAAAACAAGAAAACTTTGCAGCAGAATAATTAAATAAAAACCATAGCATTCATTAAACATTACTTTGGGCAAAAAATACATTGTTGTTGCTAGTTACAAAAGGACATCTATTTGCATTTCAAAACAAAAATAACTTTTCAGCGTGCCATAGATGCAAGTCTTTATTTGCCAAGTAGCTTCAACTCCATGCTACACTCAGCAACCACATTACCTGCCAACTTATATGCATATAAAAAGTCAGTGTTGCTGAGTGAGTCCTAGTTTAATAATATAGAAAATATACTTTTGTAAACTTCACATGGTGATCATTCATCATCATACATAATCAATCATTAAGAGATTCTTTATCTTTCATTCTTTCATTATTTTTTCTTTCATTAACTAGGATTGCATAAAGCAAGAACCTACATTGTTGGTTGGCAACAGATGCCGAACCCCTGCCCGCAAACGTTTATCCTGGTAGCTAACCCATGGCAGTTGATCCACACTGCAAGGCAACAAGCCTGCTCATGAACTTGGATCCTATTTATCCGTTGCTTAATCACAAGGATTAGACCCCAGATGTGCCTTACTTGGGCTGAACAGCCACATATCAGTTGAGCCAACGTCAACTGGGGTCGTGGACCAAAATTTGGAAAAGCTTGCAAGGCTTTTCACCTTTTATCAGGGCCCGGGGGTAACATTCATTAAGTTCCACTGTCCTTCTTTTATTCCTTTATGCCTACTTGGTTATGAATAATAATTTTAAGATATCCATTACCTTATAATCAGTTATCATGAAATATATTAATTAACATTCATAACAGCAGCATATAAGAAAGCATCAAACAGTAGAAACATTAAACAAGCATAATCTTTCCTTATTCATCAATACTTAACACTTAGATTCTACTCCCAAAATTCTAGAAATTTCAGAATAATTCTAAGTCCCCAAAGAAATGGGGATGAAGAAAAGTAAATATGGATGGAACTCTAGCAAATGAGGATGAACAAATGCGGATGAAAGTCTTTAGAAAATATTTTAAATGTCCAAAGAAATACAGGTAGTGCAAATGCGAATGAACAAACTTAATGCGGATGAACACTGTAGCAAATGCGGATGAACAAAAGACTTAAACTATTAAATGCGATGAGCACTGTAGCAAGTGCGGATGAACAAAAGACTTAAACTGTTAAATGCGGATGAGCACTGTAGCAAGTGCGGATGAACAAAAGACTTAACTGTTAAATGCGGATGAGCACTGTAGCAAGTGCGGATGAACAAAAGACTTAACTGTTAAATGCGGATGAGCACTGTAGCAAGTGCGGATGAACACTTATCAAATGCGGATGAACAAAACTAACCTGCAATGCAACTCATGCCATTACCAGTTCCCAATCATCATTCTAACACATTCTTAACACAGATCTATCATGCTACATACTTAGAACATACTAAACATCACACACATCATAGGAAGACATCTAAAAACATACACCCAATCGAACGTCATGTTAGAATTCATAGTTTTGTTTAGAAAACCTTCTATCCAATATGCATAACAGCCCCAAACACTTAGAAAACCAGTAAAAGAGGGGATCTAGAACTCACCTTAATAGCTTACGAGTAAGACTTCTTCAGACCCGTGAGCAACCTCGAGTTCTAGCACCTAAACACGCCAATGAAAGAGCCAAACACAAGGAGACACACAAGAATCAGTCCAGCAGCTCGAACACAACTGGAAACCGAGCAGAAAACATATGAAAGCCTCACCTACAAGCAGATCTTCCTCCTTCTCTCTCTAGAATTCGGTTTGCAGCTTCTCTCTCTCTCTAGCAGCTGAGAACCAAGTCTAAAAAGGAAAGAGTGGGCTGTCATTCCTCTTTTAAATCCTATAATGGGCAAGTTTGCCACTTGCACAACTTTAACCCCTTGACTTGGGATATTTCACCTTTTTTTTCCTTTCAGTAAATTTTCGGGTGTTACATTCCTACTTTGTACTTGTTATCCTTTTTATAATATAAAAGGATGTGAGCTATGGCATGTCATAGTCACTAGTAAAAAGGCAATCAACCTTTTGACTCTACATTGATCTTGTTGTCTGGATTAGTGTTTCTAGCTAGCTTTTAAAGTATTGACGGCTGTAAGATGTAGTATAAAGTACCTCAGGTCCTTGTATTTCTTTTTATGCTTTGTAAAACTTGTAATAGAACTTGAGAGCAATATACAACATCCTTGAAAACCATATTCATCTGTTCTTGTTCTTAGTTCTGTCTCAGTTACTTGTGTTCTTAGTATCATTCACACAAACCCGGTTCCCCATTTGATCTGTTAAAGTGTTCTAAATCTCTCCTTATTGTGAGACTGATTGTATTAACCATCCCTTTAACCGGTCTTGCAACTGGTATCAGATCTTTTTAGGCTCTTGATTGTAAGATCTCACCATCTTAAATCCCTTTAGTTTCACAAAACACTTAACAACTCAAATGGCAGCTATCTCAAACGTTGATATGGATACCGGTACTATGAAAAAGTCTCAACTGATCACTCCTAATGACTTTGGTAATTGGTGCCAAAGAATGGAAGGCTTCATCAAGTCTCAAGACTTTAGGATGTGGGGATCTGTTATCCATGGACCTCATGTACCATCCACCTCTTCAGCTGCTGCTAGTGGTGGTATGATACAAAAGGAAGTGGCTGATTATTCTAATGAAGACTAGAAGAAGATTGACATAGATCAGAAGGCCATGACCACCCTTCAAACAGCTCTTCCAAACTCTATCTACAGAGGTTTCAAGAAGTGCAAGACTTCCAAGCAATTATGGGATGCACTGAAGTTGATGTATGAGGGGTCAAATAAAGCAAAAGAAAACAAGAATGACCTTTTAAAGCAGCAGTTGAAAGGACTGAGATTGTGAATACTCTAATGGATGTTAGACAGGTGAAATCATGACTCAACAATACTTCAGGTATGTTGAGATTGTGAATACTCTAATGGATGTTAGAGTAAATCTTGAGAATAGGGACATTGTGTGGAAGTTTATGTCCTCTCTTCCCAGACAATGGACACACTATTATGTGGTCATTAAAAGGACTGAGAACCTCAAGACCCTTACCCTCACTGGGTTGTATGGTATCCTCAGTGGCTACCAGATGGAGATGAACATGCAAAATCCATCTAGTAACTCCAACAATTAGCAGAGTTCAGCCCTTCATGTGGTTGAAAGGGATTGTAGAGAACCACAGCATCATCTCATCTGCTACCCTGACAACTCATAAAAAGGTCCTTTCATCACCTTCCCGGAGACACCAAGAGAGAGCTACATCCATGGAAGCCCATTCCAAGAGACAAGCTCTTCACAAGCCTTTGTGTCACTGATGAAAGCATAGGTAACTTTCTCTTTACCTTTGAAGACCTGGACTATATACATCCAGATGATTTGGAGTACATGGAAATAGTCCAGCAAATGGATCTTCTCACTCACAGAGCCATGAAGTTTTGCAAGAGGATAGGGAGGAAGTTTTCTAGCAATGTAACCAGTGGAAAGTTTGGTCTAGACAAAAACAAAGTGAAGTGTTACAACTGTAACCAAATGGGACACTTTCCTAGAGAGTGCAAGGAACCAAAGACAAATGGTGGCCAAGCACAAACCATACCAAACTACACTGACGGAGCTCCCTAGAATAAGAAGCCCAAGCAGTAAGCTTTAGTTGCTGTTGAAGAAGGTGGCTTTGACTGGAGCTTTCAGGTTGAGGATGTATCTCCAAACCAAATACTGATGGAAGATCAAGAAGAAGCCAAGGTATTAGAACATCTTTGTACACCTAAATGTATTACTTAAGTTAAATGATATAGGTCCTATAACTTAGAGATGAGAACTTATCTTGAGTCCTTAAAAATTTTTAAAATCTGATTTCAAAAAAGCTAAAAATGATTACAAACTTAAAATAGAAGACTTCAAGTTGTCTTTAGAAGAAAATTATGTCTTCAAGTCAAATAACTACTTATAAGAAATTTATCTTCGGAAGAAATTCTGAGATATCTTCCAAACTTAAATATGCTTCTAAGTACTTACATCTATTTAAAGGACAATTTTCTTCCTAAAGCAGATTTCAAGTTATCTTCGAAGGAAAATTACGTCTTCAAGTCAACTAACTACATATAAGAAATTTACCTTCGGAAGAAATTCTACGATATCTTCTCTAGCTTAAATATGCTTATAAGTACTTATATGTATTTGAAGGACAATTTTCTTCTGAAAGCAATCAAGTCTTGGAAGATTTTGAGAAAGTCATTTCAACTCTTAAGCATGAACATACCAACTACAGGACTCAAAAAAGATCTCATCACAAAGTTAACTGAATGCTAGGCTAAGCTTGTGATAAGCAAAGCCAGGGCAGATGTGTTCTTGAAGAAGAGACCTTCAAGAACATGATATCCTCATCCTTGCATGCAAAAGCTTGTTATCAGAATAAGCAGGGACTGGGATCTATTGAGATAGCTCCTCCACACATTCTATTATCTGTAAGACCTCCAAGGTGTGGAACTTGTGAAGATGAGCTTCCCCTCATAGACCCCATAGATGAAGAGGATAAAGAGGAGATAGTAAAGGATGATTCTAAGATGAGTGAAGAAGATCATCCTAAAAAGGGTCACTATTCTCCTGAGCAGAGAAAAGAATCTGGGATGACCAAGTCTAAGAGGAAGAACTTGATCAGGAAAGCAAAGAGAAATCAAAGAAGGCTCAAGAGATCAAGGCCACTTTTAACTCTAACCAAAAACAAGTGTTTATCTCTGTAAGATTTGAAGTGGGGAAGGCTGAAGACTCAACTATGAACTCTAGTAACAGGAGTTCTAGTTCATGTCCAACTCATCCAAGCAAAGAGAATAAGGCTGATCAGCTATGCATCACTGCTACACAGCCTGAACCATCTAGTTCCAAGAGCAAGTCACACCCTAAGAAGCTTGCTGCATCATCTGTGAAGATGAAGATGGAGGTGGAAAGTGATCAAGTTTAGTCTTTCTCTCAAAAGAAGACTCTCAGAAGGAAGCAAATGGATTGCATCATGTGTGGTAGTACTTCTCATCTTGCTAAGGATTACATCTACAATCCTAAAAGTACTATTCATATGATCAAAGAGAAAACTTCTAAGAAGAACTAGCTTCAAAAGGAAAATATTTTCCCTTCGGAAGCTCCAAGGTGAAAACGAAGACAAGCACGAGGAGAGTTAACGAACTTCGAGTCAATTAACGGACCTAACAGTGATGGATGTCACAGAAATAGCTACAATTTTTTACTTTTTTAATTTTCCCCTGTTTTTTTAAACACATAAAACTTTTTTACATAACATTATTTTTTTAAAAAATTGCACCATAAAATTGAGTATTTTATCCTATTTAATATGAGTATAGTATTACTATACTTTTTTTAAACTAACACTTTTTTAAAACATTCATGTGTTGTACGTATAACTTGCGTGATTATTCACTACGTAGTTGTGAACATAGCTTGTGTAATTATCATATAACTTGCGTAATTATAAACAAAACTTGTGTAGTTATCTTTTATAACGTGAGTAATTTTACTTTGCGTAATAATAGCTATAACTTGCGTAGTTATGAATATAACTTACCTAATTATGTACCTTCTATGCATAATTATGGGGCGGACAAAACTACCCCTCCACGAAAAAACACGTGTCATGTTCTGGTTTGCACAAAAATTACACTTTGTATACTAACCGGCCTCTATATATATATGTTTATGTGTGTGTGTGGTGTGTGTGTGTGAGTGTATATAGGAGAGAGTTATCTTTAGATAACTTCTATTTTCCGTGAGAACTCCGAGAACTCACGAAAAACAATAGATACCAAAATTTTATATAGATACCGATAATTATTATCAAAATATAACATAACATATGAACTTATATGTGTTAATTAACACGTATTTGTATATTTTAAAATTTTACTCATGTGTAACCTTATCTTTTACACATGTGTAAGCTTACCGTTTACACATGTGTAAGTATATACCATTTACATATGTGTAAAATTTTAAAATATACAAATATATGTAAATTATCACATATAAACTCATATCAAAATGTTAAAATTAATAATAATATTAGTATTATAATTAAACTAATATTTTAATTGTTTTACATGAGTTCTCGTAGTTCTCATGCATAAAAGTTTATAATATACAAATACGTGTCAATTGACACATATACGTTCATTTAAAAATGCTATATGTTAGTAGCAGCAACAAAAACAACAACAACAATAACAACAACAACAACAATAGTAGTAGTAGTAGTAGTAGTAATAATAATAATAATAATAATAATAATAATAATAATAATAATAATAATAATAATAATAATAATAGGTATCTAAATAAAATATTTTTCGCGAGTTCTCGGAGTTCTCATGGCCGCCACCGCCACTGCCACCAATTATTTCAAGCTTTCTGTGACACCAATTTCAATTGAAACACTCATACATCGTAATCAAGTTCTATCATTCTTTCAAACCTGCAACTTAGTCATGCATCACCTTCTAATCATTCTAAACTCTAATTGGCTGAGGGTATTTGATCATCATCATAATTGAAAGTTTCACATGAAATTAATTAGATTATCATCATCTTTAACATCTTGATTTGATTCCTTCTCCAAACATATTTTTCTAGTTATTGTTGCTATCAATTTAACATGAGGAAACCGTTGGTGTCTAATCTAGAATAATATTATTCAAATCACATTCAAATATCAAAGCGAGTATTCATTGTCTATTTTTATATGTTTATTATTTGGGGAAATCATGTGACACTTATACAATCAATTATTATTCATTGTTATTCTATTTCAAAATTCAATTCAATACATTCTATGTTATTACTTGTAAGAATGTGTGAATAGTTAGATGAACTAGATGATAACATAACTGCAGGACTGATGAAGGGGAGCAATGCAATAGTTTCACAAGGTTGGAGAGACTTAGAACACTCAACAAATTAAATAAGAAACCGGCTTAAAATGAAACGATGAACACTAGTAAAGAACACAATAAGAACACAAGTAGATGGTTTTCAAGAATGATGTATATTGCTCTCAAGTGTTTTAGAAAATATTACAAAGCTTAGTCCTAAGGATTGGTACCTGAGATACTTTATACTAAATCCTACAACCGGCCATACTTTGAAGGCCAGCTGAAACACTAATCTAGACAATAAGACCAATGTAAAGTCAAAAGGCATATTGCCTTTTGACTAGTAACTATGACATGCCATAGCTCACATCCTTATCTATTACAAAAGATAAAAGTACAAAGTAAAAAGTTAAAGACTCTAAGACCTTAATTTATAGTTGATAAAAGTATGGACTTATCACCAACTTATATAAGTTGGTGAATCTTTAGAGATGACAGCAAAAAGTGGTTTAGCTTTTGTTAAAAACATGTCAGAGAAAGCATGTCTTCTTTGTCTTCGGAAGAAATCAGTCTTTTGGCTTCGGAAGACTTTATCTTTGGCTTCGAAAGAAATGGTCTTTTGGCTTCGGAAGATTTAATACTTAGAAAATTTCATTGAGTTGTATCAAATCTTCTAAAGTAACTTTTCTTGTATTTCAGATGTGCATGCTGAGAGCTCTTTGGTTGCATCAGCTTCTAAGTATAACTCTCACAAACTCCCCCTAGGCTGATGCTACCAAAACTGGAGGATAACTTTAAGTCTTGATCTTCATTTGTTGAAAGTTCTCATCAGAATTAGACCATTCCCATCTTCATTAGTTAGTCAAGATCCCTTAGATTGTCAAAATATCTTCTCATGCCATAGAGATAATGCAGAGGAAGGTCAAGCATGTTTTTCTAGAAGTACACATCTTGACCCCTTGATCTTTAGTGACATACCATCTATCTGGGTTAGTAGCAAAGTCCCAAGACAAGATGGGTCTCTTAGCAGCAAGTGGCTCTACTTGAATTGAAGTTGGGATGAGCAGCCTCTTCTTGATCACCATTAAGATGTTCTGACCCATCCTGAGGTGTAGAGGTGGATGTCTTGGACTTCCTCTTCTTCTTCATGTCCCTTCTGATGGCCAATGTTGGACCAAAAGAACCAATGAGCCTGATCAGAAAAACCTTTAAGTCCCACAGACATTACAACAACTGAAGTAGTCTGCAACAGCTGAAGACATCAACTGATAACAAGGTCTGAAGACAAAGTCTGAAGTGAAAGAGCTGAAGACAAAGTCTGAAGTGAAAGAGCTGAAGACAAAGTCTGAAGACAAAAGCTGAAGACAAAGTCTGAAGACAAAAGCTGAAGACAAAGACTGAAGACCAAGTTTCAGATGTTGTCACAACAGCTGAAGAAGATCTCTTCAGTAGTTGTGATGGTTTCCTTTCAGTAGTTTTATGTTTCTTGTAATCAGTACTTGTAGTTTTAGTAGTTTTAGTTTCATCTTGTACTTAGCATACTCTGAGATGTTCTCAGTTGTTGTGAACATTCTCAGTAGTTTGCTTACTTTCAGTTGTTTGTAATAATTCTGTTAGATGTCACTATCAAGTGACATCAGCAGACGTCACATTCCTTTATATAAGGAATGTTGACCTAATTGTAAGGTGTGCAGCTCAGCAAGCTCAGCGAAGCTTAGCGGCCGCCATACCGAAGCATTTGTGCATGAATGATATTATCCCTTTTGCAGAAAACCCTCTTTCTCTATAACCGTGTACTGTTCCATTGAATATCTATTGTGTTCTTGCTATATTTGTCTAATTCTTGTTCTAATTCCGCTGCGATTCAACTCTAATTGATCGAACTTAGATCGCTGATCCTGTCAAATGGTATCAGAGCGGGTTAATCATTGATCGGTTTTACAATTGATCATTGAAACTGCTATTTCGTTATCTAAAGTTTGATCGAATTAGCATATTTGCAAGAATTGGTTATAGAGATTGATCTTCTGCTGCTTCTGGTTAGTCAATTTGAGTTTCTTCTTGGTTCAAATTGAGTTTGTTGTGTTTTTGTGCTAAATCTGTTGAAACTTGATTGAATTGGTTTGAATCTGAGAATGACTACTCCATCTAATGACCCTCACAATACTGGCTCCTCAACCAAGCCTCCGATGCTGGTTAGGAGTGAGTATAACATATGGCAACGAAGAATGCTCCATCACCTGTCTGTTAACAGTTCAGGTTGTTGGACATCTGTGGTTCACGGTCCACACAAGCCTATGGTGAACAATCCGGAGACCAACCAAATGGTTCCGAAGAAGAAGGAGCAATACTCAGATGAAGATCGTAAACTGTTTGAGATTGATGCTAAAGCCCATGGAATTCTGGCCATGGCACTGCCTAATGAAATCTATTCTGGGCTTATGCATCATGAAACTGCTCATGACCTCTGGAATGCTTTGAAGGAACAATTCGGAGGAACTGATGAGGTCTTAGCAAACAACAGAGAAATCCTCGCCCAACAATATGAGACATTCTCTCATAGGAAGGGTGAGACACTGACTCAACAGTTTGAGCGTTTCTCCTGCTTGATCTCTGAGCTGAAAATGGTCAAGCATGAGTATACTAACAGCCAGATGAACAACAGATTCCTCAGATCACTGCCTGAGAGATGGGACACATACACCATTGTCCTACGCTCCAGTGCAAATCTGGATAGCCTATCTCTCACCCAACTCCATGGGAAACTGCTTACATTTGAAAGAGAGATAGAGCAGAAAAGGAAACTGGCATCATCAGGAAAGCTCACTGATGACTTTGTACCAGGGAACACTGCCTTGGTCGGTCATGAGTCAGAATATGCTGGATCAGAAAGCCATTATGATGAGCATATAGATTTCTCTTCAAACAGTTCTGATCATGCATTTGTTGGTGTTGACAGTCATTCTGGGTGTAATAGTGATAATTTATGCTTTATCATGGATGATTTGATGGGTATTGCTGATGATGATTTAGAAGAGATGGATATTTTGAGCCAAATGGCCTTGATCAATATCAGATCTCAAAAGTTCTACAAGAGAACTGGTAGGAAATTTCCAGGACTCTCTGGCAAAACCAAAGTTGGTTTTGACAAGAGTAAGTTGAGGTGTCACAAATGCCACAGGCTTGGGCACTTTGCAAGAGAGTGTAGATCAACTGGATCTAACTCCTCTGCACCCTTTGTGACCTTTCCAAGCAATAGTTCACAAAACAAAGGGCAACATCCTGCTAGTTCTGGTCATCACTCACAACCTCAATCTCCTGCATATTTTGTCCCTCAGGGTCCAATGCCATATCCATATCCCTGCTATTACATGCCACAGCCAAATCCAGTTCAAGTTCCTATAGCACAACAACCTCAAGCCCTACCTGAGCCTCAACCATCTCCATCACAATCTCAACCTCATCACAGCTTCTTCACACCAGGAGTTGTTGACTGGAGCAGCTTACCAGATGATCTTTCTGGTTTCAATGAGCAATTATTTGCTGGTGCTGGTCAACATGGTGGTGAACATCCTTTTGGGAATCTTGCTCTCATGGCCCTGGAGTCTACTGAGGGTTCCTGCTCCAATGCATCATCTTCACAGGTAACCCAGGTATCTTCTGAGGCTAAAGCCAAGTTATGTTCTGAATCATGCATAGCTGCCTTTGTCTCTATTAGAGAGGCAAATGTAGCTTTAATCAATCAAAATCTTGAGCTTGAGAAAACTATTTCCAAAAGAAAAGCTGAGTATGAGTCTGCTCTTAATGACAAAGATGATGAGATTTACAAGCTTAAATGCCAACTTAATGATGAAAAGGCTAAGGTAGAGGTCATACTTGAGAACCACAGAAGTCTCAAAGAGACACTTGCAGCTACCCAAGTTGAGTGTGACCGCTGGGTAACATCCTGCAAGGGATTTGAAATGCTTCTCAGCAAGCAAACAGCTTCAAATGTGAAGTTTGGAATAGGTTACAATCATACTGCACCACCTACTGATTTTACTTCAAAATCAATAGTAAAATCTGAAGGTGAAAGTAATTTCCAAACCACATCATCATGTGATTCATCCTCAAATGATAATACAAAATTAGAGGATGAAGTCAGTGTTAAGATCTCAGCAAATCAATTGCCTGATGGTTTAAATGCTGATAAACACATGAAGCTGAGCAATTCAGATGTTGTCCCTCAAAGTACTCCAAGTACTGAAGGGCAAGTCACAACATCTGAAAAGCATTTCAAATCTGCTGAAATAAAAGGATTAACAACTGCTGAGGAATCTATCATACGGTCTTTCAGGACGGATAGAGAACAGCTGAAGAACAAGTCTTCAGTTGTTACCGATCCTTCAGTACTTAACACAAGTACTGAAAGGAGGAAAGTACTGAAGATCACACCTTCAGTAGTTTCCACTTCAGCAGTTGATCAATCCAAGATGAAGAATAAGCCATGTGAAATATGTGGTAAATTCAATCATCTATCTGATGAATGCTGGTACAAAAAGGGTTCCAAACTCAACAGAGATAAGCTCATTAAAGAAGAGATTAATAAAATGAAAAATGAGTTTGAGACCAAGTTTGTACCACAGTCATCTCAAACTGATAAACCCAAGGCCTCACCAAAATCCAAAAAGAAGGATGGGGTTTATCAGAAAACAGCTGATAGTGTTCCTCATGATAAACATCAGACTAAGTCTGTGAATTTCAAGAAGGAGGAAATGGTGGGTCACAGGAACTCATCAAAAACAAGTACTGATGTGTCAAATGAGCTGAAGGCTTTAGCAACAAATCAGACACAACTTGTTATGATGGTTCAGCATTTGTTGGGGAGAGTTAACCAACTAGATGCACCTGTGATCAAACCACTGAAAAGGAAATCCAAGCCCAAATCTAAGAAATCCATTTCAGCACCATCTCCACCTTCATCAGCTGTTAATCATGAGAAACAAGTTATGGTTAAATCTGTTGATGAAAACAGACCCAAAACCAAAAAGGTTTGGGTCTCTAAAGCTAACTAGTTTCTTATGATAAATGCAGGGTTCTTCAGCATGCCAAAGAAGCATCTGGTATGTAGACAGTGGAGGATCTATGCATATGACTGGGAGCAGTTCTCTTCTTAATGACTACTCTCAAGGAAAGAAGGGATTTGTCTCATTTGGAAATGATGCTAAGGGTTACATCATCGGGAAAGGATTTGTGTCAAATGGAGAAATCAGATTTGATGATGTTAACCATGTGGAGAATCTCAAGTATAATCTACTGAGTGTCAGTCAGATGTGTGATAAAGGGCATGTTGCACTTTTCACAAGCCAGAACTGCCGGATTCTGTCTTCCAAAGTTCTGAGGCTGATTGACAAGGTATTGGATGAACATACTCTCCTGAAGGCCAACAGGATAGGAAGAGTATATGCCTTGGATTTGTCAAAGAAGATTGATTTAAAAGGTCATCCTTGCCTGTTCTCCAAGGCCTCTCCTCAGGAATCTAAACTGTGGCATAGAAGGCTGGGTCATGTTAATCTCAAAAACATGAATCAGCTGATCCACAATAGTTTAGTGAGAGGTCTACCAATAAAGGAGTTCCACTGTGATGAAACCTGCACTGCTTGTTTAAAAGGAAAACAACACAAAGTTTCATTCCCTCCTATAGAAGAACCAAAGTCCACTGCCTGCTTGCAATTACTGCACATGGATCTCTTTGGTCCTGTGAGAGTAATGAGCATGGCAAAGAAGAAATACTGTCTGGTAATTGTGGATGATTACTCCAGATTTGTATGGACCTTCTTCTTGCATTCAAAGGATGAGGCTGCTCAGACAATTATTAACTTTGTGTTGTATGTTGAGAAGCAGTATTCCCTATCAGTCAAGTGTATAAGAAGTGATAATGGAACTGAATTTAGAAACCATACACTTGATGATTTCTACCTTTCAAAAGGAATCAAGAGGCAGTATAGCATCCCAAGGACTCCAGAACAAAATGGAGTAGTGGAGAGAAAGAACAGGACCCTAATTGAAGCTGCAAGGTCCATGTTGGCTGACTCTGGTTTGCCACTGACCTTTTGGGCTGAAGCTGTCAACACAGCATGCTATGTGCAAAATAGAGCTTTAGTGAATCAGAGGTTGATGAAGACTCCTTATGAAGTTCTACATCATTTGGCTCCTCTAATTTCATTCTTCAGAGCATTTGGGTGTCCTTGTTACATTCTCAACACAAAGGATCAACTCCAAAAGTTTGATTCTAAGGTGGATGCAGGGTATTTTGTTGGGTATTCATCCACTTGCAAGGCTTACAGAGTGTTCAACTGCAGAACAAAGATGGTTGAAGAAACCTTGCATGTGAAGTTCAATGAATCTCCTAAGGACAAAATTCCACAAAACCCTGTGGAGTTGTTTGATCTGGACATACTGCAATATGTTCCTTATCAGCCTCCAGCTGTTGCAGATCATGTGAATTCATCACCTTCTGCAGCTAGTCATCCATCTGGTGGTACTGATGTTGATGATGATCCCAGTACTCACCTATTCAAGTTTAGTGATCAACTGCCTGAGTCTACTAAACTTGATGTTCCTGTAGCTTCAGTAGCACCATCCACAACAAATGCTGATGAGATTTCTGAATCCTCTACTTCATTTGACTTGCCATCTAATACTTGGTTTCAAGAATCTGGATCAACATCTGTTGCTGCTGAGCGTGCTACAAACACTTGCACAGATCTCATAGTGTACCAAGAGCTGAAGAATCACCCAATGTCTCAAATCATTGGTGATATCAATGCTGGTGTCTCAACTAGAAGTCAATTGTCCAACTTCTGCTTCTATGCTCTCTTCATCAGTCAGCAAGAGCCAAAGAACTATCATATTGCATTAAGAGACAATGGATGGGTTGATGCCATGCAGCTTGAGCTTCTTCAGTTCAAAAAGCAGCAAGTGTGGGAACTGGTTCCTCTACCCCCAGGTAAGTGTGCAATAGGCACTAAATGGGTGTTTAGGAATAAAACAGATGAAAATGGGCAAATTGTCAAGAACAAGGCCAGACTGGTTGTCCAGGGGTTTTCACAAGAAGAAGGTATTGATTATGATGAAACCTTTGCCCCTGTAGCCAGACTGGAGGCAATTAGATTGTTCTTAGCCTATGCTGCATTCCACAATCTTAAAGTTTTTCAAATGGATGTCAAAAGTGCATTTTTATATGGTAAAATAAAAGAAGAGGTTTATGTGTGTCAACCACCAGGTTTTGAGGATAATAAACATCCTGATTGGGTGTATAAACTTGATAAGGCTCTTTATGGGTTGAAACAAGCTCCTAGAGCCTGGTATGAAACACTGTCAAATTTTCTTCTTCAGAATAATTTCACTAGAGGCTCCATAGATAAAACTTTGTTCATTAAGAAAGTGGGTCAGCATAAGCTCCTTGTTCAAATTTATGTTGATGATATTATTTTTGCATCCTCTGATCCACAGTTGTGTGATGCATTTACAAAGTTGATGCAACAAAAATTCGAAATGAGTGCCATGGGAGAATTACAGTTCTTTCTAGGTTTGCAAATCAAACAAAAGGCTGATGGAACTTTCATTCATCAGTCAAAATACACAAAGAGTCTTTTGGAAAAGTTTGATTTACAAAACTGTAAGCCCTGTTCTACTCCCATGTGCAGCACCACACAACTGGATGCAGATCAGAAAGGTAAAGCTGTTGATGAAACACTTTACAGATGTATGATTGGGTCCTTGATGTACTTAACAGCTTCTAGACCAGATATTATGTTTGCAACTTGTGTTTGTGCTAGATTTCAGGCTGCTCCTAAAGAGTCTCATTTGATTGCAGTCAAGAGGATCTTTAGATATCTGCAAGGTACTCAATCTCTAGGTCTTTGGTATTCCACTGGGCACTCTTGCAAATTAGTTGCTTTTTCTGATAGTGACTATGCAGGGTGTAAATTAACTAGAAAATCAACTTCTGGTGGATGTCAATTCCTAGGCAACTGTTTGGTTTCTTGGCAGAGTAAGAAACAAACATCTGTTGCTACATCCACTGCTGAAGCCGAGTACATTGCTGCTGCAAGTTGTACATCTCAGGTACTCTGGCTTCAGAATCAATTATTGGATTATGGCATTACAGAGACTAAGACTCCATTACTAATGGATAGTGCTTCAGCTCTTTGTATTGTCAAGAATCCAGTCCAGCACTCTAGGACCAAACATATTGAGATCAGACACCATTTTATTAGGGATTGTTTTGAAAAAGGTCTGATTGATCCAAAGTTTGTTCCTAGTGCTGATGAGCTTGCAGACATATTTACTAAGCCTTTGGACAGTTCAACTTTCCAAAACCTAGTGTTAAGGCTTGGTATGCTGCAGCTAGAATAAGTGACAACTACTGATGATCTCAGTCAACAAGTACTGATGAGCATTCGTATACTATTGTCACAAATAAGTACTGATAAGTTCTTTTATCCTCAGTAGTTTTCATAACTACTGAAGACTAAATTACTTAAAAGTACTGAAGTACTCTATCTGTTGAAAAGAACTGATGTGGTTACAACTACTGATGTCAGTATAACAGATAAGTACTGATGACCAATGAAACGTCTGAAAATCAGACAAAAAGTCTGATAAGTGTTGAGGTCAGAATGAAACAGCTGATGAGCTAAGAATTGACGACAACAGCTGATGAGAAACTTTTCTCTTCAGTTGTTTCTACAACTGCTGTTTCACTTCATACAACTGAAGCCAAAACCATGTCTTCAGTAGTTTTACAACTACTGATGACTAACACCAAATCTTCAGTTGTTTACAACACCTGAAGCCAAAACCATGTCTTCAGTAGTTTCACAACTACTGATGACTAATACCAAGTCTTCAGTTGTTACAACTTCTGAAAGTTAAAACCAGGTCTTCAGTTGTTTTCAAACAACTGATGACAGCACCAACACTTTCAGTCGTTTTATATCAGCCTTTTCTTACCCTATAAATACCTAAACCTAATTTCAAACGTTTCATTAGCCGTTTTATGTCCTTCACTCTCTCAACAATGGCGACCATGAAACTCAAACCCAGACACAACTGTGTTGCCTACCTCTCGAAATCGGCCTTTTGGAACAAATTTGATAATGCCATCGATCTTATGGTAGATTCCCAGTACCGAACCGCTTTTCTTCTGAATCCTACCATATACCCCGATTCCCTAAGCCAATTCTGGACCAACGTCTCTGTGCAAACTGGTGAGAATGATAGCCAAATCACTCTCCAGTCGTTGGTTAACCAGAAACAGGTGGTCATCACTCCAGACATCATTCGACAAACCCTAAATCTACATGATGCCACCTGTGTCACAGAATACCCGAAAGGCACAACTGATATGTCTTTCATCAATAACGGGTATGAAGGAGACTTAAGTGCTACCACCATTCTGAAGAAGCACTTCCATGATGCTGAACGTCTTATATTCCACATGGTGAATGTCTGCCTTGCATCAAAAACCTCCTCATGGGATCAGATGTCCTCCCGATGGCAACAGGTATTATACTCTATCTTTGAACGACAAAATCTAAATTTTTCTGAGATAGTTTTCATGGAACTAAAGGATCTGGCTTTGAAACCTGTGGCAAACAGATGGATATTATATCCCAGGTTTCTCATGGCCATAATTTTAAATCAGCTAAAATCAGACGGCCTTGTTGGCCTTGGAGTCCCTGCTCCGGCTGTATTGCCTGAAGTATACTCCAGGCACAACTCTGACCCTACAATGAAAGGGGCTGCCCGGCTGCTAAAACCCAAGCAGCGGGAACCCACAGCCTCCACTTCCAGATCCAAAGTCCCCACCAAACCCAACACCAAAAAGCCCAAAAAGGCTACTCAGGGAGATGAGTCCCCTGAGGATGCCCCTGTACCACCAATACAGGAAACACTTACTGGTTCTAACCCCCCAGTAGTGTCAAAGACTCCACCAGCCCTAGCCGCTCAGGCATCCTCTCAACAGGATCCTGATGCAACCATAATTGGGGATACCACAATGCTGGAACCTATCTCAATTGAGAAGGTTACCATTGAAGAGCACCAGTCACCCCGGGTGCAATCTGCTTCAAACCTATCTCCAAATGCAACCGCCCCTCAAAGCCCAACCATTATAGTTGCACAAGTGCTGAGTCAGCTGCATTCCTCTCCTCCTCCCCAGAAACCAATTACAATGGGGAGAACCTCAACAGCTGAGGAAGAGGACCAAAATGCTGCTGATAACCCACAGCACAGGGGTTATAATGTTCAATCTCCCCGTGTAGAGGAGGAGGTTAGAACATCTGGTGAGGCTGCCACTTCTACTGATTCAGCAAATGAACAGGATGCAGTTGGTAACATCTCTAAGACCTCACCAGAGGCAACTGCCGATGAAGGACTCAGTCCTGAGGCAGGAAGTCCCCAGAACCAAGAACAAGGGGCACATGCTACAACTGATCTACACTCAGGGCATGTACATCCTGATTCAATCAGGAGGTCAGGTGATTCAGCAAAGACTGATGATGACCTGGGCTTTTTCTTCGATGTCTTAGCCCATAACACAATCCTTGAGGCTGAGGTGAGCAGACTCAAAGAACTGCTTGCCAAAATGTCTCAGGATCAAAGTCCATCTGCCCCAATAAACCCACAGATGGCACCTTCATCTGAAGGTTCACCAAACACTCAGCCACTACACTCAACTGAGCCACCAGCCACTGCTTTTGGCACCACCTCTCAGGGACAGAACCCCTCTGAGCAGATGGTTGCTACCTTTCAACATTCCTTACCTCTCATCACTCCCATCATCAATGAGATTGTGCATAAAGCCATTGATGAGAGGATCTCCTCAAATCTACAAACACTTGTTGATGATGCTGTGCAAAAGAAGCTTTCTGCCATTCAAACCCCTGAACCCAATGCACCCAAAAAGGGGGAGTCTAAGGCAGTGAAAGAAAGAAAGAGAAAGAGAGTGGAAGATGAGAAACAACAAGAGAAAGAAAAGGAGTTAGAAAAGGAAAAACAGCTGATCACATACAAGAGAAAGAAAAGTGCTGAAACTCAAAAGCCTGATGAAGAGAAATCATTGGAAGATCTGATTAAAGAAGCTGATGAAGCTCACAGCAGATCAATGGACAGAATAATAGACCAACTCTTCAGACAGGGCTTTGATACAGCTACATTAGACACTGAGATCAGAAGGCTGGAGATTAAAGAGATACAAGAGAGATGGGCCAGTTACAGTGTGATGGAAAGGGAGAGGTTGGAGATAATGATCAGGTTTATTGCAAAATACTTGGGAAGATCATTAATTGAGATTAAATCATGGACCAGAGACAGTATTCTGGCAATAACCACCAGAATCTGTGCTTCTGAAGCATTCAATAAGGGGTTGATTATCGAAGCCTTAGATGAAGCAGGTGCTGGGAAGAGAACTGATATGGCCAAGCTTTCCAAAGCCAAACTTACCACAAAAATGCTAGATCAGCCTTCCCAAACTCCCACTCAAAAACAACCAACCCCACAACTCTCCAAACCAATCCCTAAACCTAAACTTAAACCAACTCAACCCTCAAAACCAACTCCCTTACCCCAAAAACCACCTCAAACCACATCCAATGATGCACCCAGAAGGAGGAGAAGGGTGTTGAGGATGGAAGAAGAAGAAGAAGAAGATGATGAAGAAGACAGTCTGCCAATCTCTGCTGTTCTAAAAATACCTGAGCCCAGAAGTCAACAAATGATCACACCAGACTTTCAGAGGCAAATGGTGAAAGTTAAGATTGAAGAAGAAGAACAGCAGAAACAGCACGATGAGCAACTTTTGAAGATGGTTGACAAAGAGTTTCCTCAGTCATCATCTATACAAGCCATGAAGAAACACGCTCAAAGGCTGTATGCTCTCAGGCATACCTTTCAATATCAAAAGGAGAGAGTAAGGATTTGGCCAGACCCCAGGGTTAGTTCTAGAATTCATAAGAAATCCATACCAAGTAGATACAATGGCCAAGTGAGAAAGACCATAGATGCTGTTATTATGTTGGCCATTGTAGTCTCACCCTGGGAGATACTTGAAGACTTCAAGAGAGCCTACAAGTCAAAGATGACCCCTCAAACTCTAATGGAGAACAAAATGGTCAAGAAGGGGTTGTTATACAAGAGGCTTGAAGAGATCAAGAAAAATGAACTCCAGTTGTTATTAGAAGGGACTCACCCAGATGAATTTGCTTACAGAGAGATAACAACTGTTGAGTTGAAAAATGGAAAGACAGTAAAGTACCTATCAGAGTACTATGGCCCAGAGTTCTTCTTCGAAGGAGAAGCAGAAGAACTCACTAAGGAGGAACAAGTTGTTCTCCTTGAGGCCTACGTCAGAGAGTCTTATAGACTCATCAATGGGAAGTAGGTTTCATGGTTGGGATAACAGCTCTGTGTCCAGTTCCCCAAGACAGAGTTCCCTTCCATCCTTTGACATTCACATCTACTGAAACCTGTTCCCTGGCCTGTGCTTATTTGATATCTCTGAAGCTGATCAAGAGAGTATTTCTGCCAAGAATAAGTGGGACCTCAATAAGCTTAAAGGTTTTGGCTGCATTGGTTCAGGGGGAGTTTGTTGGACCAAAAGAACCAATGAGCCTGATCAGAAAAACCTTTAAGTCCCACAGACATTACAACAACTGAAGTAGTCTGCAACAGCTGAAGACATCAACTAATAACAAGGTCTGAAGACAAAGTCTGAAGTGAAAGAGCTGAAGACAAAGTCTGAAGTGAAAGAGCTGAAGACAAAGTCTGAAGACAAAAGTTGAAGACAAAGTCTGAAGACAAAAGCTGAAGACAAAGACTGAAGACCAAGTTTCAGATGTTGTCACAACAGCTGAAGAAGATCTTCAGTAGTTGTGATGGTTTCCTTTCAGTAGTTTTATGTTTCTTGTAATCAGTACTTGTAGTTTCAGTAGTTTTAGTTTCATCTTGTACTTGGCATACTCTGAGATGTTCTCAGTTGTTGTGAACATTCTCAGTAGTTTGCTTACTTTCAGTTGTTTGTAATAATTCTGTTAGATGTCACTATCAAGTGACATCAGCAGATGTCACATTCCTTTATATAAGGAATGTTGACCTAATTGTAAGGTGTGCAGCTCAGCAAGCTCAGCGAAGCTTAGCAGCCGCCATACCGAAGCATTTGTGCATGAATGATATTATCCCTTTTGCAGAAAACCCTCTTTCTCTATAACCGTGTACTGTTCCATTGAATATCTATTGTGTTCTTGCTATATTTGTCTAATTCTTGTTCTAATTCCGCTGCGATTCAACTCTAATTGATCAAACTTAGATCGCTGATCCTGTCAGTCAACCTCTTCCTCTTTCCGGATTTTAACTGTGGAGGTTGGTCTTGAGTACCAGGTGTTCCTTTTTTGTCCTCCTCAATTGGGTCCCTTTCCTTCACAGGTTTAGAAGGAGGAGGATCAGGACGCTGCTGTGGGTCAGAAGATGAATCTGGCTGAGATGCAGCACTAGGTCGAGGTTGTGTTGTCTCTTAAGGTTCAACCTTGACCTTAGCTTTAGGTGCAGCCTGACTTGGTGGAGAATGCAAGTCTACCAGCTCACCCTTCTTAATCTTCTTCTTGATCACTCTAATGTGCTCATCCATGGTGGATTGAGACATTAGACCAAGTCTCCCTCCGAAGAACCCATACAGTTTCAAGAAGCTTACCATCTTTAGTCTGTCAGTAGACTTCTTCTGGTTGGCAAGGATGGTGGCTCTTGACTTAGCAGCCTTTTCCTTCATCTTCCTCTTAGTAGATTTCTTTTCTTTTAAGACTTCTCGCTTAAGCTACTTGAGGTACTCAAACTTAGTATATTCATATGATAGGGGAAGTAGGTCTGCTACTTGATAGAGGCCTGTGCCACTCAGGTAGGTTATCATGTTTTGTCTATCTTGTTCCCTACCTACCTGAGAGGGTAGGAGCTTAATAAAGTCTTTTTCTTTTTCTTTCTTCTTTAATCTTGAGGAGCAACTCTGTAGCTTCAGCTTCCTTCCTCTCTTTTGACACTTCAATGTTAGCTAGTACATATAGTTCATCCAAGGGAAGAGAGATAATTTCATCAATTTTATAGTTCCTAGACCACAAATAGTTCAATCTATCTGCCCTTAACTTATCTTCCTGAGTGTTTAGCCTTAGGGCAGCCCTGATTGCACCTTACATGAACCTTGGGGTCTCATTTGTTCTCTCTCCCTTTGCCTTCCTCTTCCGCTCCCTTTTCTCCTCCTCAATCTCCTCAGAGATTATAATCCTCTTCCCTTTGTCAATCACTGCATGTATGACTCGAGGTGGAGAGAGCTTTGGCCTTCATCACTTGCTATAGAACTTGAGCTCTGGCCGGGGAAGGGCTGTGAGACACCTTCACCAGCTGGTGCCTTACTAAGAGTACTGGGTGCTGAAGCAGATCCTATCTCAAGGTTCATAGGTTCCACTGTTGGGCCTTCAAGTGAGGTTTCCACTTTGAAGCTAATCTTAGGGTCTGCCTCAGTATCCAGTCGACCAATATTTTTTCCTGCTAGCCTCTGTCTATATAAGTAGGTTCTTCTTCTGAACTCTTTAAGAACCCATTGCTAAATCCTCTTAGCTAACCTGTCAGCTTGCTAGTTATGACTTAGGTTTAGAGGAAAGCTCTTATAGTATCTCAGGGTTTGAAGAGTAAGAGTACCAAGGCTCTTCTATCAACATCATACCTGTAGGACCGGTGAAGGGGGTCAATGCAACAGTTTCATAATGTTTGGAGAGACTTAGAACACTTAGCAGATCAAATAGAAAACCAGTCTTAAGGGGAAACAAAGAACACTACTAAAGAACAGAACAAGAACACAATAAGATGGTTTTCAAGTATAGATAAATGCATATGTCATGGGTTTGTCCTCTTGTTCTCACCCATATCTCAACATCTTCTATGATATTTGTGGTGTGATGTGACTTGTGGATTCTTAGTTGAGGAATCATAGCAAGTTGGTTAGACAGATCTAAATTGCAGAAATTTAGATCTGGTGATTGAGTGTCACCCACCATATCACCACACTTATCAAGAGAAACTTGATCTAATGAGTGTGTCACATCATTGATGTTGTCTTCTATGGAGTGGTTATTAGCATTAAGAAATTCTTGATCACTATCACCACCTCCATCTCCTCTTACATTAGATACCCTTTCATTTAAGTTCTATGCCTCAGTGCTGGAATTTGTAGGCACTTCAGATGTGTCAGCTGAAGAGATTATGATTGTTATACTGACAGGATTTCCAACTGTAGGATTTGTTACCACTGGAACTGAAGTAGTTTTCTGACTTAGTTTTCTCAGCTTAAATCTTGGGTCAGGATCTCCTATTGATAAGCTACCTGTAGATCCTAAAACATCTTCATAAGATTTGTTAAACAGTTGATAACTAAATCAAGATCAAACAGCTAATTAGGACCAGAACCTTTCATACTAGGTGTGTGCTCATTGAAAGTCACATTGGCTGACTCTTCAACTACTCTAGTTCTGAGATTGTATACTCTATAAGCCATAGCATAGGAAGAGTATCCAATAAAATATCAATCATCTGATTTCTCAACAAATTTGGCTATTTGATCTTTGGTATTCCAGATGGTGCATGGACATCCAAATGATCTAAGGAAACCAATAAAAGGTCTCCTTTTCTGTCACAGCTCATAAGGAGTCTTACCATAAGTCTTTACTACTAAAACTCTATACTGCACATAGCAGGTAGTGTTGACAGCCTCTGCCCAGAAGGTGATGGGTAGTTTAGAGTAAGAGAGAATGGTCCTTGCAGCCACAACAAGTGTCCTGTTTCTCCTCTCAGCAACATGATTTTTGCTGAGGAGTCCTGGGAGCATTATATCGTCTTGTAATACCTTTTTTGTCACAAAATGTATCAAGGATTTGGTTCTTGAATTCGGTTCCTTGATCACATCTTATGATTTTGACCTTGTGATCACATTGATTCTTAATTTTCAGAATGAAGTTCCTCGAGATCTCAAGGGTCTCATCCTTAGTTCTAAGAAAGAAGATCCAAGTGTATCTTGTGAAATAATCTATAATTACTAGGAAATAGGAAGTTCTTCCTAAACTTGTTACACTGGTGGGGCCAAAAAGATCCATACGTAGTAAGTGTAGGAGAGTGGTGATGGAGTTCTTTTCCTCTGGCTTCTGAGACACTTTGTGTTGCTTCCCTTTCAGGCATGCAACACAATGTCTATGATCCATACATTTCCCTTGGTCTTTAGTTGTTCTTACATAGAAAGAGATGGTTAGTTACATTTGGAAACCCAAGCCTTATTGGTCTTGAACTTGTCAAAGTGAATTGAAGATAGTTCAACAGTTATTAATCCTATATGCAAGCTCTGATGATCATTTGCTGTTGTAGATGAAGAACTTTCAGTCACGTGGCCTTTCTTCATCTTCCACACCATCTTTGTAAGAGTAGACTTGGCCTTCAAGATTTCACAAGTTTTGATAACTTCAAAAGTTTTGGAGATTGAGCCTTCGGAAGCTTTTGCATCCACTACAACAGACTTCAATACTTTGGAAGCATTGCTTTCTTCCAAGATCAAAATTTCTTCCGAATGTAATTTTCCACCTATCTTCTTCTTCACTTTGGAGCTTCCAAAAGGAAAAGTTTTTCCTTTCGAAGCTATTTTCTTCTTCTACTTCCTAGAAGTTTTCTTCTTGATCATATGAATGGTACTCGTGGGATTGTACATGCAATCTTTAGCAAAGTGAGAGGTACCACCACACATGATGCAGTCAACTTGCATACTTCTAAGAGGCTTCTTTTGAGTAGAAGGCTGAGCTAAATCTCTTTCCACTTCCTTATTCATCTTCATAGATGATACAACATGCTTCTTAGGGTGAGGCTTGCTATTGGAGCTAGATGGTTCATGTTGTGCACCAGTGGTGCACATCTGATCAATCTTCTTCTCTTGACTAGGATGATTTGGACATGAACTAGGACTCCTAGTATTAGAGTCCATATTTGGGTATTTAGTCTTTGCCACTTCAAACCCATCAGAAATAAACACTTGTTTTTGCTTGGAGTTGAAAGTGGCCTTGATCTCTTGGGCTTTCCTTGATTTTCTTTTGGCTACCATGCTCAAGTTCTTCCTTATAGACTTGGTCATCCCTAGTTCTTTCTTCTCTCTAGGAGAATAGTGACCCTTCTTAGGATAACCCTTCTCACTCACTTCAGGTTCATCTTTCACTATCTCCTCTTCATCTTTATCCTTTTCTTGGATAGGATCAATAAGGGGCAGCTCATCTTGACAAGTTCCACACCTTGGAGATCTTACAGATAGTAGTGTATGGAGGAGCTATCTCACTTGAACCTAGTCCCTGCCTATTTTGATAACAAAGATTTTCATGTAAGGATGAGGATATTATGTTCTTGAAGGTTTCCTCTTCAAGAACACATTTTTCTGCTTTGGCAATGCCGATCACAAGCTCAACCTGGCATTTAGTTAACTTGGTTATGAGATCTTTGATTTGAGTTTTGTAATTTGTGTTGTTGGTCCAAATGATCGTTAGAACGTGCTTTTGAGGAAGATTTAACAATGAAATCCATCACTAAGTCTAATAGCTTGTGGACCAATTAATGATAGAATATAAACACAAATCGAACATAAGACCCATTTGTAAAATGATATGTGAAGATTAAGAAGAATAATGCTCAGATGTAAGAAATATAAGCTCCTAGCAATACACAAACGAAGAATGAACTCAAATCTATAATATCAATAAAGTTCCAAGAGTTTCATATTGAAGAACAATGATACAAACATATACAAGACCTAGTTTCGCATACAGTTTTGCATACTACGAAACTATATGCACCATGGCATGCGAGACTATGTGAAACTGCAGTTTCCCATGCAGTTTCGCATGCCACAGAATACAAAAGAAGACAAAAGTAAAATAGATCCTATTACATTAATATCTAATCTATCATAAACTATAACAAGAAACAAACAACAAGGTGAATACCACCCTATTCTTGATCATCAATACTCCCCCTAGGGGCGTATTCACCTACCGGGTCTTCTGGATCAGCTCCGGCCTTTGCTCTCTCCAACACTCAAGACAAATCTCCAACTTCCGCCTCTAGATCCTCGTGTTCTTGCACGCTTTTGTCGAGCTACCTGATTTCTGATCTCACGCCCCTAGCCTTGTTTGATACCCTCTCAAACAGGCTTGCTTCCATCTTTGTCTCTTCTCCAGCTCCGAATTTGATCTGGTTTTCGTACAAAACTTTTAGATCCTCGTCACTGAATGAGAATACCTCCATTGGATCGAACAACCTTATCTCATCTCCGTTCTTTACCCACACTACTGCTTCTCCAGTTTGGTTGTCATATAACCATTTCTCGAATTTCTACAGTCTTGACGGCTATTGATCAGGTATCCTCACTTGATTGACGGTCTTTGCAGGCTTTAGCTTCAACATAATCTTTCCTTTCCTATTCACCCAATCTAGATCCTTCTTTGATCATCTCCTCTCTAGCTTCATATATCCAAAAGCTTCAAAGTTGTCCTTTACGCCCTGTTGGATCTCATTCTTCAACAATGTAGCACGTTCACTCAAAGTTGAATCTAGGAGGGGAATCTCTGCAAACCTCTTCAAATCCCACTTAGGAATGGTCTTAAACACCTTCCTTTTGTGCAAATAAAAGACCCCCCTTCAACGTCTTTTAATCATAAACATTTTTAGCTTTGAGTTATACTTCCAACTCGCAATCCTTTTATCTGACTCCTTCCTCCCTGGTTCCTTAATGTTCTGAAATAGAAGGGTTAGCTTCTCTTGTTCCTCCTGCTTAGTGAACCAGTCTTCCTTGTTCAACTCAACCACATCTCCATCGATTGAACTCCTCTGAGCCACATAAGTCATTGGCCTCTCATAAACTATGTAAAACTTGGGCTCAGAATCATAGTCCACCAACTGCTCCTCCGCTTCTTCTTCCACATCAACTAAATTTAACTCACTTTGCCCTTTCTCTCCTACTTGAACCTCACTCCTTATTACCTCATCTCCTGTAAGATCAACATCTATGTCAAATCCCATATTAATGAAACCAGCTTCAAATACCTATTCAGCATCTTCTCCGGCACCTACTCCAGCACCTACTCCTTCACCACTCACTCTTGGAACACCACCACCAGTTTCATTACCTTCTGCACCACTACCACCAGCTCCAGAGGTTCCAGCACCAATAGCAGATGTTTTATGAATAAAAGGGAACTTTGATGTGTCAGTGATGTCCCTGATTTGCTTGGCACTTAGTACATCCTCAGCACCTGTAGCTCTCCTCAAATCACTCACCTCCTCCAACAACCTTCTAATTAGATCCTGTGGGCTCAGTATCACCTTCTTCATCTCCTCAATCTCTAAGTCTCTTAGCTTTTCCCTCTCCTCTGAGTTGACCAGTTTGGTCTTAATCATACTTAGCTTATTTGATAAGGATGTGTTAACATTTCTGATCACATCCTCATCAAACTCTGATCTCGTATTTCTCCTTGGCCTCTCCCCTTCTCCTGTAGGCCTGGTCTCAGGGATGACCGGCTGTTTGTTCTTACTCCTCTTTTCCCGTATCGGGGAATCAACTCTAATTGTTTTCTCAGCACTCATCTTCTTCCTCTTCTTTCTCAGTTCCTCCTCAATCTCATCCAATTACTCTTCGAAGGTCAAATTAGTCTCCTTCATGTAATTCTTATATCTTTATAATCTCCTCCTCATTTCCTCCGGTCTCTGTTGCTCTTCTTTCCACAAGAGGGATCAGAGTCTTAATATAGTTCCACCTTTCTTCTATGTACATGCTCTCCAGCAGATATGTAATCTTTCTTGAAAAATCATGTCTGGAAGCAGCACAGTCAGCAAAGATCCTCGGGTTCATCAGAGTCAGTCTCAGTTCATCTCTGAGCTTAGGTAAGTTTGGCTTTAGATAGTCTAGAATGATCTGATTAAATCTTGGATAGAGCAGCCACTTATCCTTCTTCAGTGCCATGATGTTCTCCAACATGTAGTCATAAATGATCTGGGCTATGTTTGCCTTTTCACCTTTACAGAACATATTCATAGTTGTGGACCACTTTAGATTTAGCCCATCAGATCCTCCCTTCCTATGATCTAAATAGCTAATTAAGATGTGAGCTATAAACCACCACTCCTCGAGTGAAATGACTTCTTTATCTCCTTCCACTTCTCGAAGTCGGTTCCCTCATAACCAATATCCTTAAATACTCTAATCACCTCTGAATCAGTCATTTTTACGTACTCCCCCATGTCATCCTCCAGATAAAGGGCCTTAGCCACTGTCTCGACCGAGATCTCAACTAGTTCTCCCTGAACAGATGCTCTAATAATCCTTTGTCTGGCTTCACACTCAGTCGTTCTCCAAAACTCTCTAATCTGCTTCTTGTTTATGGTAGGAGAGTGAGAAATGGCATAGAAAATAGGAGATCTCCTCAGCCAATCAATGCATCTTTGTATCCAGCAGACTTAGGATCCCGATCGTTTAGATATGCCACCACGTTTGATCTAGGATCAAACTTTAAGCTCCCCATGATAATTGCAGGTGAAACCAAGAATTTATTAGATCACTGGAGGTTACAAAACATTTTTAAAAAATTTCTAATTAATTTTTTTAATTAGTATTAATTAACATTATCTATTTACTATTTCTTATCATTAAAATATTGTATAAATTTAATTATAATTTTATTTTATTTTATTATTATTATTAATAAAAAATTTTAAAAAAAATCCAGTTTCGCATATAGTTTCGTATGTAGAAACTATACTTTCGCATTAAGAAATATAGATTCGCAATAACTGACGAAACTGAAGAAAGTACACGTGAGAAATTATAGTTTCGCAGCCAAGACTCAATAGATTCGCTTGGTATGAGAAACTCTAGTTTCGCAATGAGAAACTGTAGTTTCGTACGGACTCCGAAACTTTAGATTTGCAAGATTTGGGTGAAAATATTCAGTGCACATGGGCAGCATGACTAGATAGTTTCACACGGATCAGTGAACTTTCGTTCAATTTCGCACCATGACACCTTAGTTTCACACATTGAATGTGCGAAACCCAAAAGTCACCGAATCGTTTTTACACTAAAAATCAAAACAAAAACTGCACCACGTTTCGATACTTGTTCAGAAACGAGGTTTACCGGTTAGTTTTACACAATAACACTTCTAAAATCTATTTTGAATCCTTGGCTAAAAGGGGCAGTTCATTTTTCAAATGAAAGTACAATTTCGCAACTAACGAAACAAATTATGAAATTGGTATTTATACACTACAGTATCGCATATGCCAAAACTATAGTTTTGCCAGGTGAAACAACAGTTTCGCCCACCTTATGAAACTGTAGTTTCGCTTGCAGAAGCAGGTCAGCGAAATTGTACTTTGGCATACCGAAACAATAGTTTTGCACTACGAAATAACAATTTCGCATGAATTTTTTTTATGTAAAAAGAAGACTTCTCAACCCACGAGACTTGACAAAACAAAAAACAAATTGACAGATAAAGCACAAAGGCACGGATATCAGACACGCTTTTGCAAGGAATAGTCTAGAGAGTCGAGGATTGACGGGATTGCCAATATGCTTGTCCACTTAAACCCATGCCATATTCTTTTCAACGAAGACTTGTAACATAGTTTTGTCATGTTTTGGGTTCGCTTAAGAATGCTCAAGAAACTTGGTTTCCCACAGTCATTCGGGAAAGAACTCATCTCGTAATCATGGTTTATAGAGTTTAATCATTGATTCTGCTTGAAATTTTCTGGAATGGACATAATGCAGATCATATGATATACATAAGTATTGATAAAGGGTGGAAGATCAGAGCTCCAGGTCTATACTCACGTATAAAAGAGAAGGTATTCATTTAAGCAAAATGATGATAACTTCAGGTCTATACTCACGTATAATAGAGAAGATCATCATTTGAGCGTGTTGATGAGAGCTTCAAGCCTATAGTCACGTATAACAGAGAAGATCATCACTCCAGGTCAATGCTTACGCATAGCAGAGGAGTTGGACATGCAATTTATACAGGGCTAAAGGATAAGGGAGTTTTGGTAATACAAGATCAAACACAGAAACCAGCCACTCTCAACACAGATGACATGGGAATAAGCCTTATCAATGAGGTTCATTCTTAGTTAAGTCACACATTTTAAGCCACCGGGCCTACCGACATATCCTAACCCAACGCCTCTGACCTCCTTCAGACACTATCCAAGCTTCCTAAATCCTACACCAAAGATAAGATAAGATTATATACAGAACAACTTAAAATACAACAAAAGAAAAATATAAAACAGTCAAAGTCTATTCTCCCCCAAAATTTCTATTAAAGACCAACAAAAGAAATTTCCAGGATATACTTTAGGGAAGAGAGGGTTTTGAAGCTTCTTAGCACATGAATTATAAAATCTTAAGGTTTTGAAAGACTCAAACACAAATCAGATATTAAATATTTACAAATGACAGCCAGAATTTGTCCTTAAAAAGATACTAGACCCAACATGTTAATCACTTCATAAAAAGGAGGTTTATCAAAAGTTTTTGTGAAAAGATCCGCCCATTGACTTTCGCTGTCAATGGGAATAATATCAATAAAGCCCTTTTCTTGTCGATCTCGGATTACATGAATTCTTGTATTAATGTGCTTGGTGCGAGTATGATGAATTGGATTTTTGGCAATTCCAACGGCTGCTTCTTTGTCGCAGAAGAGCGGCGTGTGAAGAAAATTAATCCCGTAATCCATCATTTGATGTTGAATCCATAGCACTTGACAGCAACAACTTGAAGCAGCAATATACTCAGCCTTGCCTGTGGATAGAGAAACTATTGTCTGCTTTTTACTTTGCCATGAAACCAAGCAATCCCCAAGATATTGACATCCGCCAGTTACAGACTTTCTATCAAGCTTACAACCTCCATAGTCACTATCAGAGTATGCATGAAGATAAAAATTTCCTCCCTTTGGATACCAAAGACCCAAATGAGGAGAACCCTTCAAGTAGTGAAAGATACATTTAACAGCTTTTTCATGAGATTCCTTTGGATTTGCTTGATATCGAGCATAGTAACAGATAGCAAGTGTAATATTTGGATGACTCGTGGCGAGATACATTAGGGATCCGATCATAGAGCGATAACGGTGAGCACTAATTGGCTTTCCATTGTCATCAGGGGTTAGGCAGGTTTGTGCAGAAAAAAGAGTAAGCTTGGGAGAAGCATCATTCAGGTTGTACTTCGATAAGATTTCCAGAATATATTTCTCTTGATGAATGAGAATTCCATCTGGCTTTTGTTCGACCTGTAGTCCTAAGAAGAAGCATATCTCCCCCATCATGCTCATTTCAAAGCGCTCCTTCATTACTTCTTCAAACTCTCTACACAACTTCTCATTCTTTGAGCCAAAAATGATGTCATCAGCATATACTTGAACAATAAGCACATCTTCATTAACCTCCTTCTTAAACAAAGTCATGTCTATAGTTCCACGAGTAAAGCCTTTTCCGAGGAGATACTGTGTTAGGGTTTCGTACCAGATTCTAGGAGCTTGATGTAATTCATACAAGGATTTATCCAGTTTGTAGACTTTTTCGCAGGAGCTAATTTCACATACAGAACTTAGTTTCGCAACTAGTTTCGGTTGTAGTTTCGGCAACAGTTTTGGCCGAAACTATTGAACTTTCGCTCAAAGAAGAATCAGATAGTTTTATAAGGAAACTGACCAGAATGAAGAACTTTCATCCTAGATTCGCAAGGGAATCAAAACCAACAAAGATCTATAGTTTCGCACTATAGTTTCGCACCAAGAACACTAGTTTCGCATGATGAATCTGAAAACCCCCTTTTAGCGAAAATGAACTAAAAATCACCAAATCTCACTCAAATCACAATCAATTTGAGATCTGATGATTTCAAAAGGTTCCCAAGATTACACCACACTTTCCTCAATCAACTTCCATGGAAAACAAACGTAAAATAGCTCCGAAATGATTGAAAAGATGAATATGTCAAAACAACCCAAAAACACAAACTATCAAGAGAACAAAGTCTCTGATACCATATTGTTAGTCCAAATGATCGTTCGAACGTGCCTTTGATGAAGATTTAACACTAAAATCCACAAGATATCACTAAGTCTAATAGCTTGTGGACCAAGTAATGATAGAATATAAACACAAATCAAACATCAGACCCATTTGTAAGATGATTTGTGAAGATTAAGAAGAATAATGCTCAAATGTAAGAAATATAAGCTCCTAGCAATACACAAATGAAGAATGAACTCAAATCTGTAATATCAATAAAGTTCCAAGAGTTACATAATGAAGAACAAAGATACAAATATATACAGGACCTAGTTTCGCATATAGTTTCGCATACTGCGAAACTATATGCACCATGGCATGCGAGACTACCTGGTGAAACTGTAGTTTCGCATGCAGTTTTGCATGCCACAGAATATAAAAGAAGACAAAAATAAGTTAGATCCTATTACATTAATATCTAAGGTATCATAAACTATAACAAGAAACAAACAGCAAGGTGAATACCACCCTATTCTTGATCATCATGTGTGCTCATGCTTAAGAGTTGAAATTGTTTTCTCTAAGTCTTCTATTTTAAGTTTATAATCATTTTCTGCTCTTTTGAAATCATCTTTTAAAATATTTAAGGACTCAAGGTCAGATCTTATGTCCAGGTTATAGGGCCTATTCATATTAACTTTAGCAATGCATTTAGATGTACAAAGATGTTCTAATACCTTGGCTTCTTCATGGTTAACCATCAGTGCTTGGTTGGGAGAAACATCTTTAACCTGAAAGCTCCAGTCAAAACCTCCTCTTCAACAGCAACAATAACTGTTGTTTTGGTTGGCTTGCCTTCTCAGGTCTCGGAGCTACATTAGTGTAGTTTGGTCTGGATTGTGCTTGACCACCATTTGTCCTTGATGCCTTACACTCCCTAGAAAAGTGTCCCATTTGGTTACAGTTGTTGCACTCCACTTGCTTTTATCCAGTACAAACTTTTCACTAGTCATATTGCTAGGAAACTTTCTTCTGGTTCTCTTGTAGAACTTCTTGGTTCGATGAGTGAGAAGAGCCATCTGTTGGACTATCTCCATGTATTCCATGTCATTTGGATGGATACAATCCAAGTCATCAAGAGTGAAGAGAAAATTGCCATAACTTTCATTAGCAAACACAAAGGCTTGTGATGAGCTTGTCTTTTAGAATGGGATTCCTTGGATGTAGCTCTCCCTTGGAGTCTCAGGGAAGGTAATGAAAGGGCCCTTTTGTGAGTTGTCAGGGTAGCAGATAAGATGATGTTGTGGTTCTCTGCTATCCCTTTCAACCACATGGAAGGCTGAACTCTGATGATTGCTAGAAGAGCTGCTTGATGGATTCTACATGTTCATCTCCATCTGGTAGCCACTGAGGATACCATTCAGCTCTGTGAGAGTAAGGGTGGAAAGGTTCGTAGTTCTCTTAATAGCCACACAATAGTGAGTCCATTGTCTAGGAAAAGAGAACATCAACTTTCTCATAATGTCCATATCTCAAGCTTGACTCCAACATCCATAAGAGTATCTACAATCTCAACATACTTGAAGTATTGTTGAATCATAGTCTTACCTATCCTGCAGGTGAAGTTCTTAAACTACCACTTCATGAGGTCCTTCTTGTTTTCTTTAGCCTCATCAGACCCCCTCATACATGAGCTTTAGTGCATCCCAGAGCTGCTTAGCAGTTTTGCACTTCTTGAAGCCTCTGTATATAGAGTTAGGAAGAGTTGTTTTAAGAGCGGTCATGGCCTTCTGATCTATGTCTATCTTCTTCCAAACTTCTCCAGAATAGTCAGCCACTTCCTTTGGTATCTTCCCACCACTAGCAGTAGCTGAAGTGGTGCTTGGGATGTGAGGTCCTATGATAACAGATCTCCACATCCTGTTGTCTTGAGACTTGATGAACCCTTCCATACGTTGGCACCAAGTATCAAAGTCATCAGAAGTGATCAGTGGAGATTTTGTCATGGTACCGGTTTCCATATTAGCCTTTGAAAGAGCTGTCATTTGAGCTGGTAAGTGTTTTAGTGAAACTAAAGGGATTTAAGATGGTGAGATCTTACAATTAAGAGCCTAAAATGCTCTGATACCAATTGATGGACTGGTGAAAAGGGTCAATGCAATAGTTTCACAATGTTTGGAGAGACTTAGAACACTTAGCAGATCAAATAGGGAACCAGTCTTAGGGATGAAATAAAGAACCCTAGTAAAGAAAAGAACAAAAACATAATAAGATGGTTTTCAAGAATGTTGTATATTGATCTCAAGTTCTTTTTACAAAGTGTTACAAAGCTTAATTCTAATGACAAGTACTTGTGATACTTTATACTATATCTTGCAGCCAGCCATACTTTGATGGCCAGCTGGAAACACTAATCTAGTCAACAAGATCAATGTAAAGTCCAAAAGGTAGATTGCCTTTTAACTGGTGACTATGACATGCCATAGCTCACATCCTAACATATTATAAAAAGGATAAAAGTACATAAGTAGAAAGTTACAGACACTATGACCATATTCTACAGTTGACAAAAGTATGGACTTTTCACCAACTCATATAAGTTGGTTAGTCTTCTCAGATGATAGCAGAAAGTGGTTTAGTTTTTATCAAAAGTAAGTTAGATAAAGCATGTCTTCTTTGTCTTCGGAAGATATCAGTCTCTTTGCTTTGAAAGACTTTGTCTTGAAGCTTTGGAAGACTTCATCTTTGGCTTCAGAAGAAATGGTCATTTGCCTTTGGAAGATTTGATACTTCATGTATTTCATTGAGTTATATCAAATCTTCTGAAGTAACTTCCTTGTAATTCACATGTACATGTTAAGAGCTCTTTGGTTGCATCAACCTCTAAGTATAATCCTTATAATACCTCCATCCTATTATTGGGTTGTCAGCAGGATAGGATGGGGTAGACATAGCCCTTGGTATGCCCTCCTTAAATAAAAATTAGATCAAGGCATCCATATCAATATGGGACCAAAGAGGTTATTAAGTATGGACAACTGCAAGTGAGGATGGTGAGGCCTCTATGTCCATACTCTAGGTAGAACCCCCAGGTTCTGTGATTGTAGGTAGGACTTTCTCACCCTTTTTGGTAGCATCATCCTTTTGCACAAGGGAGCTAAGGGTTAGGTCCACCACATCCATAGGTTCTTGTGGACCTAGCTGAGTTTGCCAGATAGTCTCCCATCTAACTTGCATTTAAGATTGGTGATCTCAAGTTGCTAATCAATGACATGCCATTACAAGTTAGCCACCTAAGATTCTAGGTGACTTATTTTTGAAACTAAATATGTGCATGTTTTTTATAGTTTTTGCACCTTTTGTTGAAGACTCTCCTCACCTTCATCAGAAGAATCATGGGGGGATGAGAGAACATAACTAAAGTCATCTCCCTCATCACCAGCTTGTGGTTCTTGGCTGCTAGATTTCCCTAGCTCCATGTCAGCTTCAAGAGAAGTGTCAAGGGGCTGGGTTGCCATGGTTGAGGTCTTAATGATCTAATCACTTGCAAAAGTGAGAGCCTCTTCCATATGGACTTCCTAAAAATGTTCAGGGAAGTCCACCTCAGTTAGGGGTGGATGATGTTGGCTAGATATGGGCGATTCAGGAGCACTCATCTCTCCTTAAGCAGGGGAGAAGAAGAGAGACTCATGGTACTCACTAAAACCCATATCCTCATCATCATAGAATTAGAGGTCAGGGATTGGTTGGTTTAAGTCTAATAGCTGGAGATGGTAGTTGTCCCCTGAAGGCTGATCACCTAAGTTTTGAGACTCATAGTGAAGGCTTAAGGTTTGGGCAATGAGCTCATCAGGCTAAGCATGAGGAACCTCAACACTGATCAATGAAGTAACGGGAAGGTGATGAAAGGACCCTTTTATGAGTTATCAGGGTAGCAGATAAGATGATGTTATGGTTCTCTACTATCCCTTTTAACCACATGGAGGGCTGAACTCTGTTGATTGCTGGAAGAGCTGCTTGATGGATTCTGCATGTTTATCACCATCTGGTAGCCACTAAGGATACCATACAACTCTATGAGAGTAAAGGTGGAGAGGTTTTCAGTTCTCTTAATGGCCACATAGTAGTGAGTCTATTGTCTTGAAAGAAAGAACATGAACTTCCTCATAATGTCCTTATTCTCAAGCTTAACTCCAACATCCATGAGAGTATCTACAATCTCAACATACCTAAAGTATTGTTAAGTCATAGTTTCACCTGATTTGCAGGTGAAGTTATCAAACTGCTGCTTCATGAGGTCCTTCTTGTTTTTTTAGCTTCATCAGACCCCTCGTACATAAGCTTCAGTGCATCCCAGAGCTGCTTGGCAGTTTTGCACTTCTTGAATCCTCTGTATATATAGTTGGGAAAAGCAGCCTGGAGAGCGGTCATGGCCTTCTATTCTATTTCAATCTTTTTCTAATCTTCCTCAGAATAGTCGGGCACTTCCTTTGGAATCATCCCACCTCCAGCAGTGGCTGAAGAGGTGCTTGGGATGTGAGTTCCTGAGACAACAGATCTCCACATCCTGCTATCTTGAGACTTGATGAACCCTTCCATTTGTTGGCACAAAGTATCAAAGTCATCAGGAGTGATTAGTGGAGATTTTGTGATGGTACCGGTTTCCTGTCAGCCTTAGTGATAGATGGCATTTGAGCTAGTAAGTGTTTTGTGAAACTGAGGGGATTTAAGATGATGAGATCTTACAATGAATAGTCTAAAAAGCTCTGATACCAATTGCAGGACTGGTGAAGGGGAACAATGCAATAGTTTCACAAGGTTGGAGAGACTTAGAACACCAAACATATCAAATAGGGAACCGGCTTAAAATAAAACAATGAACACAAGTAACAACACAATAAGAACACAAGTAGATGGTTTTCAAGAATGATGTATATTGCTCTCAAATGTTTTATAAAATGTTACAAAGCTCAGTCCTAAGGACCAGTACCTGAGATACTTTATACTACATCCTACAGCTGGCCATACTTTGAAGGCCAGGTGGAACACTAATCTAGACCACAAGATCAATGTATAGTCAAAAGGCAGATTGTCTATTTACTAGTGACTATGACATGCCATAGCTCACATCCTTATCTATTACAAAAAGGATAAAAGTACAAAGTAGAAAGTTACAGACTCTAAGACCTTTTTACCGCTGATAAAAGTATAGACTTATCACCAACTTATATAAGTTGGTGAGTATTCAGAGATTATAGCGAAAAGTTGTTCAGCTTTGGCAAAAGCATGTGAGAGAAAGCATGTCTTCTCTGTCTTCGGAAGAAATCAGTCTTTTGGCTTCGGAAGACTTTGTCTTGAAGCTTCGAAAGAAATGGTCTTTTGGCTTTGGAGATTTTATACTTAGTAAACTTCATTGAGTTATACCAAATCTTCCGAATTAACTTTTCTTGTACTTTAGATGTGCATGCTGAGAGCTCTTTAATTGCATCAGCCTCTAAGTATAACTCTTACAATAATCATTAATTCATGCAATCACAGTAACAATGATATATCTATTAGTTTGACAACCCACCCCATTTGTTTATTCACGTGGTGACTGAAAACGGAATGATACATTCTATAAGGCAACATCTGCGAATCGAGTCAATTCAGTCATTACGTTTGATTGTGTTGGTTTGTCTTTTATGTTACATTATTGTTTTATAAGTCTTGACATTATCATGTGAATTTTATTGTTTTCAATCATTTTAATCAATCTATATATGTATACAAACCTATGTTTACTCACTGGCAAATTCGTTAGCTAACTTGTTACTTTTTCACATGATTTCAGAAATGCAGATTAGTGGAATTCTATATGCATATTTAGGACTTGGACATAGTCAAAATTAAAGACAATTTCATTATGCTTGCTTGAATTTCTATTTAATTGTAATGTATTATTTGATTAGTTTTATTAAAAAAATGGCATTTAATTTTATTTCAACGTATTTACTACCATGTGATATGAGCAATCAATTCACATTCATTCGCCTCAATGATTCCGCCATCGGTTGGGGTGTGACAGTTCTACAGATACAAATTAAGGTCTAATATCACTTTAACCTTTTAAGTGAGCATAGTTGGGGATAAACGTACCAATGCCTGACAACGTTCATCATACGACCCTAAAGTGAGAGTTGTATAGTTGACACAATTGATAATCATTACCTACCTACGTAACCATGCCAGTGGAGAGAGCTTAAAAATGGGATCTCATGCTAATTATATAATTTTTACAATTGGGTCTTAAATTTGATTAGGAAATTAAGCATGAAATTAGTAAACATTTCTTTTGAATTTTGTATACATCTAAAGAAGCAAATCCCTTTACTACTTTCTCTCTTAAGTCAATCTTTGAAAAGGACAAACACAACAACTCAAACTTCACAGATTAATTTAGGAACCTAAAAATTATTCCCAGGGCAAAGAACAAGATATATATTCTTGAAGGATCGATTCCAGAAGAACCCGCCACCCAGACGGGAGCTACCTGTATGAACTTTGAAAGGCATGTGTGATGACCTATAATTAGGATCATGCAAAACCCTATTTAACCTATGTAGCTAGGATAATTCAAGTATCAAATCCAAAAGGAGTATGTGATCAATATTATATGTTTTGTTTGATAACTATACTAAACTTAATAGATTAATTAACTAAACTAAACTAACTTTAATTTGAGAATTGACTGGTTTTAGTAATTATCAATATTAAATGAATTTGAAATTAGTTTTAAGCAGTAGGAAGTCATTAATGGTGACTCTATATGTGATAAGATTCAAGTGATAAGTGTATATTGGAGTTTAGCAGAATCTATTCATACAATCACCAATCCAAAAATTCAAAACCTAATTCTAAGAACCATATATATACCGATAAAAAGAAAGCAAATCCATATGATATTAAAACCAGGTTTAAACACAATTGAATCTTTATAATAACCAAATTACAAGTTAAATCAAATGAAACCTAAAAGGTTTTAGATTAAATCCCATAATGTAGGTCAAAACTAAAAATAACAACTACTTCCACAAACCCGGTCACCCGGAGTATATCACAGAAAATTCTTATATACTACTAGCTTTAGTAACCCGTGTGTTACACGGGTCGAGTATATTTAAAAATTATTATTATAAAATTATGTTACTGTTTTTGAAGAATAACATAGAATAATACATTAAAATAAAAAGGTAAAATTACAATAATCCTTGAAAAACCATAGTTGTGTAAATACTTCCTTGTAAACTATATTCTTGTACAGGAACAAAGACATGTGGAACCCAGCTTTTCCATCACAATAACTTCCCTTGATGCCATATCTTCTTTTTATCCTACACAGCAACACCCTACAACCATCTTCCCTCAACCAGCTCCCATTACTATTCAAGTGGACCCACGGATGCTTATCGACCTTAACAGATTTTTAACCACATTTTTTATAAGCTCCTCCCTTGAACAACCTTCCCCTGATGTAGTTGTTGCCTACTTTAGAGCTGAAGAGCTTTAAAGGCTGAGTGCACCACCTACCTCTGAAGAGAAAGTTGGTCAACCTAAGGTCTCTATTGAACCTGAGATTAACTTCGAAGGGGATATACAGACTCATGGCCCAACAACCGATTTAGAAGGGACAAGTAGTGCAGTTCAAGTCTCTTTCGAAGCAGAAATCCAAGCTGCGGAAGGAATTATTGAACTGTCTTCCTTGTCCGATGATCTGTTCATCACAGAGGCCATTCTTGACCTAGCCTCTGAGGTAAATAGTGAGGACTTCCTTACAACCCCTTTATCTCAAACACCACAAGTCCAACCCCACTCTCCACAACCTGAATCCTCTAAGCCTGAGTCTCCAAAGGCTGAATCTTCCTATGATCCTAGGGGGAAGAGGAAGCTCACTGCTGAGGAGCTTCTAGAGGAGGAAAGGCTGGAAAAACTCAAGAAGAAGGGAAGAATTGATACTGGGAAGCTGTTGGCTGCAAGCAGCAAAGCAGCAGTAGCCGCTCAAGAAAGTATCAACAACAAAAGGAGAGTGGAGGTTATAGACAGGCTTATCAGCCTAGGAGTAGTCAATGAAGATATCCTTCTACTCCTACTTGATGAGCTTGTAAAGTTGGAGAAGGCAACCTTGCTACAAAAAAGAAAAGGAGGAAGCAGTAAGGTTGGCCATAGAGGAGGAGAAGAGGAAAAGGAAGGAGAAGGCTATGGAAAGGGAGAGGATAGCCTTTCTCTGCTCTAGAGGCTATTCTCAAGAGGAGCTGGCACCTCATGATTATGATACGGTCTTGTTTTTATTTTCACAAAGAGCAACATCAAATCAACAAAGAAAGGAAAAGGACTGCTAGGGAAAAGCTAAGGGAGAAGAAGAAGGAGGAAGAGGCAAAGCTTGCAACTGCCAAGAGTGAAGGAGATAAGGAATGGATGAAAGCTTATCTCAAAGCCCGTGGCTTCACCGGCAGGCAAGTGGGTCCTATGTTAGAGAAGACCCTACAGCGACATGTTAGTGACATCAAGGCTGACATTCGCTTAGGAAGAAGGCAGGGGGTAATTCAAAGACCAAGTGTTCAAAGGATGGCACCCAAACCAGCACCCAAACCATAACCTACACCCACATCTTTTCCCTTCCCCATCAAAACTAAACCAACCATTGAGCCTTACACCCCTGAACCCACACCATCAGCCTTACCTACACCCTCACCCACTGCTTCCCAACAACCACCACCACCACCTATCCTTAAACCCAAAACCCAACCCAGAACCAAATCTATACGCAAACCATCTTCTGAACCTTCTAAGCTCCTGACCTTAAAAGAATTCAAGGAGATCAAGAGGAAGCTCATCAACGGCACAAAATTGAGCGACATCTCTTATGAGGAAGAATCAATTAAGCTAAAATACACTGATGGCTCTTCCTGTTCCCTCACAAGAGATGACTCCTTGATCTGCCAAGGGGAACACTAGACCAAGTTCTCCAACTTCTTGTAACCAACTTAGACACACTTAATGAAGAAGAGAAGAAGTTGAGAAGGAGACAGGTGACTTTGCTGGAAACAAGAAAAAGGGACAAGTTGCCAACCAATTCCCTCAATCCTAGAAGCCAAGTCCAGTGGAGGTTGGATGAAGCTACACATAGCTTTGCTGTGGAAAGAGAGAATGTGTAGAAGCCTCTTGAAGATTAACATTTAGTCTTTATTAGTCTTTGTATAGTTTTTGTCATAGTGTAGGGACTTATTTTTTAAATATATGTTCCTTTTTGTATTGATAGTATAAATAGCATAGATAAGGTATTGTGTAGAAATGACCTAAAAAAATCGCCTAAAAAAGACCTTAGAACCTGAGAATCAGTTAGAATGACTTGTAACTGTTTTCTTTCACTTGTACTTTCTATGCTTACTATCAATGAAAAACTATGAATTTTTCTGATTTGTTTGCATTAAATTGATTACTTGTGTTTGTTTGACTGAATTGTATCACAATATCATCACATATTGATCTATTTTGATCCTATACAATGGTATCAGAGCTGTTGGTTCAGTGATTTGAGTTTGTCAAACTGTCAAACTTTTGAATCACTTGAATCTGTGATTGATAAGCAATTCAATCAAATAATTATTGATTTCAGTTGTGTTTCATCATTAGAAACATGAATTGAATCATAATTTGCAGCTCAATACATTCAAAATCAGTGAATTTGTTCAAATTAGTATGCAAACCTGTTCTTCATTTTCGAACTAAAATTCGATCAGAAAACTGAATTGTTATTGTTGTTTGATGAATTTGAAGATGAAGGACTGTTAATCGAACAAATTACAGTCTAATTGGAAGTTTTCAGAGCAATTCAACTAGTTTTGAAGATTTTCAGCAGATCTGAATTCATTTGAATCTGTTGAAGTTGGCGCATTAGGTAAAAACACAACTAAAAATTGCCCAAGTGTATAGGCGCTTGACAACTGTTCAGGCGTTTTACCACTATTAAGGCGTTTTTTGGTCTAGGCGTTTTACCACTATGGAGGAGCATTACAACTGTTTGGTCACTTTGGAACTTTTCAAAAACTAAGGAATTCTAGGCCCATTACAGTTGTGTAGGCGCATTTGAACTGGGCGTTTCTTCACCCAGGCGTCTGACAACTATTTGGACGTTTTACAACTGTTCAGGCGCGTTTCAAGTTGGGCGTTTTTGAGAATTTTTCTAAGGCAATCCCTTAGACTTTTCAAAGTCAAAGTCAGAAGTTTCACAAATATTTGGGCGCTTCATCACTATTCAGGCGCATCACCTCAACACTTAGAAATTTTTCAAAATTTAAAAATCTAAAAATATTTTCAATTCATTTTTCAAATTCAAAAAATTAAAAAAAAACAAAACAAAAAAAACAAATATTTTTCTAAAATCAAAAATATAAAATGATGAAGTCAGAAGATTCAGAGAACAAAGTTCCTAAGCTGAAGAACAGAGCTGACTTTAAGAACTGGTCCCTTAGATTGAAACATCATCTTAATTCTATTGACACTGACTTGTGGAAGTCAATAGAAAGAGGACCGCATATTCCTATCACTTCAGATGGTCCTGATAGAGGGATTGTTTACACTAAAGACTCTCCAAAACAATATCCTGAAGATGGGTTACAAGGTGATGATCTAAGGAAAGTCAAGAATGATATTAAAGCCTATTCTTTGATGTGTAAAGGATTACCACTTGAAGTCTTAACTAGACTTGATGGATATCAAACGGGATATACTATGTATAAAGCTTTGAAGATAATATGTGAAGGTGGTAAGGAGATTCAAAATCTCAAGAAACAAAAACTGAAGAGGCAGTTAGAGCTGTTTGAGCATTTATCTGGTGAAACCATAAATCCGATGATGAATAGATTTGTGCAGCTTACAACTGAGATGTCAAATGCGGGTATCAAAAATGATCTCAAAGATCTAAACTTCAGGCTTCTCAATGCTCTTCCATCTTCATGGAAACAAACAGTAACACTCGTGAAGCATACTAAGAAATTTCCTATGGATCTTGATCTATTGATTGCAAAAATTGAGTCAGTTGAGATAGATGAAAGCTCAAGAAACAATGATAGAGTAGCATCAATGTCTCAATACAAGTATGTTGCATTTCCAGCTAGCACTATGGAGAATGCCTTTATGGCAAAGAATGAGAGTTTACCAGAAGAAGAGGGTGATCTGTTTGTTGGAGCAGGATTCTTTACAGATTCTACATATACAAGTGCTCCTGCTTATGCAACACAGCCTCAACCTCAGTCTCCTTCTAAACCTCAAAGCTCTAATCCTTGAGACTCCAGCTGTTAATTATGCTAAAACTAGCAAAGTTAAAGATGTCATTAACATCCTATTACAGGATGAAGAGTCCAAATCTGCTTTTACTGATTTTATGGCTAGTTTTTAAGCTTATCAAGGTAGTCATTTAACTCAATTAGATTTTATTTTGCAGGACTTATTTGAAATGGATCCAGATGATGTAGAGGAAATGGATCTAAATTGGCAAATGGTGATGATTGCATATAGGACTCAGAAACACTCTTATGTCAATAGGAACTACAAGCCAAGTGCTAACAAGACTGTTGGATTTGACAAGTCTAAGTCAAGGTGTTTCAACTACAATAGCTATGGTCACTTCTAACAGGAATGCAAAGCTCCCAGAAACAAAGGAGGCAATGGTCAAGCTAGTTCAAGCAATCAACGATATCCACAACCGTCTCAGAAAACATTCCAAAAGTCATATCAAAGTCTACCAATGCCTGAGCTTAAAGATGAATCTAAGTCTGCTGAAGAGCCTAAGAAAGCTCTAGTAGTTAGCATTAAGGATGGATATGATTGGAGTGCTTATGCAGAGCAATTTACTGCTGATCTATCTTCCAGTTTATCTCTTGTTGCAGAAGTTCAAAGAGAAGATTGGTCAGAAAATAGCGATCCAAAAGCTAAAGCTGAAAGTAATTCAGAGAATGAAGAAGAAGAATACGACTGGAGTGATAAAGCTGATCCTAAAGAGGATTCAGAAGCAGTTGCTTTAATGGCACAATCAGATCAACCAAAGGTTGAAAAGTCATCTTCTAACTCTGAGACTTCTTCACCTAAATATCCTGAAATACCCGCTGAAGTAAGAGAAAAACTATGCACCAAATCTTGCTTTGAACATGTAGAATATTACCGAACTTACTCTTATAAAATCTGTGAAAAGCTTAAGCAAGAGGAATTAATGCATAATAAACTTAAAAATGATCACAAAGTATCAGATGAAAAGATTATTTCTCTACAAACTTCATGGAACAAAAATTTGAAAGAATTAGAAATTGTTTCCAAACAACTTGAAGAAATGAATAAGAACTTGAACAGGAGAAAATTGCACATGCTGCTACACAAGTTGATCTAGCAAAAGTAAATGCTCCAAAACGATTATGGAACAACTGGTAAGTGAACGAAAGGACAAACAAAAAGCAGGATTAGGTTTTACTCACGAACCAATGCCAGAATCTATAACAAACACTCTACCAGAGGATTTTAACACACATGATCACTCTCCTGAGAATAAAGCAAAACTAAAAGCTTACCAAAACAAAAACAACAAGATTTCTAATAATGAAGAAGAGAAAATCAATGTTGAAATCTTTAAAGAAAAGGATATAGAAAAGATAAAAAATGGTCATCGAATAAAGTTAAATCATATGAACCACGACCGAAAAGTAAGAAAATTTTTGTTTCAAAAGAATCTGTGTTGGAGGAAGTAATCATTAAAAACAAAGATAAGGCAAAATAAGAAGATGAAACATCTGAAGATTCAAGCTCTTATGACCAAAAAGATCAAAAAGAGAAAGAAATTGAAAAAGAATCTTCAACTGAAGATGTTAAATCTCAAATGAAATCAAGTTCCACAAAATCAAGGAACCAAAGGAGAAGAAGAAAAATGACTAAAGCAAAAACTAATCAAAATAAGAGTCAAGAAAATCAGATAAAAACAATAAATCAAGCTAATAAATTTAAACCAATAAAATTTGTGTCTACTGGTATGTTGAACATGAACTTAATTCAAGACGTTAAACAAACTCCTAAGAACAAATAGAACTCTGATCTGAAAACAGGTTCAGATTCCAAGACTTCCGCTGTCGTTAAACGATTTGTGTCTAAAGAATCAAAGAATGAAGTTCATATACGAAAGCCAAAACCAAATATGCAAAAGAACAAACTGTCAAATCAAAACCAACAGATTAACTTTTTGACGCCTAAACCTAAACAAGGATCAAACATTGCGTCAACATCAAAAGTTAACAAACATTTGTTTAAAACTCCACAGAAGTACTGCGAAATCTATGACATGTACAATCACAACACTGCTGAATGTTACTTTAATAAGTACTGTCACATATATGATATGAGAAATCACTCAACATCAGAGTCTTATTTTAATAACTACTGTACCTTCTGTGATGAAAGGACTCACAATACAGAAAACTGTTACTTTAGAAAAAGTTCGCCAAGGAAAGAATTTGCTAATACACAATTAAGCAAACGTTATGCTAATCCTCAATTTAAAAGAAATCAAACTGTCAAATTTTCAAAGATTAACTAATCAACCTTCCTTAGGCTTGAGATCTTTCAAAAGAAATGACTCTGTAAGACCAAAATGATACATTCGCAATCAACTCATTCCAAGGTCAGCGAGAATGAACAAGAAAAATTTTGGAAATAAAAATTTTTCAAAAATTGATCAATTCAATGGTATGAATTTTCTTAAAAATGATCAAAAATTTGTGAATCATAGAATTGGCAATTTCATTAAAAACAAACCGGATGTGAATAAACTTCATTTTAAACAATTTACCATCATTGATAAGTTTGGAAAACCCAAGACCATCTCGGCTTAGGTAGATAACTCAACTTAATTTCTTTGTCTTGCAGGTACGCCCGAGAAGACCAATTAACACATGGTATGTGGATAGCGGGTGTAGCCGGCATATGACGGGCAATCATGCCTTACTTCAAGATTTTAAGTTAAAAGATGGTACACACGTCGCCTTCGGTGGTGATGCAGGAGGAAAAATCACAGGCGAGGGAACAGTATCCAACGAGATAATAAGCTTTGATAAAGTCAACTTCTGCTCACAGTTGAACTTTAATTTGTTAAGCGTTTCCCAAATTTGTGATAAATCATATTCTGTACTTTTTGATGATTCTTTTTGCTACATTTTGAAGCCAGGTTTTCAGATTAGCAAAGACTGGGTAGTTGTTAAAGCTGTTAGGGATCGAGATGTATATAAGCTGGATATGTCTCAAGTTGATCCATCTACAGAAACAACTTGCCTTATTGCTCAAGCATCAAATGACGAATGTCAGCTTTGGCATAGACGTCTCGGGCATTCCAACTTCAAGAATATGAAAAAGCTTGTAGCAGGAAATCATGTTATCGGCCTTCCAACAAAGAAGTTTGCCACTACTGATCACTTCTCAGCATGTTTAAAGGGGAAGCAGCATAGAGCATCTTATAAGCCCAAGTAGATAAATTCAAATTCCAAACCCCTTCAGATGTTGCATATGGACATTTTTGGACCAACCAACATGAAGAGTATTGGAAGAAAATCTTATCGTTTAGTTATCATTGATGACTTTACAAGATTTTCATGGGTTTTCTTTTTGAATGCTAAATCTAAAACGGCTGAATTATTAAAAGAATTCATCACAAAAGTTGAAAACCAATTAGAACAAAAAGTAAAAATAATAAGAAGTGATAATGGAACAGAATTTAAAAATGCTAATATTGACATGTTTTGTGCAGAAAAAGGAATTGCTCATCAGTTCAGTGCTCCCAGAACTCCACAACAAAAAGAAGTTGCTGAAAGGAAGAATAGAACTTTGATTGAGGCTGCACGATCCATGTTAGCAGATGCGAAAATTCCTATCACTTTCTGGGATGAAGCCATATCTACTGCGTGTTTCGTACAGAATTGTACTTTAATTGTGAAGGCAAACTGAAAACTCCTTATGAGTTGATGTTTGGCAGGAAACCAAACATAGATTTTCTTAAATCTTTTGGTTGTCCAGTTTTGATTTTAAATTCAAGTGATCATCTAGAAAAATTTGATTCAAAATCTGATGAAGGATTTTTCATTGGATATTCATTTGTTTCAAAAGCCTATAGTGTTTATAACTCCAGGACAAATGTTATACTTGAAACATTCAACATTAAATTCATTGAAAACTTTTTTCCATTAGTTTCAAATGGTCCAGCTTGGTTATTTGATTTAGATTCATTGTCAATCTCTTTTCAATCTGACTTGTTTAATCAATCTAACTTGCTTGATTCTACAGGTGAGAAGAAACTTCAAGGGAATCTCGGTTCTTTCAGTGATGATTCAGATTCTAATGATATGGATGACTCAAACCCAGATTATCCATTTTTCTCTTTTGTCAAAGATTCAATAATTCGATTTGATAATAATAATGATCTCTCTCAACAAGATGAAGATCATTCCATTTTAGAAAATCAAGATGTTTCACAACCTTTTCCTGATGATGGTATAGAAATTATACAACCTGAGTCTGGAACTTCATCTATTTCTGGTGATGTAGTTGACACCGGTAATCTTGATTACTTTATCAACTCACCGACTCAAGTTCCCAATTTCAATCCACATTCTTCGAACCTATTGCATTAACTTTCTAACTTGAACCAAACAAATTTGGATGCTCATGTTCAAGGAAATGAGATTCCAACATCTCGTATTCACAAGAACCATCCAACATCTCAGATATTGGTCCATTGAATGAGAGAACAACGAGAAGTAAATCAGAACAAGCAAATCTTTGCTTATACTCGTGTTTTCTTTCTCAAATTGTTCCTAAAAACGTTACCGAAGCGTTAAAGGACAATAGTTGGTTTGAGGCTATGCAAGAAGAATTACTTCAATTCCGCAAACAAGAAGTGTGGAATCTTGTGGATTTACCTAAAGGAGAAAATGCCATAGGCACAAGATGGTTGTTCAGAAACAAAACAGATGATCGAGGAATTATTATTCAAACTAAAGCGAGACTCGTTGCACAAGAATACACCTAAGAGGAAGGTATAGATTATGATGAAGTATTTGCTTCAGTTGCAAGACTTGAATCAATTCGTGTCTTTCTTGCTTATGCATCATTCATGAGATTCAAAGTGTATCAAATGGACGTTAAAGGTACATTTTTGTATGGTCCAATCACCGATGATGTGTTCGTAAAGCAACCTCCGGGTTTTGAAGATTAGGAAATTCCTCATCGTGTGTACAAGCTTAGCAAAGCTTTGTATGGACTCCATCAAGCTCCTAGAATCTGGTATGAAACATTGTCACAACACTTAATCCAACATGGATACACGCAAGGGAAAATCGATTCGACTCTGTTTATCAAGAAGGATGCTGATGATCTTTTATGTGTACAAGTGTATGTTGATGATATCATATTTGGTTCTACTAGTCCAAAATTGTGCAATGAATTCGAAGAAATAATGAAATCTTGAATTCAAATGAGTTCTATGGGCGAAATAATTTTCTTTCTTGGACTTCAAGTCAAGCAATCTGCAGATGGAATATTCATAAATCAAGAGAAGTTCGTTGACAAACTCTTGAAGAAATTTAAACTGCAAGATTGTCAGTCCATAAGAACTCCAGCTGACGTAAATTTCAAGATTGAGCCTGATCCAAAAGGAAAATCTATAGACCAAACTTTATACAGATCTATGATTGGTTCATTGATGTATCTTACTGCATCTAGACCTGACATAATGTATGTTGTTTGTGTATGTGCCAGGTATCAATCAGACCCTAAAGAATCCCACTTAATTGTTGTCAAATGCATATTCAGATATCTCAAAGGAAAACCGGCTTTAGGGTTATGGTATCCTTATGAAGGAAACTTCGAGTTATATGGGTATACTGATAGTGATTATGGAGGATGTTGTCAAGATAGAAAATCAACTACGGGTGGTTGTCAGTTTTTAGGACCCAGATTAGTCTCATGGCAATATAAGAAACAAACAAATGTCTCCGTTTCAACCACAAAAGCTGAGTACATAGCTGCTTCAGCAGGATGTTCTCAAATCCTTTGGTTACAGAGAACATCCTTTAGTTACAAAACCAACTGCTGGATTACAGGTTCAAATTTCTTAAAACTCCAATTTACATTGATAACACTACTGCTGTGTTCATTACAGCTAATCCTGTCCAACATTCAAAAACAAAACATATCGAGATTCGATATCATTTTCTCAGAGATAACTCTGAAAAAGGTTTAATCATTCGGATTCAAATTGCAACTGAATAGGACACAACAAGAGTATTTGGTAGAGTTAATTGGTCTTATTAACCACATTTAAAAACTGGTTTCTGAGTATTTCAGTTAGTTGAGTCTACATATGATCAGAACCCTTCCTTACCTGAATAGGACACAACAAGAGAAACTGTCAAAGTTAATTGCCTGATTGTATTTTGTGTGTGTATGTTTCTTAGAAAAAGCAAAACCAACTACAAACATTGAAAATTGAAAAATCAAAAGATAAAAATATAAAACAAAAACTACAAAAATAGAGTTTTTCATTGTTAATTCATTATTTAGGATGAATCCGTCTTTGCAATATGTGAGAAATGATAGATACATTACTATGATCAGTTGCATACTTCACTCGATAACAAATTCTGACGTGATCAGATATGATGTGCAAGTAAGTTCATGCAATTAGATTAAAAAAGTAAATTCTTGTGATTAAACTAAATCACTCATGCATTCATGTCTGTCTATCTTAGCACTAATGAGTAGTGTTGATTTCTCAAATTGATTGCTTATTAAGACATAATCTCACACCTGGCAGTGATATGAATAACCATTGAGCTCTAATTATTTAAAGCATCTAACACTTATCTGTTATGAGTCATCATAGACCTAAAGTGATGAGATATCCTTTGTTGTAAGTGATTACAGACCTGGATATTCTTACTGATGCAACAAGATGCCAATGTGCACAAACACCAAATGAGATCTGGTTATAGTATATGTCAAGTTAACTAGTTAAGAACAGTGACTTCTTGCATATCTTTATGAGAATTAACCTCTCTAAGTCTAAGTGTGACTGCATAATGTCATATCTAATTGTACCTTAAACAATCCAAGAATTGAAAAAGTAAGTGTGCTGAATATCTTGCTAAATGCACTCATTTTCTGTCCTTAGATCTTGTGTCTCCTTTACTGCAGAAATGCTGACCTGGAACACACTTGATCAGGATTTATTCACTGTCTATGACTATCCATCATTTTTTTTCTTTAATGTGCTGATCTTAACTGATATGATCTCACTGCATACATTGATTCATTTGTAAATATTACATTTTTATTTTGCTTTAATTTTGAATTTTGCATGTTTTCTGTGTGCAGGCATATTAACAATGATTAGTCTGATCTTCTTATGACAAATTCAAGAAACTTCTAAGTTTTGTTAAACTTAAAAGTTTAGGGGGAGTAAAAAGAGTAAACATTCTAATAGAAAATAATTCAATTTCAAGATATGAAAAATCAAAATTTAGTGTTTTGAATGGAAAGAACGAAGCTAAAAAGTTCAAGCATGTATGTGCTTGACATAATGTAAAAATGAACCTGTAAAACATTTTAAAGTGGAAAAGCTTCTTGCAAAAGTTTAATATGAGACTATTTGTTAAAATTAGAGACTAAAATGACGGAAAATTGTTTTTGAATAATTAATAACAAATATAAATAGGTCAAAACATAAAATGATCAAAAATAAAAATAAAAAGTTTGAAATGTCAAAAGTTCAAAATTAAGGGTCAATTATGAAAATTTTGGGTGAAAGTCAAAATTTGACAAATTGTTTAAAAAAATTAGTATATGAACAGTACTAATATGTTTAAATAGTGTTCAGGTGGAAGAATTAAAACTTACAAGTGTTAAACTCATGAAAGTTATCTCATGCGCCTAAACAGTGTTCAAAAGTCCAAGTAGGAGCATGATGATTTTTTCAGAATTAGTACAAGTGTTGGACGTTTCAGACAACCTCATGCGTCTAAACAGTTGTCATGCATCTAAACAGTTGTCATATGTCTGAGATTTTGTTTTAAGTGTTGGTTGTTTCATCCAAAGTCATGCGCCTGCACAGTACTAGACTTTCAAGAGTTGGGCGTATCAAGTGAAAAATTACCAAGTGTTGGGCGTTCAGCAAGACTCATGAGCCTGAACAGTGCAAAAGCACCTAAACAGTGCTTGTGCGTTTGAACAGTGCTCATGCGCCTAACCTCATGCGCACAAACAGTGCTCATGCGCCTAAATACTTAGTGTAAAAATCAACTCCATGCGCACAAACAGTGCTCATGCGCCTAGAAATTTCACTTGGTATAAATACAACACTTTGTGATTTCAGTCGATTCATTCACTCAAAATACCCTATTCTCTCACACCCAACTCTCGAATATCTTTGATTTTCAAATTATGATTGATTTAAGTTCTAAAAGTGCGTTCAATAGTGAGTATTACTGATTATAAACGTAAGTTCTTGAACAAAATCACACAAATTTCATGTTTAATGGTTGAATTTGATTGGGCATTTCTATGCTATACGGGCGTATGAACCCTAGTCATCTGAAATATGTGAAATTGTTGAATAAAATGGATATAAGAACTGAAATTAATGATTGATTGTTAATATAAACTTGATTTCGAGCATGTTGATACATTCAAATCAGTTGTTAATCGAAATTGTTCCTGATGATTAATGTTCATCAGTCGAATGTTGAAGATGAACAGTCAAATTTGATTTTTTTTAATAAAATGAAAAATTCAATCATAAAATCATGTTAAAATCTGTTTTTGATAAGAATTTATTGAATTAATGTGTTTTATACCACTTTCATACTAACTTGAATGCATTTTGTTCTTACAGACCATGTAAACACATAGAAATTTTTTTAAGGGCAAGTTAGATTAAAAATTGATAAAACATGCTAACTCTTTAAAATTTCAATAAATTTCCTTGATTTTAAGTGTTAAAAGTAAAAGTGTCTAAATCTCTTGTTTCAAATTTTTTGCAGATGGTTGAGTTAAAATTTGAGTCAAAGCATAATGTGGTAGCTTTACTAAGTGAAGAACTACAAGAGGCTGTTAGCTATGAAGAAATGATTATGTTCTTGTTGAGAACTAAATATGTATATGTTATGTGCTATCAACCAGTCATATATGCAAGATTGATAAAGAAGTTTTGGAACACAGCCACAGTTGAACTAAATGATGATGGTAGAAAGGTTGTCAGGGGATTTATTACTAATGAGAGAATGATTGAAGTTTCTGAAGACCCAATTAGAGAAGCATTAAGGTTGGGACATAATGATCCAGATGATTTAGCTGAATTATCTTTCAATGAATGTAGAGAAACATTTATGGCTATGGGTCACCCAGACCATTTCCCCAAGAAACAATTCTTCAGAGCACGAGTGTATAATCATTGGAAGCTACTGTGTTATATCTTTCAGCACTACATGTCAAAGAGAAGTGCAGGATGGAATTCTTTTCCAGTTGACATAGCATCTCTGATTGCAGCTCTTGCAACAAACAGAAGGTTTAACATGTCGAAATGGATTCTAAATGGTTTTATTTTCAATCTGGAGAAAGGAATCAGGAATAAGTACTTGATGTATCCTAGATTCTTACAAATGATAAGTAATGAAGAGTATCCAGACATTCATGTTCATGGTTTTAATGGAGAGACAATGATACTGGAGCATATGTCAGAAATTTCTTATAAAAGACTTGCTATGATCACAGGTGCACAAGATGACCCTTGTTTGAATACATGAGAAATGTTGCTAATGATGAGGTGGATATTACTATAGATCACTTTCATTTGACTGAGGAAGAACCAATTGATCCAAATGAACTTATTAAAGAATTACCTCAAGAACCTTCAGATGATGATGAAGATGAAGGAGATGATGATGAGAATGATGATGATGATAATAATGATGGTGGTAATGATGATGATGAAATGGAAGAAGTTCATGAAGATGTTGTTCATTCATCTGAACATGTTGATGATGATATACATGAAGCTGAACAGGTTGAAGGTGAAAATGAAAATGAATTAAATGTTAAAGAGATAATTGAGATGATTGAAGGAAACGTTGAAGCTAATATTCAACAGGACACTAAAAATGTTCAAGATTTTGAAGTTTTTGAAGCTGAGATTCAAAATGATTTTCAACAAGATGCTCATATGGCTGAAGAAACAAATGTTCAACAGATCATTGATGATTTGAAAGAAGAAAACTCTTAGCAATTGAAGCTTATTGAAGACTTGAAAGAAGAAAATGATAAGCTGAATGAAGATTTACTAAAGAAAGATCAAGTGATTGCTGAATTTGAAAAGGATAAAGAAGCAAATGTTCAAAATTTTGAAGTGATGCTTAGAGATTCTGATATTATGGAAGAAAAATTTAAGAAGTTGAAAGAAAGCCATGATTTATTGAAAGAAGAATTTGAGAAATTGAAAGAAAGTGCAAAATCTCCATCTCCTGAAGTGATGATTATATCTGAAGTAACTCCAACAAATGTTGAGAAGATATTAGAAGTAGATAAAGGTAAAAGGAAAATTGATGACATTGATGTATCAGTTTTACCTGAATCATCATCAAAAGTGCAAAAGATTGTTGATGAACCTGCACTTGAAGAAGAAGGAGAGTCTGAAACTCAAAAGAAGATAGAAGCTCTTGATGAGATAGACTCTGAATTTGATTATGCATGGTACGATGAAGTACTTGAAGATTAAGATTTGGTTGAAGCAAATTATTCTCCTATTAAAGAATCTACTGAAGTCATTCCTGTGGATATTGAAGATAAGTATAATTACTTAATCAGGATGAAGTATAATAGAGTATTTCTTGATGGATTGACAGTATCTCAAATTAACGAAGAATACGAGAAATGCATAACTGCTGCATCAAGTGCTCCTTTAGATCCAAACGAGATTATTGTTCAACATGGTGAATGGAATCCTATTAGTAAAAGTATCAATGTTGATGAACTTTCAACTTCTGAATTGCACCATCCAGATCTAAATGATATGAATGTTACTGCTTTAAGGACATGGTTACAATCACGTAACTATCCAAGGAAGAAGCTCAATAGATTACAAGCAGAATCATTGAGAAATTTAGTAAGGAGTTTTCAAGAGACTGAGAAACAAACCAAAAGAATGATTATACTTGATACAGATAATCCTCAATATCTTGAGATCACAAAATGTACAAGAATCTTGAAGCCTCAAGAAATAAAGAATATGGAGCTAATCAGAAGTGGACATGAGAGAAGGAAAGAGTTAATAAAGTTATTCCCTGAGAATGAAAAACAAACTTATGATGTGTCAGTCGAGCAAAAGCAATTGTGGAACAAAGCTTGGATTGCTGGTGATCTAGTTAGAAACATTTTGCAAAAAGGCCAATCAATTTCTGAATTGCTCAATGCAATGATTGTTCCAGATACTACAAAGAACGTGAAAATAGTAGCATTGAAGTATGATGAGGTGTTTGATGCATTTTTGATCAAACGTGTAAATGCTATTTATGATGTTTATCATTTTTACATGAGCATCATAGCCATACCAGTGCAAGATTTCAAGGAACTGAATAAGTTTCCTTTGATAAATCCATCAAAATCAAATCTAGGAGAAAATTTTATTAAACTCCTGAATGCAGGTATGACAAGAATGGAGTCTTATCTAAAAGCAAGATGTGATCAAGAGGATAAACAATACTTTCGGTCTTTCAAAAGTAAAAGAAAAATTGCTGAGAATCCGGAAGAAGAAGATAGGTTTTTGGATGCTTATAGTGATCAATTTTTTGAAAAAGTCGCTACACCTGGATTGAAGGTGATTGATGGTTCACAAAAGACAAAACCAATTTTGAGATGGTTTTATAATTCAGATATTTTTGAGTTGAAATTAGTTCGGAACCTTGATGACTGGGATAAAGATATGATCTCATTGTTTGGTGTATTTGAGCTTAAACTGCTGCATCCGAGCTACATTTCATTTTTGTCTGTTCAAGAATTTGATAAAGTATCTTCTAAAGTGGCAGAGAATGATCGAAAGTATTTCATGTCAATAATAAAAGTGATGAATGCTGCCATGGAAAGAATTTCTCTGAGAAAAGCTCTTGCATATGCAAACATTATGACGAAAGATATAAATGAGATTGAGTTCATGAGGATCTCAAGCAAAGGAGTGTTGGAAATCTATTCAAAACAATATCCAAACCCAATTGAACTTTATGCTAATATTAATATTGCTGGTTTGTCGAAAGAAACATTGGAGATAATGAATCAAATGGAGATAAAGACTAATCCATCAAAGTCAGAACAAGGAGTACTTGCAAGCAAATTCAAATCAGCAATTTCCAAAGCTTTGTCTGAGTTGAAGCTATACAAGGAAAAACCAATGTTCAAGATCAAGGAGGAACCCAAAGATTACTTTGAAGTATGAAGACAAAGAGAAAAGATTAAAGATTGAAGACAAAAGATTGAAGACAGAAGATTGAAGACAGAAGATTAAAGAAGATTGAAGACAAAGATCTGAAGACTGAAGATTGATATTTTGAAGACTAAAGACAATGTCAATCTTAGGGAGAGTTTTGTAGAAGCCTCTTGAAGATTAACATTTAGTCTTTATTAGTCTTTGTATAGTTTTTGTCATAGTGTAGGGACTTATTGTGTAAATATATGTTCCTTTTTGTATTGATAGTATAAATAGCATAGATAAGGTATTATGTAGAAATGACCTAAAAAATCACCCAAAAAAGACCTTAGAACCTGAGAATCAGTTAGAACGACTTGTAACTATTTTCTTTCACATGTACTTTCTATGCTTACTATCAATGAAAAACTATGAAGTTTTTTGATTTGTTTGCATTGAATTGATTACTTGTGTTTGTTTGATTGAATTGTATCACAATATCATCATAGATTAATCCATTTTGATCCTATCAGAATGGTCAAGTGAACAGACTTGATACATCTGCTCTGCTACACTTAAGCAGGTTTGACATTACTAAGTTAGCAGAAAGACCATTCTCCAATCCTTCCAAGTCTCAGATAGCTGCTCACATTAGGAATCATCTGAGTAGTCTTCATGTTGAAGAGCTTACAAAGAAAGCCAAGACTGAAGAAGAGTTGAAAATGAGAGAGCAAAGGAAGAAGAAGAAGGTGCAACCAGAAAAGGAAGAACATTCCTGCAGATGGTTGAAGGTCCAACTTCAGATCCTATAGTTAGATGGAAATTTGACTACAATTCCCATCAACTAACACTCTTCAGAGGGACGCAGCAAAGGGTACATATCATCCAGAGCAAACGATTGGATTTATTATCTACGAATGATTTGTACAAGCTCCTCACCACTGTATCAGGGAAGAACAAAGAGACAAACAAATATCTGCTCTCCCTGGTGTTGAAGACATTGAGGAATAGAAGGAAGTGAAGTTTTGGTAGCATCAACCTAGGGGGAGTTTGTTGGATCATATGAGGCTGGTGCAACCAAAACAACACTTCGAAGATTTTGATGTACAATTGAAGTGGTCTTCCGACGACAAAGCTGCTTTTCCGAAGACAAGTCAAAGATCTTCCGAAGCTCAAGGTTGAAGAACTTTTGAAGTGAGAACTTAGTCTTTCGAGACTAAGTAGTTCTCCTTCCAAAGTATATAACTTAGAAGATCCTAAAGACAAAGTCTTCAAAAGAATAAAGTCCTGAAGACTTGCAGAAGATTCAGAAGAAGTTGATTCTTCCGAAGTATAAATGGCCTTGGAAGAACTTATTCTTCCAAAGCCATTTAGCTTCAAAGAACCAACTATGAACCAGTAGATATAAGTATGGTTTGTCTGACATCCACTACAACCTTTTTTATACTGCATGGCGCTTTCCCACGCCCATGTAGTTGACCATACTTTTATCTACTGTTCACCCATTATCAGTTAGTATAGTTGCCACTTTTAGTTGGTAACCAAAAGGTAAGTCATGGACCTGTCATGACTACCTAATCTAGGATAATATTTTATCTTTGATACCTTACTTCTAGGAATGTAGTATTTGTCTAGTTTTAGATTCTAGCTAGTTATCCAAGTATAACCGGTTGTAGATAGTAGTATATATAGTTTCTCATTGTAACTTTATAAATCATGCTTGTAAAAGTCTTGTAATACTGAGTTGAGAAGTAATATATACAAGTATCTTGAAAAACTACTCTTGTGTTCATTTGTTTTCATTAACTTATAATATTACTTGTGAACGTAGTTAGAGATTCAACTTCATCAAACCGAGTGAGATTAAGTGAGTTTGTGAAATAAACTTGTGTTGTGAAACCAACACCAATCCTGCAATTGGTATCAGAGCTTTTTAGGTTCTTGATTGTGAGATCTAACCATCCCAAATCACACTTCTTTCTTCACACTTGCTCACTTCACTCAAATGGCTCTTAACCAGAAATTTTCTAAGTTTGAGATGGAAACCATGACCAAGGATCCTATCATCACCCCTGATGATTTTAGAACCTAGTGCAAACGTATTGAACGCTTTATCAAGTATCAAGACAGCCGTATGTGGAGATCAGTCACTCATGGTCCTTACCAACCAAAAGTGGAATCCCCAGCTGGTAATGGTGCCATGATTGAGAAAGCTATTGAAGACTACTCTGATGAAGACTTCAAGAAGATGGATATTGTCTTCAAAGCCATGACTGTGTTGTTCACAGTTATACCAAACTCCATAATGGTAGGCTTTAAGCAATGCGAGACTGCCAAACAACTATTTGATGCTTTGAAGCTGATGTACTTTGGTTCTACTGAATCCAAGGAGACCAAGAAAGATATGCTGAAGCAAAAGTTTGAGAACTTCACATACATTGTTGCTGAGACCTTGAACCAACAATACTTCAGGTAAATGGACTTGATCACCTCTCTTCAGTCTGTGGGAGTGGTTCTTGAGAAGAGAGACAGTGAGAAAATTCATGAGTGCACTTCCTCATGAGTGGACTTTCTACTGTGTCTCAATCAAGAGAACTAAGAATCTCAACACTCTCACCACAACTGAACTATATGGAATCCTTGATGGATACCTTATGGAGATGGAAACTCAGAAAAGCCATAAGATGAACAGAACCTCAAACCTTCCAGTTAGCAATGCTTTACATGTTGCTGAAGGTTTAAGAACTCCCCAACCCCAATTGTAACTGAACTACCCCCAACAACCATCATCCTCTTCTGGGCCATACATCACATTACTTGAGACACCCAGGTCTGAACAGGCTCAACAAAACCCTTTCTAGGATAGTTGTGCTTTTGTTTCAGGGAGTGAACACTCTAGAGATTTTCAATTATTCTTTGATGATCTAAAGTGTTTTAGCCCAGATGATGTTGAGTATATAGACATTGTCCAGCAGATGGCTCTTTTGACCTCCAGAGCAAAGAAGTTCTTTAAAAGAACCGGAAGGCAATTCCCTCAAAACCCAACCAATAGCAAATTTGGGTTTGACAAGTCAAAGGCCAAGTGCTATAACTGCAACCAGCTTGGTCACTTTGCAAGGGAATGCAAGGCTCCTAGATCTAATCCTGGAGTAGCTCAAGCCTCCCAACACCCTGCTACTCCAAAAGTTGCAGCCAAACCTACTAAACAACAGACTGCAGCTGTTGCTCAAGAAGTTGATTTGAGCTTCATGGTGCAAGATGTCACTCATGCTCAAGCTCTCATGGCTGGAACTGAAGATAGTAAGGTATATGAACATCTCTATACTCCAACCTATATTAAAAAGGTTAAGTTGTATTAGGACTACAACATGGAGATTAAATCTGATATTGAGTCCTTAAACATATTAAAATCTGATTTTAAGAGAGAAGAATCTGACTACAAACTCAAAATTGAAGTGTTAGAGAAAACTATGTCCTCTTTAAAACATGAATATTCCAACTATAGGGCATAAATAAAAGATTTAATATCTAAGTTGACTGAGGCTCAAGCCCAGTTAGTTATAGCTAAGGCTAAAGCAAAGAAGCTCAAGCAACAGTTCATCTAAGGCTAAATGTCATTCATTATCAATCAACTCAAAGGTGTGTTATCAAAACAAAAGTGGGTTGGGAACCAATGAAATTGCTCCACCACACTCTTATGTGTCTGTTAGACAGCCAAGATGTGGTACTGGTAAGCAAGAGGTTCCAACTGCTGACCCCACAACCCAATGAATAGAAGAATGATGCAACAATAGTGAACACCACAGGGAAGGATAAGGTAGAAAACCTCATCCCCATAACTGTTGATCAACCCCTAACCACCAAAGCCAGAAAGAACAAAATCAGGGTAGCAAGAAAAAATACCAGGAAGGTGGCTAAGACTAAGTTGAAGATAGACTCAAGGCAAAAGGGTGTATTCATTTCAGTTGGATTCCAAGTGGTTGGATGTTCTGATTCAGGAAAAGAGTGTAGTACCAGCACTCCTATCCAGCTAAAGGATTAGAAATTGAAGGGGAAGGCTGTTGAAGAAGAAAATAAGTGCAAGAAACAACAACCCTCATGCCTCATCAAGAATAACATTGAGTGCATAATCTATGGTCTCCATAACCACAAGGCTAATGATTGTTACTACAATCCAGCAAGCACACATTTTTCAACCAATGTTAAGAAAGAAGGAGTCAAGGATGGTTTCACATTTGGACCTTACCATATGGTACAAGTGCTAAGGAAAGGGAAGCTTGTTTTCAAAGCCAAGTTACATTTGGAAGAAACTTATTCTTCAGAAAGGAAAATAGCTTCGGAAGAAAAGCTAAAGAACAAACAAAGAAACAAAAAGAATCCTTTGAAACCTTCCAAGAAGAAAACTACTTTGGAAGAAACGGTGGTGAAAACTTCTTTAGAGAAGAAAGTAGCCTCGAAAGCAAGTCATGTTGCTCAAGCCTCATCAGGCTCATCTACACTGATCAACCAGAGGATGGAATGGAAGATCAAAAAAGATGCTGCAGCCGAAGCCTCTTCTTTACAAACCATAATTGAACCACCACTTATACATTTTAGTTCAATTATATCATCTACATTGGAAGAGCCCAAGACTAACAAGGCTTGGGTTTCTAATAGTAACTAATCTTTTCACCTTATGTGCAAGGACATCCATATGACAAGAATGGAAATATATGGATTCTGGACAGTGGATGCTCCAAGCACATGACAGGGAACAGATCTCTTCTACAACAATTTGAACATTTTGATGGAGGTGCTGTTCAGTTTGGAGGTGAAGCCAGAGGATACATTTTTGGTAGAGGTAGTGTATCCAATGGTAAGTTAAAAGTTGACAAAGTAAATTTTATCAAACAGCTTGAACACAATCTCTTAAGTGTTTCTCAATTCTGTGATCAAAAGCACCAAATGCTTTTCATAGAGCATGAGGCATTATCCTCAAACCTGGGATGATAATTCCTCAGGAATTAATGCTTCTTAGATCTCCCAGGAAAGGGGATATGAACAAGCTGGATATGAACAATGCTTCCCCACTTGGTGAAGTATCATGCTTTCTTTCCAAAGCTAATAGTGATGAGTCAACTCTTTGGCATAAATGAATGTGCCATGTTAATTTTAAAACCATGAATAAATTGGTTAAAAATAATTTGGTACATGGTGTTCCTAAAAAAGAGTTTTTCTGTAAAGATAATTGTATTGCTTGTCTAAAAGGAAAGCAACACAAGGTCACTCACAAATCCAAAGAGGTTAACTCTATTACCATCCTATTACACTTATTGCACATGGATCTTTTTGGTCCCACAAGTATAATGAGCATTAGAAGGAAATCATATTTCCTTGTGATTGTTGATGATTTTACAAGATTTACATGGGTTTTCTTTTTAAGAACTAAAGGTGAAACTGCTAAAACTTTAAAATATTTTATTCTTAAAATTGAAAATCAGAAGGATCATAAAGTAAAAATCATTAGAAGTGATCAAGAGACTGAGTTTAAAAATCAAGCTCTTGACTCGTTATGTAACTCAAAGGGGATTGCCAGACAATACAGTAATGGTGTTGCTGAAAGAAGGAACATGACACTTATTGAGGCTGCAAGAACTATCTTAGCTGATTCAAAGCTGCCTCTAACTTTCTGGCAGAGGCAGTCAGAACTACATGTTATGTGCAGAATAGGGTTCTCATTGTTAAGCCCCATGGAAAGACCCCCTATGAGCTATGGAACAAGAGGCCACCGTTCATTGGCTTTCTTAGGTCCTTTGGCAGCAGATGCACCATACTTAACACAAAAGAAAATTTAGAAAAATTTGCTGAAAAGTCAGATGATTCTATCTTTGTTGGATATTCCTCAACCTCTATTGCTTATTGAGTGTATAATATTAAAAATCAACAATTTGAGGAATCATCCAACCTTGTTGTCAATGAGCACACTCCTTGTGTCAAGGGAAACGGTCCTGATCATATCTTCAATTTAGAATTGTTTCCAAAGTATTCTAAACCATCTTATGAGAATGTTTCAGCTGGAACAAGAACTCAAAGTGACCCCTATAAAGGTTAACTATTTAAGTTACCCAGACCTATTCCTAGTTCTCCAAGAAGAATTGAAGATCAAGCTCCTTCAACTGGAATTCCTGAAAGCATGAATATCTCAGGAAACAAGGGAGCATCAACAAGTTGTCAGCCAACTAAGCCTAATAACTCAACAGCTGACAACTCTAGCATTCAACACCAAGCTGATGAAGATAGAAATCTGGAGGAACAGGCAATTATTGATACTACTTCACAGCAAAATACCATTGATGTTGTCACACATTCATCCAATCAGTCCTCATTGAATGAGTGTGAGACATCAGTTGGTCATGGTGTTCAAAATCCTAAGCAAAACTTCAAACCTAGATCTATCTATGCAACTAGATGTGATTCCTAGGCTTAAGATACACACCACTCATCCAGCTGAGATGTAACACCTGGAAATTTAAAAGAAAAAAGAAAGAAAGGTGAAATATCCCAAGTCAAGGGGTTAAAGTTTTGCAAGTGGAAAACTCACCCATTATGGGATCTAAAAGAAGCATGGCAGCCCACACTTCTTCTTTTACAGACTTTGCCTTTGGCTGCACAGAAGAAAGAAGAAGCTGCAATCGGTTTCTAGAGAGAGAAGGTGGAAGATTTGCTTGTAGGTGAGGTTTTCATGCATTTTCTGTTCAGTTTCAGTTGGATTCGAGCTGCTGGACCAATTTTTATGTGTTCTTTTGTGTTTGGCTGCTTGTTTCGGTGTGTTTAGGTGCTAGAACTCCCATTTGCTCACGGTTTGAAGAAGTCTTACTCGAAAGTTGTTAAAGGTGAGTTCTAGATTCCCCTATTTTACTTGTTTTAAACTAGTTTAGGGCTAAAATGCATATTAACTGAATTTTTACAACTGAAACATGAGTCTTCTACATTTTGCATCTGATGTGTATGCGATGTGTGTGTTTTGAATGCCTTTGTTGATCTTGTGTAGTTGTAAGCTCTGTTCTAAGTGTTAGACCAATAGATCTAAGCTAAGAATATGCTTAAAATGATGTATGGAGTCTGGAAACTGAGTAAGTTGGATCGCAGGTGCAATAGCTATCCACTGTGGATCTCGTATGTCCGCTGTGGACACTTAGGAAGGTTGTCCAGGTCGTCCGCTGTGGACACTCCCTATCCGCTGTGGACACTTTGACATTATTAATATGTCCGCTATGGACACTTAGGCATTTAGCTATCTGCTATAGACTTTGCATGTCCGCTGTGGACTTGGCTGTCAGCTATGGACCCTTGAATTTTTTAGTTGTGCGTTGTGAATACACTTAGTGTTTTACTCATCCGCTGTGGACTTTGGCTGTCCACTGTGGGCATTGTTCATTAGTATTTGCATTTTGTTCATCCGCATTTGCCCTTGTTCTTTCGTATTTAGAATTCTTCATCCGCTTTTGGACTTATTCATCCGCATTTGGACTTGTTCATCCATATTTGGTTCACCCGCATATCTTTAGACACTTAGAATATTTTCTAAGACTATCATCCGCATTTGCTTGTCCGCATTTGCTGAACATTCAGCCTCATTGGCCTATGTTCATGTAAGGAACATCTGAAGATTAAAGGCTGATGCAACCAAAGGATACCAAAACAACCAAGTCATCCTGCATGCACTAAGGAACAAAGATGAACTAGCTTTGAAAGTATTACACTCACAAATAAGTCTATGTGTAAAATCTTCCGAAGCCAACAGTTCAGAAGAAGTTACTTTGGAAGTTTCACACTTATCATAAAATTATTAAAAGTGTGAAATCTTCCGAAGCCAAAGACTCATTTCTTCCGAAGCCAAAGATGATGTCTTCCGAAGCTTCAAAAGAAAAAGTCTTCCAAAGCCATTTTGCTGTGAAGACAGATTTCTTTCGAAGACAGAGAAAAGGTGCTTTCTCTGAGTTACTTTTTGATAAAGTTGATGTACTTTCCGCTGCTGTTCTGAATACTCACCTGGTAACATTAGTTGGTGAAACTTCCATACTTTATCAAACAGTAGAAAAAGTCTTTGACTGTAACTTCCCACTTTTGTTCCTGTAGACTTGTCTGTATTAGATTAAGTCAGTGAGCTATGGCATGTCATAGTCACTAGTCAAAAGGCAATCTTCCTTTTGAATGTAGATTGATCTTGTTATCTAGATTAGTCAAAATCCCAACTGTCTTTTTACATATTGATGGTTGTAGGTTGTAGTATAAATAGTCTCTGGTTCTTTAATTTCACATACTTGCAAGAGAATCAATATACAACTTCCTTGAAAACTTAATCTTGTGTTCTTGTGACTTTGTTCTTGTTCTTATAGTTCTGTCTCTTTAATATTACTTATGTCGCTTGTATCATCAGTGAAGTTACCAGTTCCCTATTTAAGTGGTTAAGTGATTTAAGTTCACTCCTCTTATGAAGCTAATTGCACTCTTAAGTACCCTTGCCAGTCCTGCAAATGGTATCAGCTTTCTCAAAGGCATTTCTCAAAGGATGATATGGAAACTGGAACTATGACAAAGTCCCTACTGATCACTCCTGAGGATTTTGGTACTTGGTGCCAAAGAATGGAAGGCTTCATCAAGTCTCAAGATTCCAGGATGTGGGAGTCTATTGTCAATGGACCTATGTACCATGGACCACTTCAGCTGCTGGTGGTGGTAAGACACCAAAAGAAAGGGATGATTTTCTGAAGAAGATTGGAAGAAAATTGATATTGATCAGAAAGCTATGACAGCCCTTCAAACTGCTCTTCCTAACTCCATCTACAGAGGTTTCAAGAAGTGCAAGACCGCCAAACAGCTATGGGATGCACTGAAGCGGATGTATGAGGGGTCCAATGAAGCCAAAGAAAACAAGAAGGACCTCTTGAAGTAGCAATTTGAAAATTTCACCTTCAAGACAGGTGAAACCATGACTCAATAATACTTTAGGTATGTTGAGATTGTGGATACTCTAGCTGATGTTGGAGTAACCATTAAGAATAGAGATATTGTTAGGAAGTTCATGGCCTCTCTTCCTAGACAATGGACACAATGCTATGTGGTCATTAAGAGGACTGAAAACCTCAAGACTCTTACACTCACTGAGTTATATGGAATACTCAGTGGATACTAGATGGAGATGAACATGCAAAATTCATCTGGTAACTCCAACACTTCTCAAAGTTCTTCCCTCCATGTGGTTGAAAGGGATTGTAGAGAACCACAACACCATCTCATCTGCTACCATGACAAATCACAAAAGGGTCCTTTCATCACCTTTCCAGAGACACCAAGGGAAGGCTACATCCCTGGAAGTCCATTCCAGGAGCCAAGCACTTCACATGCTTTTGTGTCTTCTGATGAAAGTTCAGGAAACTTTCTCTTCACCTTTGAATACCTGGACTGTATCCATTCAGATGATCTGGAATATATGGAAATAGTCCAGCAAATGGCTCTACTCACTCATAGAGCCCAGAAGTTCTACAAGAGGACTGGGAGAAGGTTTCCCAGCAATGCAGTCAGTGAAAAGTTTGGGCTGGACAAAAGCAAGGTAATGTGTTACAACTATAACCAAATGGGAATCTTTGTCAGGGAGTGCAAGGCACCAAAGTCAAATGGTGGCCAAGCACAATCCAGGCCAAACTACACTGAGGGAGCTCACCAGAATGAGAAGCCAAGACAGCAAGCTGCAGTTGCTGTTGAAAAAGAAGGCTTTGACTGGAGCTTTCAAGTTAAGGATGCTTCTCCAAACCAAGCACTAATGGCAGATCATGATGAAGCCAAGGTATTGGAACATCTTTGTACTCCTAAATGCATTGCTAAAGTTAATAGATACAGGTTCTATAACTTAGAGATGAGATCTGATCTTGAGTCCTTAAATATTTTAAAAGCTGACTTTAAAAGAGCTGAAAATGATTATAAACTTAAGATAGAAGATCTAGAGAAAACCATTTCAACTCTGAAGCATAAGCATACAAATTACAGGACTCAAATCAAAGATCTCATCACAAAGTTAACTGAATACCAGCCTGAGCTTGTGATCAGCAAAGCCAGGGCAGAAAAATGTGTTCTTAAAGAAGAGACCTTTAAGAACATAATATCCTCATCCCTACTTGCAAAAGTTTGTTATCAGAATAAGCAGGGACTGGGATCTACTAAGATAGCTCCTCCACACACTCTATTGCCTGTAAGATCTCCAAGGTGTGGAACTTGTGAAGATGAGCTTCCCCTCATAGACCCCATTATTGAAGAGGATGAAGAGGAGATAATGGAGGATGAGTCAGAGAAGAGTGAAGAAGCTCATCCTAAGAAGGGTCACTATTCTCCTGAGGAGAGGAAAGAGGCTGGAATGACCAAGTCAAAGAGAAAGAACTTGATTAGAAGAGCGAAGAGAAGATCAAAGAAGGCTTAAGAAATCAAGGCTACTTTTGACTCAAAGCAGAAACAAGTGTTTATTTCTGTAGGTTTTGAAGTGGTAAAGACTAAAAACTCAACTATGAACTATAGGACCAGGAGTTCTAGTTTAGTTCCAAATAATTCCAACAAGAAGAAGAAGACTGACCAGCTATGTACCACTGCTACACAGCCTGAACCATCCTGCTCCAAGAGCAAGTCTCTCCTTAAGAAGCTTGTTGCTTCATCTGCAAAGATGAAGGTGAAGAAGGAAAGTGATCAAACTCAGTCCTGCTCTCAAAAGAAGACTCTCAGAAAGAAGGAACTCAACTGTGTCATGTGTGGTAGTACTTCTCATATATCTAAGGATTGCAAGTACAATCCCAAAAGTACCATCCATATGACTAAGAAGAACATTTTTGAGAAGAAGAATGAACCAATTGCTTAGGAAGGAAAATTGTTTCCTTCGGATGCTCCAAAATGAGAAGAAGACAAGTGATAAATTGCCTTCGAAGAAAAGTTGGTCTCGGAAGAAAGGAATGCTTCTGAAGTACTGAAGCTTGTAGCAGTGAGCTAGATCTCCGAAGGTCTAGTCTCCAAGACTTCCGAAGTTGCCAAAACTTTTCGAAGCCTTGAAGGTCAGGCCCAATCTTCCAAAGGGTGGTGTGGAAGATGAGGAAGACCATATGACTAAAGTTCTTCATCAACAACAGCAAAGATCCTCAAAGCTTGATACAGGATCTCTTACTGTTGCATTGTCTTCAACTCATTTTAATAAGCCCAAGACCAACGAGGCTTGGGTTTTCAAGTGTAACTAACCACCTTGTTTGTGTAGGAACAGCTAAAGACCAAGAAGAACATTTTGATTATTGATAGTGGCTGTTCCAAGCACATGACTGGCAATGGTTCTCTGCTTCAAAACTTTGAGAAAATTGATGGAGGACCTATTGCTTTTGGAGGGGATTTTGCCGGTAACATTTCTGGAAGGGGCATAGTCATAAATGGTAAGCTCAGCATTGAAGGTAACTTTGTCAAAGAGCTTGGATAGAATCTTCTGAGTGTATACCAATTTTGTGATCAGAAACCCCATATGCTCTTCACTGAGCATGAGTGCATCATTCTCAAGCCCGGGGTGGCCATTCCTCAAGAGCATATCCTGCTCAGAGCCCCCAGGATAGGGAACATGTACAGGATGGATTTACATAAAACTCTCCCTCAGGAGAATTTTCTTGTTTCTGTCTAAAGCAAATAGTGATGAGTCATTCCTTTGGCATAAAGATGTTGCATGTAAACTTTAAGAACATGAATAAATGATTATGATGATTTGGTAACTGGAATGCCAAAAAAAGAGTTTACAAGTGATGACCATTGTGTTGCATGCCTAAAAGGGAAGCAACACAAGTGTATCACAAACCAAAGGAAATGAACATCATTACTACTCCCCCCTATTACATATGGACTTGTTTGCCCCACCAGTGAATCGTTTAGGATGGACCTCTTACTCCTTAGTGATCATAAATATTTTCACAAGATTCACTTGGGTCTTTTTCCTTAGAACTAAGATGAGACCCCTGAGATCTTAAGAATTTCATTCTAAAAATTGAGAATCAATCTGATCACAAGGTCAAACCATAAGATGTGATCAAGGAACAAAATTTAAGAACCCATCCTTGATACATTTTGTGATCAAAAGGGTATTACAAGAAATATAGTGCTCCCAGGACTCCTCACAAAATGGTGTTGCTGAAAGGAGAAACATGACACCTATTGAAGCTGCAAGAACCATGTTGTCTGACTCTAAACTACCCATCACCTTCTGGGCAAAGGCTGTTAACACAGCCTGCTATATGCAGAACAGATTTTTAATGGTTAAGACTCATGGTAAGACTCCTTATGAGCTGTGGCACAAAAGGAGACCATTTATGGTTTTCCTCAGTCATTTGAATGTCCTTGCACCATCTTGAATACCAAAGATCAAGTAGTCAAATTTGATGAGAAGTCAGATGATGGACACTTTATTGGATAACTCTTCCCAGCTAAGACTTAGAGTATACAATCTCAGAACTACAGTAGTTGAGGAGTCCACCAATGTGACCTTCAATGAGCACACTCCAAGTATGAAAGGTTCCGGTCCAGATAGGCTATTTGATCTTGACTTAGTTACCAACTCTTTTAACAAGTCTTGTGAGAATGTTTCAGGATCTACAAATAATATATCAACAGAGATCCTGACCCAAGATTTGAGCTGAGAAGACCAGCAAGATTATGACTTCAGCTCCTTTGGTGACTAACCCTGCAATGAAGATCCTATCAGCCACAAACTTGACAAATTCAGCTGATACAGCACAAACTTGACAAATTCAGCTGATACATCTGAGGTACCTTCAAATTCCAGCTCAGAGGTTCAAAACTCAGGAGAAGGAACTTCAAATGCAGGAGGAAATGGAGGTGGTGACAGTGATCAAGAATTTCTTGATGCTGATAACCACTCCATAGATGACAACATAATGATGTCATACATAAATGGATCACAGTCATTGGATCATTCTCACTGATAAATGTGCTGATGTGGTGGGTGACACTCCATTGCCAGATCTAAATTTCTCCAATCTAGATCTGTCTAACCAACTTGCTGTGATCCCTCAACTAAGGATCCACAAGTCACACCCCACCATAAACATCATTGGAAATGTTGATACTGGGTGAGAACAAGAGGACAAACCCATGATCAAAATGTTTGTCTGCACTCTTGTTTCTTGTCCCAGATTGAGCCAAAGAAAGTTGATGAGGCTCTGAAGGATGGAAGCTGGGTTGAAGCTATGCAAGAAAGCTACTTCAAATCAGAAGACAGAAGGTTGGAACCTATGTCCTCTTCCTCAAGGGAAGACTGTCATAGGAACCAAATGGGTTTTTAGGAACAAGAGGGATGATAGAGGAATTGTCATCAAGAACAAGGCTAGACTGGTTGTCCAGGGATACACACAAGAAGAAGGAATTGATTACAGGATGTCTTTGCTCCTGTAGCAAGACTTGAAGCTATGAGAATATTCCTGGCTTATGCTGCATCCAAGGATTTCAAGGTCTATCAGCTTGATGTAAAGTGTGCCTTCCTTTATGGGGTGATAGATGAAGAAGTTTATGTCAAACAACCACCTGGCTTTGCAGACCCAGATCATCCTGATTATGTCTGCAAGCTTGATAAAGCTCTATATGGACTACATCAAGCTCCAAGAAGTGGTATGAGACACTATCAAAGTATCTTTGTCAACATGGATACAAAAGAGGTACTATTGATGGGACTCTCTTCATCAAAGATAGGAAATGACATAATGCTAGTTCAGATATATGTAGATGACATTATCTTTGGTTCAACTAATTCAAAGCTCTGCAAAGACTTTGAAATGCTGATGAAGAATAGATTTGAAATGAGTGCCATGGGGGAACTCAACTTCTTTCTAGGAATTCAAGTGAAGCAAGTTGAAATGGCATCTTCATTAGTCAGTCAAAATATGTACAAGACATACTTACAAGATTCAAGATGACTGATTGTAAGGTTGCAAAGACACCCATAGCCAGAAACCACTCCCTTGGTCCTGATCTTGAGGGGAGTGTGTTGATGAACATCTCTACAGGGCTATGATTGGGTCTCTTATGTACCTTACTGCTAGCGGCCTGATATCATGTTTGCCACATGTATATGTGCAAGATATCAAGCCACCCCAAGATGTCACACCTAGTTACTTGTCAAAAAAATTCTCAGATACCTAAAGGTGCCCCTAAACTTGGCCTTTGGTATCCAAAGAATTCAACTTTAATCTGTATGCTTATACAGATAGTGATTATGGTGGCTGCAACATGACTGCAAAGTCTACATCTGGGGGATGTCAATTCCTTGGTGGAAGGATAGTCTCTTGGCAATGCAAGAAGCAATCCTGTGTGTCTGCATCAACTGCTAAGCTGAATACATTACTGCTGCAAGCTGCTGTGCTCAAGTGCTGTGGATTCAGAATCAGATGCTAGACTATGGGTTTAATTTCAAGAAGACTCCTATCCATATAGACAACAACAGTGCCATCTCTATTACAGAGAATCCTGTGCAGCACTCAAGGACCAAGCACATCAACATCAGGTATCATCTGATTAGAGATAATTTTGAAGAAGGATTAATCAAACTAATCAAAGTTAACACAAATGAACAATATGCTGATCTGTTCACCAAAGCTTTGATGAACAGAGATTTAAATATCTTATATCAGCCATTAGGATGATTAACTTTGAATAGATTTTCTTTAAACACTTAATCAACCTTATTTCTTAAAATTGGTGTCCTAAGTTGTCTATTAGATCACCCTCATAAGCCCAGTTCTCTTTGGAGGTAATTAAAATTTCAATTTCATGATATCCTTGATTTGTGAAAATTTATTATTTTGTCTCGGCAGAACTCAAATTACCTTCGAAAGAAATTTATGTCTTTAAATCATTTAACTACTTATCAGAGATTTACCTTCGGAAGAAATTCTTGGAATATCTTCAAAGCTTAAATATGCTTATAAGTACTTAAATGCATTCAAAGAACAAATGTCTTCCGAACGCAATTAAGTCTCGGAAGATTTATTATCCAAGGAGAACAATTTTCTCAGACTTAGTTCTTTCGAAGCAAAATATACGTCGGAAGAAATTTCTTTAAGTATATTTCTTCCGAAGCCAAATTTTCACAACTCTTTGAAATATCTTCCGAAGCAAAATTGCCTTCGGAAGCTGAAAGCTTCGAAGAACAAAAATACCTTCGAAAGATTTGCAACTTCCAAGAAAACTAACTCTTTGGCACTTTTTCAGAAGTGGGACCCACTACTGATTTCAAAGTTTATCTTTTGTCTTAACTTTGACTCAAATCCACAGCATATATCTTCTCAAGGTTCCACTTCATCTCTATACTCTCACAAATCTTTAACCTAAATTCAACTAAAATTCACCTTCTTCTTCCTTTCTTCATTGATAAGCTTCACCTAAATGGCCAACATCGATCGTCGAAACGACCCAAACTTCTCCATGCACCTACACAGGAAACACAATCAAGTTGTCTTGTTGCACTCTGAGAAGGATCCAAGTTTCTTTGACGTGTGTAGGTACCTTTTTTCGTCTCACTACCTCACCTCCCTTACAATCGATCCTCCTCTCTATGAGGACCAGTTGCTTGAATTTTGGCGGACCTATCAAGAGGTCACCATGGATGGGGAGAGGGCACTGGCTGCTACAGTGCAGGGGAGGATTGTTTTCATCACTCCAGCCATCATAAACACTCATTTGCAGCTGGATGATGAAGCAGGTGAAGTGTCCTTCCAAAAGATTATCAACCATTCTTCCAGCAGATGGGCTATGAAGGTGACTTCACAGTCAAAACCTTCAGGAAGGGGAAGGTCTCATCCCAGAGGAAATACCTCCTCCATGTCATCATACACAGTTTATCTAACAAATATGGGGGATGGGATCAAGTTCAGAAGATCTCTCCTTCATAGTCCATGGATGGTACAGGGAGTCAAGTTCAGGTACTCTCAATTTTTTTACACAAATTTGCTTGCTAACTTGGACTCCTTAGAGTATTACATGTTCCCCAGGTATGTTCAACACACTCCCAACTATGAATTAGGCTCATAGTTGAGGTGGACAGGTAATATTCTTAAATTAGGACAAATAAGGGACTGTATTTTCAAAATCTTAAGGAAGCCAACTGTTGGCTTCTTAGGGGTAGAAACAACCCTTGTCCCAAAAATGTTTGAGCTCATTGCTCAGGGTGATAACCTAGCAGCACCAGCTAGTGTTGATCCCACACCCTCCACCTCTCAACCACCTCAAACACAGCCTACCATCACCATCACCTACACTAGAAAGCGTAAACGAACCCCTACACTTGCTACTGAGCATGTGCAGGCACATATATCACAACCCATACAGGAGGAAGTGGAATCTTGAGCTCCCACTCCCCTGAGGAGCAGACCACTCCATCCTTGAAATGATCAGTGCTGAGGTTCTTATCTCAGCCTGATGAGCTCACAACCCCACAAACAGCCTTAAGCCATCACTCTGAGTCTCAACATCAAGTAATCAACCTTTTGGGACAGCTACCATCCCCAACCTCTAGACCTTAACCGACCCATCTCCAGCCTTGACTTTTACTCTGATGAAGATTTGGGCTTCAGTGAGTACCATGAATCTCTCCTCTCTTCCCACACTCTAGGAGAGATGAGTACTCCAGCTTCTCTCACTTCTAGCCCACATCAGCAACCCCCTACTGAGATGGATCTTCCTGAACTTGTTCAGGAGACCCATATGGAAGAGGCTCTCACTTTTGCAAGTGATTACATAACTAGGACCTCAACCATGGCAACCTAGTCTATTGACACCTCTCTGGAAGTTGTCATGCGGCAAGGGAAATCCAGCAGCCAAGAACCACATGCTGGTGGTGAGGAAGAAGACTTATGTCAAATTCTCTCATCCCCAATGATTCTTCATCTGAAGATGAGGGGAGTCTGAAACAAAGAGTGCACCTATGACAAATACATGCACTTACTTGGTTTCAAAGATAAGTCACTTGGAGTCTCAAGTGACTTTCTTGCTAAAAGGGTCAATGACCAGCAACTTGAGATCACCAATCTCAAGGGCCAGTTAGTTGATAGACCAATGAGAACAACTCAACCAGGCCCATAAGAACCTATGATTATTATGGATCAATCTCCCAGCTCACCTATGCAAGAGGGTGATACTACCAAAAAGGGGGACGAAATCCTGACAGTCACAGAACCTGGGAGTTCTTCCTAGAGTATGGACATAGAGGAATCACCACCCTCTCTTGTAGTTGTCCACACTCAGCAACCTCCTCAAGTCAGAGATCTAGACTAGCTTTTTCAACATCTATTTGAGGAGGGAATCCCAAGAGCAATGTCTGCCCCTTCTAAGAATCCAATCATGGGTTCGGGGTATGACAGCAACAGGAGAGCTCTTGTAATCTCTATAGCTTGGGGTCAACTAGAAATTTTCAACATTTCACACCAGAGGCTCTATGAGAGTACATATCTAGTGGATCTGCCACTTGTCAACCCTAGTAACAACAGACAAGCTGCCAGATTGGCTGACCAGATACAAGACAGGGTGCTTGAAGAATTCAAATGGAGATCATATAGAAGAGGCTAGCAGGTGTGGCCTTTGGTCAACTGGAAGTTGAGGTGGACCCTAAGATTAACTTCAAAGGGAAATCCTTGACTGAAGGCCCAGAGGTTAAGCCTGTGAACCTTGAGACATGATCTCCTTCTGCACCCTTTACCCTTAGTGAGGAACCAGCTGGTGATGGTGCTTAACAACCTCTCTCTGGCCAGAGTTTGACAGTTGAATCAAGCAATGAAGGCCAAAGCTCTCTCCTCCCTGAGTCACCAAGGCCTGTGGTTGACAAAGGAAAAAGGAAGTTAACTCCTGAGAAGATGGAGGAGGAGAAGAGAAAGAGGATGAGGAAGCTGAGGGGAGAGAGTTCAAGTGGTTCCCTAAGGTTCATAGAAGCTGCAATCCGGGCTGCCCCCAGGCCAAACACTCAAGAAGATAAGTTGAGGGCAGCCAGGTTAAACTACCTAGGAACCAGAAACTACAATGTTGATGAACTCATCTCTCACCCCTTAGAGGAGCTGAATGAACTGGCTGACACTGAGTTGTCAAAAGAGAGGAGAGAGGCAGAGGATGCAAAACTACTCCTCAAACTCAAAGAACAAAGGAGGCTGAAAAGACTCTACAAAGATGCTCCATTTCCTTTCCCCAGTTCAAGAGAGTCCTGAGCCAGAGATTGTGGCCACTGAATAACCTCAGGTAGTTAATGAAAAAGAAAGACTAAAAATAATCAACTACCTGAGTGCCACAGGTCTCTATCAGGCACCTACACTTCTTCCCTTATCACATAAGTACATAAAGTTTGAATACAACAAGCAGCTGGAAGAACAAGCCAAAAGAGAAAGGAAAGCTCCAAGGAAGAGATTAAGGGAAGAAGCTGTAAAGTCAAGAGCCATCATCCTCAAAAGCCAAAAGAAGTCTGCTGACATAGAAAGGATGATGAGCTTCTTGAAGCTGTATGGGTTCTCCGGAAGGAGGCTTGGTCCTATGTCTCTATCAGCAATGGATGAGCATATTAGGGTGATCAAGCAGAATATAAAGAAGGGAGAGTTGGTGGACTTGCATTCTCCACCAAGTCTAGCTCAACCTAAAGTTGAGGTGAAGGTTGAACCTACTGAGACAACACAACCTAAACCTGGAGCTGCATTTGAGCCACTTCATCTTCTAACCCATAGCAGGGTCCTCCTCTCTCTCTCCTTCTAAACCATAAGAGAGAGAACCCAACTGAGAGAGACACAACAGAACAACTGGTATTCAAGACCAGTCCTTTCAGTTGAAGAAATTAGAGAGGAGAAAAAGGATGGCTAGAAGAAGATCTACTTCAAAGAAAAAGAGAAGAAAGGCATCCACCTCCCAACCTCAGGATGAGTCAGAGCATCCTGAGGAAGTGCATGAAGAGGTCTCTCAACAAATTCCAATCATAAGAGAGCCTCCTGCTATTAGAAGACAAATTCTGTCCTGGACTTATGCTGAAAATCTAGACAGATGATATGTCATAAGAGATCAGGAGAACAACATGTCTACTTCAAAAATGACATGCTTGAACTTCCTTTGCATGATCTCTATGACATTAGAAGGTTCTTTGTAAGCCTGAAGGATCCATATCTAATGATGAAGAAAGGTCTGCTGAAGATCCTGATGTGGACTATCAAAATCTGAAGAACTTCTCTGTTTTGGTAGCATCAGCCTAGGGGGAGTTTGTAACGAACATCTGAAGATTAAAGGCTGATGCAACCAAAAAATACCAAAACAACCAAGTCTTCCTGCATGCACTAACGAACAAAGATGAGCTAGCTTCAAAAGTATTACACTCATAAATAAGTCTAAGTGTAAAATCTTCCAAACCCAACAATTCAGAAGAAGTTACTTTGGAAGTTTCACACTTATCATAAAATTATTACAAGTGTGAAATCTTCCGAAGCCAAAGACCCATTTCTTCCGAAGCCAAAGATGAAGTCTTCCAAAGCTTCAAAAGACAAAGCCTTCCGAAGCCATTTTGCTACGAAGACAGATTTCATCCGAAGACAGAGAAAAGATGCTTTCTCTGAGTTATTTTTTGATAAAGCTGATGTACTTTCTGCTGCTGCTCTACAGACTCAGCTGCTAACATTAGTTGGAGAAACTTCCATACTATATCAAACAGTAGAAAAAGTCTTTGACTGTAACTTCCCACTTTTGTTCATGTAGACTTGTCTGTATTAGATTAAGTCAAGGAGCTATGACATGTCATAGTCACTAGTCAAAAGGCAATCTACCTTTTGACTTTAGATTGATATTGTCTATATTAGTCAAAATCCCAACTGTCTTTTTGCATATTGACGGTTGTAGGTTGTAGTATAAATAGTCTCCTGTTCTTTAATTTTACATACTTGCAAACACTTGTAATAGAACTAGAGAATCAATATACAACTTCCTTGAAAACTTAATTTTGTGTTCTTGTGACTTTGTTCTTGTTCTTATAGTTCTTTCTCTTTAATATTACTTGTGTAGCTTGTATCATCAGTGAAGTTACCAGTTCTCTATTTGAGTGGTTAAGTGATTTAAGATCACTCCTCTTGTGAAGCTAATTGCACTCTTAAGTACCCTTTCCGGTCCTGCAGTTCATCAGCATTTCTTTGGGGACTTAGGATTTTCTAAAATCTTAGGAAGTAGAATGTTATGTTAAGTTCTGAAATGTTTTAGTGGTTTATGTCTGTTGATGTTATGTATGTTTGTGGGCTGTGGTTGATGTTCTATATTACGTATTAGTATTTGACTTTACGTGGTGTGTTAATACTCTTGTACATAAAGTATTATTGTAATGAAAGTGGAAGATAAAGATAATGAGAACTAGAATGTAATGAATGAATTAAAAGTCTTGCAAGCATATAAAAGGGGATTCACAACCCTTTATGGGTTGCCACCTCGATAGTGTGCCAAGTGCACAACTAACGATCAGTCTTTGTGACTGATAGAAACTTTGATACGATGTCCTTGCCACTTGCTCCCAAGACTTTAGTCGCTTTGTGCACCGAAGAGGGGGCATGGCAGGATCTGGATAGAAGTGAAAGATAATAAAGTACAAAACGAAAGATTTTGAGCGATGATAAAGGATAATAAATGATTATTATCTAGATGTACGTATGATGTGTGATCACGGATCAAAGTAAAGGAAAGGTTTTATTAAAAGTAAAGTATTTTATTATATAAACAAGAACTCACTCAGCAACGCTGACTTTTTATATGCATTTTCAGTTGGCAGGTAACGTTGTTGCTGAGGGTGGCACGGAGTTGAAGCTACTTGGCAAGCAAAGACTGGCATCCATCTCATGCAAAAAAATAATTTTGTTTTTTTGTAATACAACTAAGTATTCTTTTGTAACTTTAATCAACGATGTATTGCTTGGCAAAAGTAATTATTAATGCATGAAATGGTTTTTGATAATTCTTCTGCTGCAATATTTTCTTATGTTAATATATATTAAATGAGATTTTAAATGAATGTTGCTATGAATGACCAACTGTGGGGTCTTCGGGATCGGGGCCTTAAAAGTTGGTATCAGAGCTAAAGTTTAAGAGAATTGGGTAAATTATTTTTGAAACCTAAACTTAAACCGAAAATGGGACCAAATAGAGGGATGCCTGCCCAAGTAGCTATGTGCCAACGTGCTGGTAGTGGCGGTTTCCCTCCCAAAGGCAAAAGGGCGAAGGTAGAGGGTCGCAAGGTGGCTGCAACCGAGATAGGAGTGAAGGTGTGCGAGAAGTGCGGGAAGGAACATGCAGGAGAATATAGGTGGGGATCGAACATCTGCTTTCAGTGTGGGAAGGAGGGCCACATGGCAAGGAGTTTTCGTGTGATGAAATGTTACAACTGTGGCGAGAAGGGGCATAGGTGAAATGTTACAACTGTGCCGAGAAGGGGCATAGAGCAAGGATTGCAAGAAGCCGAGGGCTGAGAGCTCTGGGGTGAAGAAGGGAACTCATAAGGAGGGTAGAGGGTGAAGGCTAGAGCATTCGCTATAACTTGGGTGGAGGCTAGGGTGGTCCCCGATACGGTGTCAGGTACATTTCTAGTAAACCAAATTTGTGACTCTGTGCTTTTCGATTCTGGTGGTAGGAGTTTTATTACTACTACCTTCTGTGCTAAGTTGCCTGTTAGAAGTAGAAGTATTGATGAGCCCTGCGATGTAGAAACTGCCATTGGTAAGTCTATCAGGATTTCTGTTCTGATTGGGGATTGTGACATAGAGTTGGAAGGCCATAGGTTCTCTACTAAGTTATTCATGATGCCCCTAGGCAGATTTGATGTGGTTCTAGGGATAGATTGGCTAGCAGCTTATGAGGCAAATATCATGTGTTGTAAGAAGATGATACGGTTGACCATGGCTGATGGGAGTTTGGTGACGATCTACGACGACAGAGTTAGTATGATCCCAAAAGTAATTTCGAAGGTTGTGACAGAAAAGTGCATTAGGCGTGGATGTAGTGCCTACCTGGCTTATGTGAAAGTTGTGGATGCGTCAGTACCACGATTGTCTGACGTACCGGTCATGTGTGACTTTCAAGACGTATTCCCGGAGGATCTACCAGGTGTGCCACCGGACCGCGAGATCGAGTTCCAGATTGATTTGATACCTGGTGCCCAACCTGTTGCCAAGGCACCGTATCGACTAGCTCCCTCCAAAATGAAGGAACTGATGGTCCAGTTGCAAGAGTTGCTGAATAAGGGGGTCATCCGACCGAGTATCTCTCCCTGGGGTGCTCCGGTCTTGTTTGTGAAGAAGGACGGTAGCATGAGGATGTGCATCGACTACCGTGATCTGGATAAGTTGACTGTGATGAATCGGTATGCATTATCGAGGATTGAAGACTAGTTTGATCAGCTTCAAGGTGTCAGTTGGTTCTTGAGGATAGATCTCCGATTTGGTTACCACTAACTGAAAGTGAGGGAGCAGGATATTCCTAAAACATAATTTTGTACGCGTTACGAACACTACGAGTTTCTTGTTATGTCTTTTGGTTTAACCAACACGCCAGCTGATTTTATGGACCTGATGAATCGGGCATGTCGGCCTGTGCTAGATAAATAGTGATTGTGTTTATCGATGACATCCTGATTTATTCGAAGAGTGAAGAAGAGCATGCCGGACATATTCGGGAGGTGCTGGAGAAGCTTAGAAGGGAGAAACTATATGCCAAGTTCTCCAAGTGTGCGTTCTGGTTACGCGAAGTTTAGTTTCTGGGTCATGTGGTTAATCCTGAAGGGATCATGGAGGACCCGGTGAAGGTTGAGACGGTGATGCAATGGAAGTCTCCAAAGATGCCATTTGAGATTCATGGTTTCTTGGGTTTGGCAGGCTACTAAGAAAGGTTCATCCAAGACTTCTCTAAGATAGCTTCACCATTGACTAAGTTGACCCGTAAGGATGAGAAGGTTATATGGGTGATAGTTGACCGCCTAACAAAGAGTGCTCACTTTCTACCGATCTGTGAGATGTATTCGTCTGAGAGATTGGTGGATCTGTTCATCAAGGAGATCCTCATCATGGTGTATTGGTGTCCATCGTGTCTAACCGTGACACTCGGTTTACATCTAAGTTTTAGAAGAGATTCCATAAGTACGAGGGGGATGAAGCTACATATCAGTACGGCTTATCATGCCCAGACAGATGGTCAGTCGAAGAGGACGATTCAGACGCTGGAGGATATGCTACGAAAATACGTCATTGTCCTTGGTGGAAGTTGGGACGAACACTTACCGTTTGCCGAGTTCTCATATAACAACAGTTATCCTACCAGCATTGGTTTGCCTCCTTACGAAATCCTATACGGTAGGAAGTGTAGAACATGCATATGTTGGGGTGACTTCGGGCAGAAGGAGCTAGAGAGCATTGAGGTGATTGAGGCTACGACCAAAAAGTTGGAGAAGACCAAGGCCTTTATGGAAGCAGCGGAGGATAGACAAAAATCTTATATCAACAAGAGACATAGACTGATCGAATTCAAGCTGGGCGATAAAGTTATGCTGAAGGTTTCACCTTGGAAGGGGATCATCCGGTTTAGGAAGCAAGGAAGGCTAAGCCCGAAGTATATAGGGCCTGTCCAAATCATTGCTTGAGATGGAGAGGTGGCTTACAAGTTAGAGCTACCCGATGAGTTAAGTGGAATCCATCAGACATTCCATATATCTCAATTAAGAAAGTGTCAGCCGACGAGGATATGATTGTGCCATTAGAGGATATTGAGGTAGATGAATGGCTCAATTATATGGAGCAGCCAGTGGCCATCATCGACAGAAAAGAGAAAAGGCTGTGGAATAAAGTGGTTCCACTGGTGCGAATACAGTGGAGGCACAGGAAAGGATCTGGGTCTACTTGGGAAACTGAGGAGGAGATGAGGTCGCATTACCCACAACTGTTCGAGGAGTGACAGGTTTCGGGGACGAAACCTATATGAAGGGGGTGGACTTGTAACACCCGAAAATTTAAAAGAAAAAAGAAGGAAAGGTGAAGTATCCCAAGTCAAGGGGTTAAAGTTATGCAAGTGACTAACTTGCCCATTATGGGATTTAAAAGAAGCATGGCAGCCCATACTTCTTCTTTTACAGACTTTACCTTCGGCTGCACAGAAGAAAGAAGAAGATGCAATTGGTTTCTAGAGAGAGAAGGTGGAAGATCTGCTTGTAGGTGAGGTTTTCTTGCATTTTTTGTTCGGTTTCAGTTGGATTCGAGCTGCTGGACCGATTTTTATGTGTTTTTTTGTGTTTGGCTGCTTGTTTCAGTGTTTTTAGGTGCTAGAACTCTCATTTGCTCTTGGGTTGAAGAAGTCTTACTCGAAAGCTGTTATAGGCAAGTTCTAGATTCCCCTATTTTACTTGTTTTAAACTAGTTTAGGGCTGAAATGCATATTAACTGAATTTTTGCAACTGAAGCATGAGTCTTCTACGTTTTGCATCTGATATGTATGCGATGTGTGTGTTTTGAATGCCTTTGTTGATGTTGTCTAGTTGTAAGCTCTGTTCTAAGTGTTAGACCGATAGATCTAAGCTAAGAATATGCTTAAAATGATGTATGGTGACTGGAAATTGAGTAAGTTGGATCGCAGGTGCAATAGCTGTCCGCTATGGATCTCGTATGTCCACTATGGACACTTAGGAAGGTTCTCCAGGTCATTCGCTGTGGACACTTGGACATTATTAATATGTCCGCTGTGGACACTTAGGCATTTAGCTGTCCGCTATAGACTTTGCATGTCCGCTGTGGACTTGGCTGTCTGCTATAGACCCTTGAATGTTTTAGTTGTGCGTTGTGAACACACTTAGTGTTTTACTCATCCGCTGTGGACCTTGGTTGTCAGCTATGGGCATTGTTCATCCACATTTTCATTTTGTTCATCCGCTTTTGCCCTTGTTCTTCCCCATTTAGAATTGTTCATATGCATTTGGACTTGTTCATCTGCATTTGGACTTGTTCATCTGCATTTGGTTCACCCACATATCTTTAGACACTTAGAATATTTTCTAAGACTATCATCCGCATTTTCTTGTCCATATTTGCTGAACATTCAACCACATTGGCCTATGTTCATCCGCATTTCTTTGGGGACATATGATTTTCTGAAATCTTGGGAAGTAGAATGTTATGTTAAGTTCTAAAATGTTTTGGTGGTTTATGTCTGTTGATATTATGTATGTTTGTGGGTTGTGGTTGATGTTCTATATTACGTATTAGTATGTGACTTTACGTGTTGTGTTAATACTCTTGTACGTATAGTATTATTTTAATGAAAGTGGAAGATAAAGATAATGAGAAGCGGAACGTAATGAATGAATTAAATCCTTGCAAGCATATAAAAGGGGGTTCACAACCCTTTATAGGTTGCCACCTCGATAGTGTGCCAAGTGCACACCTAACGGTCAGTCTTTGTGACTGATAGAAACGTGCCATACGGGGTCCTTGCCACTTGCTCCCAAGACTTTAGTCGCTTTGTGCACTGAAGAGGGTGCATGGCAGGACCTGGATAGAAGTGAAGGATAATAACGTATGAAAGAAACAATTATGAACGATGATAAAGGATAATAAATGATTATTATCTAGATGTACATATGATGTGTGATCACGAATGAAAGTAAAGGAAAGGTTTTGTTAAAAGTAAAGTATTTTATTATATAAACTAGAGTTCACAAAGCAACGCTGACTTTTTATATGCATTTTCAGTTGGTAGGTAACGTTGTTGCTGAGGGTGGCACGGAGTTGAAGCTACTTGGCAAGCAAAGAGTGGCATCCATCTCATGCAAAAAAATAATGTTGTTGTTTTGTAATACAACTAAGTATTCTTTTGTAACTTTAATCAACGATGTATTACTTGGCAAAAGTAATTACTAATGCATAAAATGGTTTTTGATAATTCTTCCATTGCAATATTTTCTTATGTTAATATATATTGCATGAGATAGTAAATGAATGTTGCTATGAATAACCAACATGAGAACATCATTGGGGATGTCTTAGAAGGTGTGAGAACAAGAAGTCAGACCCATAATGCTAATGTCTACATGTACTAATGATTTATCTCTCAAATGGAACCGAAGTAGGTGGAAGAAGCACTCAAGGACAACAATTGGGTTGAAGCAATGCAAGAGGAGTTGCTTCAGTTCAAGAGGCAAAAGGTATGGAACTTATGTCCATTGCCACCTGGCCAAGTCCCCATTGGCACTAAGTGGGTGTTTAGAAACAAAAGAGATGATAGAGGTTTGATCATCAAGAACAAAGCAAGACTTGTTGTTCAAGGATACACACAGGAGGAAGGCATAGATTACACTGATGTCTTTGTACCTATTGCACTTGGTTTTGTAGCATCCAAGAACTTCACAGTCTATCAACTTGATGTCAAATGTGCATTTTTGTATGGGGATATTGATAGAGAAGTCTATGTGTGCCAGCCAACTGGATTTGAAGACCCACAACACTCCAACTATGTGTGCAAACTGGATAAAGCTCTTTATAGGTTGCATCAGGCACCTAGATTGTGGTATGAGACACTATCTCAGTTTCTTCTGAAGATTGGCTACACCAGTGGCACCATAGACAATACATTGTTCATAAAGAAGTCTAGGAAAGACATGTTGCTTGTTCAAGTCTATGTCAATGACAAATGACCAAATATGTAAAGACTTTGAAGGAATCATGAGAAAGATGTTTGATATGAGTTTCATAGGAAAGATGGATTTTTTCCTTGGAATTCAAGTGAAGCAAATGGAAGAAGGGTTCTTCATCAATCAATCTAAGTATGTCAAGGACATCTTAGAGAGATTTGAGATGAAAGATTGTAAGCCAGCCAAGACACCTATACCCAGAAATCACAATCTTTGTCCTGATTCCGAGGGGGAGGATACTGATCAGCATCAATACAGGGCAATTATTGGGTCTTTGATGTATCTCACCGCAAGTAGACCTGATATCATGTTTGCAACTTGCATCTGTGCAAGATATCAGGCTGCTCCAAAGGTGTCTCACCTAATTGCTGCCAAGAGAATCCTTAGATACCTCAAAAGAGCTCCCAAACTGGGTCTCTGGTATCCTAAGAATAAGGATTTTAACCTTTATGGTTACACGAACAGTGATTATGATGGCTGCAACATCAACAAGAAATCCACATCAGGAGGATGTCAATTTCTTGGTGGAAGGATCATCTCCTAGAAATGCAAGAAGCAATCATGTGTATCCAATCTACTGTTGAAGCTGAGTACATTGTCGCTGCAAGCTGTTGTGCTCAACTGCTTTGGATTCAGAATCAGATGCTAGATTATGGTTTCAACCTGATGGAGACCCTTGTCCATATAGCAACAAGAGTGCCATATTTATCACTGAAAATCCAGTCAAGCACCCCAAGACAAAGTATATTGACATCAAGTACCATTTCATTTGAGATATTCATGAGAAAAATCTAATCAAACTAGTCAAAGTCAATTCAAATGAACAATATGTTGATTTGTTCACCAAAGCCTTTGATGAATGAAGATTCAAGTATTTAATTATAGCTATTGGGATGATTAACATTGACTAGTCTTTCTCTTCTGGAAAACCTCTTTAATATGTCTTGACTATGTTGTCTACATACAATCTAAGCCCTGTTACAAGAAGGTTTTCTTCAAAAAATTTCTAAGTATAAATTCTCCCGAAGAGAAATTTACCCTCGGAAGAGATCTTTATTTATCTTCCAAAGACAAATTCCTCTGCATAAATATGCTCTTCCAAAAATTTTTTAGCCTCGGAAGAACATTTAATTATAGATTAAATCTACTTCCGAAGCTTACTAACTTCTTTTCTCGGAAGAAGACTGTACTCTTGGAAGCAAACTTGTCATTGAGACATAGTTTGCTTTCAGAAGTAAAAATGGCTTCGGAAGACAATACTGAGAAACACAAGTGTTTTCTCTCGGAAGCAATTTCGGAAGAAAACTTGTACTGTGCAATGGAAATCTTTGGGCCCCACTCTGTAAAAAGTAAGATTTTATTGATTATTATCGGAATATTTTAAATGGTTTATCTTACCGCCCCTGTTAAATCGAAACCCAAACAGTCCTTTCACCTTATCGGTTTGGCTTTTTAACTTCCATTTAAAAACTTCTGCCTCTCTTTCTTTACTTTCTTTACCACTGCAAAAGCCCTAAGTTTCCATTATCTTCTTCACTCATTCTCAAGTTCCTTTAATCAAACAGTACTCCCTTAAACAATGGCCTTGAATCCTTAACATAACCATGTCGCTATCCTTGATTCTTCAAATGATGTCAATTTTGCCCCTATTGTCGAATTTCTATCAAAATCAACATACTTTACTGCCCTCACTGTTAACCCCACCATCTATTCAAACCATATGGCTGAATTCTGGGCCAATGGTCGAAGCGAGACGATTAACGATGAAATGGACATCAGATCGAGGATCTACGCAAACCATTAGGGAGCATTTGGAGCTTCATGATGAGGGCACCCCTACTGAATTTCCCAAATCTGAGTTGGAGAATACATATATTCAGATGGGTATGGCGGCGATGTGAGCAGGTCTACCGTCTATAAGTTTAACTTCTCCTACAATTGGAAGTTCTTGCTGCACATCGTCCTGCACTGCCAATCCAACAAGTCCAGGGGATGGGATCAAATCTCGTATGATTTGGGCTACCTAGTCCACGGGTTGGTAAAGGGCCTGCGCTTCAACTACTCAAAATTTGTGTTAAATAACTTAAGAGGCAATCTCACCCAGGATCCATTCTACATGTATCCCCAGTTCATTCAGCACATTATTAATGTGAGCTAGACGGGGACAGACTACAATGTGCAGATGTTCTACTGGTCTCTCACACAAGGCCTGGCATCTTCAAAATTCTGAAGAAGGTGTCCACCAATTTCACTGGAAGATTCACTGATCTTCTTCCAAGTATGCTTGAGCCAACAGCTCCTGGTGACATCCCTGTAAGCCCAGCAGGTGATAAACCCACACCAGACACCACCACCCCAATGCCAATTACTTCTTCACACCCAATCAAGATCACCTACACAAGACGCCCCAAACGAACCCCTAATCAATCTACTCTGCTTGATCAGGTCCCCTCTGTTCAATCCAAAAAGGCTAGAGTAGAACTCAGGGCTCCCACTCAGCTAGAGGTCCAACCATCATCCACCATTGACCTCAATGTCAGCGTTGAGTCTCCTCAGTCTCAACCTGACGAGCCCACAACCCAAGCCATTAGCCCTTAGGGTGAGTCTCAACACTCCCCTGAGTAGACAAAAAGGGACAGCCACATCATTGGCTCAACTGCTATTGCAGAGGAGCCATTAGGTGCTGACCAAGGTCCTGGGTCACTAGATATAACTTCTTTATCCTTTATTAACATATTAGCCTAACCTGATAAGGACATTATGTTTCATCCAGGCCATGATGTTGATCTACCACACCACTCTCAAGATCAACTAAGCCCCAAGGAACCTCTAATGTCTAGCCCACATCAGCTGAACCTAACTGAGGTAAGTCAAACTGGTGTGGAGGTGACTTAGCTGCCACTACTGAGAGTATTTCACTAACCTCTCAGGATAGTGGTAACATCAGTGAGACTGAGTCTATGGCAACCTTGCCAATTGATGCCTCTGAAAGAGACATCACTAAGCAAGGGTATCCAGGGTGCCAAGAAACCACTACTGGTGGTAATGATGAACATACTAGGTATGTTATCTCATCTCCTAATGATTCTTTAAAAGAACATGAAGGTAGTCTGAAACTCATTGTCTGAGACCTGCTTTCTAAAGTCTCAAACGTTGAGTTAAAGGTTAAGATTTTAAAGGACCGGTCTGCCACTCAACAACTTGAGATTGAACATCCAAGGCTCAACTAGCTGAGACACAGATTGAAAAGTCTATTAGGCATGTACATTCTCAGGTTTCTTTAAGTTCTTCCTCTAGCTCATCTACATCTCAAGATGATGCTACCAAAAAGGTGGAGAATGTACAGGAACAAAGACATGTCGAACCCAGCTTTGCCATCACAACAACTTCCCTTGATGCCATATCTTCTTTTATCCTACACAACCCTGCAACCATCTTCCCTCAACCAGCTCCTATTACTATTCAAGTGGACCTAAGGATGCTTATCGACCTCAACAGATTTTTAACCACATTTCTGATAAGCTCCTCCCTTGAACAACCTTCCCCTGATGTAGCCGTTGCCTACTTTGGAGCTGAAGAGCTTCAAAGGCTGAGTGCACCACCTACCTCTGAAGAGGAAGTTGGTTAACCAAAGGTCTCTATTGAACCTGAGATTAACTTCGAAGGGGATATACAGACTCATGGCCCAGCAACCGATTTAGAAGGGACAGGTAGTGCAGTTCAAGTCTCTTTCGAAGCAGAAATCCAAGCTGCGGAAGGAATTATTGAACTATCTTTCTTGTCAGATGATCTATTCATCACAGAGGACATTCTTGACCTAGCCTCTAAGGTAAACAGTAAGGACTTCCTTACAACCCCTCTATCTCAAACACCAAAAGTCCAACCCCACTCTCCCCAACCTGAATCCTCTAAACCTGAGTCTCCAAAGGCTGAATCTTCTTATGATCCTAAAGGGAAGAGGAACCTTAATGGTAAGGAGCTTCTAGAGGAGGAAAGGTTGGAAAAGCTAAAGAAGAATGGAAGAATTAATACTAGGAAGCTATTGACTAGAAGCAACAAAGTAGCAGCAGCCGCTCAAGAAAGTATCAACAACAAGAGGAGAGTGGAGGTTATAGACAAGCTCATCAGCCTAGGAGTAGTCAATGAAGATATCCTTCTACTCCCACTTGATGAGCTTGTAAAGCTGGAGAAGCCAACCTTGCTACAACAAGAAAAGGAGGAAGTAGCAAGGTTGGCCGTAAAGGAGGAGAAGAGGAAAAGGAAGAAGGAGGCTATGGAAAGGGAGAGGATGGAGAGAATAGCCTTTTTCTGCTCTAGAGGCTATTCTCAAGAGGAGCTGGCACCTCATGATTATGATACGATCTTGTTTCTTTTTCATAAAGAGCAAGATCAAATCAACAAAGAAAGGAAGAGGACTGCCAGGGAAAAGCTAAGGGGGAAGAAGAAGAAGAAGGAAGAGGCAAAGCTTGCAGTTGCCAAGAGTGAAGGAGATAAAGAATGGATGAAATCTTATCTCAAAGCCCATGGCTTCACTAGCAAGCAAGTGGGTCCTATGTCAGAGAAGACCCTATAGTGACATGTCAGTGACATCAAGGCTGACATTTGCTTAGGAAGAAGGCACGAAGTAATTCAAAGACCAAGTGTTTAGAGGATGGCACCCAAACCAGCACCCAAACCACAAGCTACACCCACATCTTTTCCCTTCCCCGTCAAAACTGAACCAACCACTTAGCCTTACACCCCTGAACCCACACCATCAGCCTTACCTACACCCTCACCTACTGCTTCCCAACAACCACCACCACCACCTATCCTTAAACCCAAAACACAACCAAGAACCCAATATATACCCAAACCATCTTTTGAACCTTTTAAGCCGCTGACCTTAGAAGAATTCAAGGAGAACAAGAGGAAGCTCATCAACTGCATAACATTGAGCGACATCTCTTGTGTGGAAGAGTCAATTAAGCTGAAATACACTGATGGCTCTTCCTGTTCCCTCACAAGTGATGCACTCCTTGATCTACCAAGGGGAACACTGGACCAAGCTCTCCAACTTCTTACAACCAACTCAGACACACTTAATGAAGAAGAGAAGAAGTTGAGAAGGAGACTGGTGACTCTGCTGGACACAAGAAAGAGGGATAAGTTGCCAACCAATCCACTCAATCCTAGAAGCCAAATTGTCCAGTGGAGGTTCGATGAAGCTACACATAGCTTTGCTGTGGAAAGGGAGAATGGTCAGGTGAACAGACTTGATACATCTGCTCTACTACACTCAAGTAGGTTTGACATTGCTGAGTTAGTAGAGAGACCATTCTCCAATCCCTCTAATTCTTAAATAGCTGCTCACATCAGGAATCATCTGAGCAGTCTTCATGTTGAAGGGCTTACAAAGAAAGCCAAGACTAAAAAAGAGTTGAAAAAGAGAGCAAAGGAAGAAGAAGATGGTCCAACCATAAAAGGAAGAACATTCCTATAGATGGTTGAAGGTCCAACTTTAAATCCTATAGTTAGATAGGAATATGACTACAATTCCTATCAACTCACTCTCTTCAGAGGGACGTAGCAAAGGGTACACATCATCCAGAGCAACCGATTAGATTTATTCTCTACGGATGATTTGTACAAGCTTCTCACCACTGCATCAGGGAAGAACAAAGAGACAGACAAATATCTGCTCTCCCTGGTGTTGAAGACATTAAGGAATAGAAGGAAGTTAAGTTTTGGTAGCATCAGCCTAGGAGGAGTTTGTTGGATCATATGAGGCTGGTGCAACCATAACACACTTAAAAGATTTTGATGTACAATTGAAGTGGTCTTCCGAAGACAAAGCTGCTCTTCCGAACACAAGTCAAAGATCTTCCGAAGCTCAAGGTTGAAGAACTTCCGAAGTAAGAACTCAGTCTTTCGAGACTAAGTAGTTTTCCTTCCGAAGTATACAACTTAGAAGATCCTAAAGACAAAGTCTTCCGAAGAATAAAGTCCTGAAGACTTGCAGAAGATTCGAAAGAAGTTGATTCTTCCGAAGTATAAATGGCCTCGGAAGAACTTATTCTTCTAATGCTATTTAGCTTCGGAAGAACCAACTATGAACCAGTAAATATAAGTATGGTTTGTCTGACATCCGCAGCAACCTCTGATATACTGCATGACGCTTTCCTATGCCCATGTAGTTGACCATACTTTTATCTATTGTTCGCCCATTATCAGTTAGTATAGTTGCCACTTTTAGTTGGTAACCAAAAGGTAAGTCATGAACCTGTCATGACTACCTAATCTAGGATAATATTTTATCTTAGATACCTTACTTCTAGCAATGTAGTATTTGTCTAGTTGTAGATTCCAGCTAGTTATCCAAGTATAACCGGCTGTAGATAGTAGTATATATAGTTTCTCATTGTAACTTTGTAAATCATGCTTGTAAGAGTCTTGTAATAGTGAGTTGAGAAGTAATATATACAAGTATCTTGAAAAACTACACTTGTGTTCATTTGTTTTGATTAACTTATTATATTACTTGTGAACTTAGTTAGAGATTTTGCTTTATCAAACCAAGTGAGATTAAGTGAGTTTGTGAGATAAACTTATGTTGTGAAACCAACACCGATCCTGCAATTCTTCATGACATTAGTAGGCTTATTGTCTTGATCTTAGATCAACAGTTTTAGGCCGTTTCGACTCTTGACCCTCGACAACGCCACATATAGTTGACCATGTGTAAAAACAGGGTTTTTTTAGGTACATACCAACTCTCTACAATGATTAGAAACTACCTTCTTTTAAACGTGAATGGAAATCTTTTGTCCGAAGGGGTCAAACTGAGTCTTGGAATGAAAGTGGGGATACCAAAGTTGCTTCCCGATATAACATGCGCCCCTATAACTCGATTGTACAGTGATGTCACCTTTAGTCTGGTCCCGGTACACAAACCATTTTTTTATCAATGTTTCTAAGAAGCACTATCGGAACACCAACTATTAACACTAAAGAATGATTTGGTAATCCTGATACCTTGAGTCATTTATAAAATTCGATGAGTATAGAGTACATCAAACGTATCATTAACATACTCTTCTTGGTTATAGAAGCTGAACTTAAGTATTCTCTTTCATCACCTAGTAAGATAGATAGCAAACGATCATTTATTTTGTGAACAACTTCGTTCTTTGGCGCAAGAATGGCCCTTTCTTGGATGAAATTTGGGTTATTGATATTTAATAAGGATAGAAGGATACACAAAATCAATTAAATCTACAAGAATATTTTTATATTTTTATACACATTCCTTCACTTCCATTACCAAGTAATTAGAAATTTATTTTGTTATTTTCACATTGTAGCAGAGTGATAAGAGGAAGAAAAAAAATCCCCAAATCTATATGCCATTAAACCTGAATCCAACAAAACCAACTCATTTTACAAATCTGGCCCACTATCAAAATTTAATAAAATAATATGCAGATAAAACATCATGTTACTATTTTACTTCATAACACACTTTAAAATGATTATATTAGTTGTCTTATTAATTGATTTATTGGTCATATGATTATATTAAGTAACCAAGAATTGATGGGTATGAATGAATACCTTGTGGTAATTATATAACGACTTTTCTTTAAAATAAGCAACTGAACGGCTTCTGAAACGACTGGGTTATCTACAAAAACACAAATGATATCAAAATTACGTTTTAAGCATTAGTCAAAATCCAGAAACTGATACTATGTATTTTGACATTTCACCTATTGTACTAACACAAATGGTTTATATGCATTTTGAGCAAATATAGAACATTAATTCAAAGATTCAGCTAATATAAACACTAAAATCAATAAGCATTGTAAAGAATCTAGGAGCCATTCTTATAATCAAAGTTATTCTAAATCGGGTTTAGTAACAAAACTTGTCAAAGATTGCAATACAGAACAACCCAAGTAGAAATCAAACACCCACAACACGTATGATTGCACATAATTAAATCAGATTCATAAACAAAGAAGGGGCTCTGACCTTTCTTTCGGCAAATCAAAGCAGAGGATCCATGTTTGAACAATATTTTTCCTTCATATTTTTATTAAATACATTGATTGTAGCATGCATGTTGACATAATATAAGCTTACTCGTTCTAGTTTCAAGTGTTCCTTCCTCCATGGTGATATTAGTTTGCGACACGATATTCATCTATCAAAGAACAAACAAGCTAGATTGTAAATTGAAAGTTATAAACAAAGTTTTAATCTTATACTTAATAAAATTATATTAAAGCCAATTAATAAAAATTTTAAATCTGTCTTCACTAATCCTGCTAGTCACTATAACTGAGTAGTTAAATCATATGGAGTTAGCATCCACTATGCAGCAAGTCTTAGTTTCTAGAAATCAAGAATGAATTGCTATTTACAAATGCAATATTAATTAGTTCAAAAAGCATATTCCTTTCACCGTCAAGAAATCTAAAATGAGTTGCTATTATAAATCGGATACAAATTAATTGCTATTATAAGCCCAGACCAGAAAATCGAAGCATTCTTTCACCATAAACCCTCTAATTGAAACAATAAATTGTAAATATCCAATGAATAATCCATACACTATGATCCAAACATAAAAACAACTAAGAAAATTACGTCTCGTGAAAAGCCCCACCACAACCCTTTACATTACCTGTTCCCTTTGCCGAGATTCTCCATTGCCATGGGAACTGGAAACTACCAACAGTGCTACCTTTTGAGGGTCCTCCGCCCCAATCCGCCGATGCATGCGATGGTTCCGACTCAGATCTGTCAACATCAGTTATAATCGACAACCTTTGTGACTGCTTCAAACGTACATCCACAGAATGACGGTGATTTTTGAAGGTTGAATTTACTTAGAGAGAGAAGGTGTAAGGGTTGATTATTGACTGACTATCAGCAAAGGGGTTAGATTGGATCCGATAGGATGCGCGCATGACAATGAGGTCGAGAATGGGTGGGAAAATAGATTGGGTGGTGGTCTAAAATTCTGCCAAGTGGCAATCATGGTCTTAAAATTATGCCAAGTTTTTTATTAGAGTAGGATGATCACTAAACAAACTCTCATTAAGAAAAACTTCACTAGCTATCGCTATCAATGATTATGTATTATCAATTGATCGTGTTGAAAGACCTCAAAACTAACTTGCTTGTGTGAACCAACCAAGCAGCCAAAGGCCGCCTACTTGAGAACCTTCTACCGTCAAACACTCTCAAATTGCCAACTCCAAAAATTGTCATCTAAATCCCCTTTAATCCTTTTTGTTGGGTTCCTTGATTCGCACCGCCTAACAGAAAGCCTACGTAATAAATGGTCCATGGATAACTGTTAGCCTAAAACACCAATTTGTCATACTTTGATGTTCATGTGAAATTTAATTCCTCCTCCACGTGACCTTGATTTCCTTGCTTTTCAAGCCTATCATTTGATTTTAATTACCTTTACTTTACCCTTCACATGAAAGTTCTCATGTAATATAACAACAAAAACAATCATTCAAATGTGAATTAAGTTCAAGTTATTTACATGGACTCATAAATTATGTTTTCAAATATAACTCAACGTTTTTTAACCAAAGTTAAATTATAATGATTTTAAATTTTACTTTTGATTTATTTGGCTACTTTAACCATTTGTCGTTTAAAATTCACTTTAATATGTGGTCACTTGAAACCTTCAAACTCTATACATGAGCCCGTTAGGCATATATCGAGTCTTAAAAGTATATAATTAAATATAATAAATACGCACAACTTGTCTATCAATATGGATGACTCCATAAAAGTCTCTTGTGTCATGGTAGCTTCCATGATTTCATAACTTCAAAAGAACCTGGAAAACATGCTTACTTTTGACATGATTGAGCAACTGAAGGAAATGTCCCAATGGCAGGCTCACCATGGTGTTATTAAGTGATGATCATTTATCACTACGAGTGTTGGACTCTAACAGGATCAAGCTTTCCATTTAAAGTGTTGTTGGTATATTGTTTTGTTTTGGATATTTTTCTAAGTGTAAAGATAGTACAAATATGTGATGCGAATGAAGCTTTTGTAGTCAATGCAGATGACTATATCAATCAACACGAATGACTTGCTACTTAATGCATATGAGTACTCAATGTAGATACTATTCAATGTGGATGAAGACAGTGATACAGATGAAGTTAACGGTAATGCAGATGAGGAGTTAGTCATCCGCATCAGAGATTTTGACCAAGTATGGTTTGATGTGGATGAAAAAGAGCCCAATGCGAATGAAGTCTCCTACTCAATTTGAATGAAAAAATGTCCAATGAGGACATAGTTTTTTTGTGTACTTTTGACTTGTAATATTCTGATATATTAGAATGGGTGAGGGTATTTTAGTCATTATACATGCCATACGTCAAGCCTAAAATAGAAGTTTAGGAAATCTATGATGTAACCCTTACAATAATGATTTACTGGTTATCCTGATTTTACAACAATGGATTTGTTGTTGGGTTTTTACAAGTTTTGACAAGGATGTTTAACCATTTAAACATAAAAACGCAGCGGATGTATGGAGTTTAAAACTTGTATTATATTCTGAAAATAAACATTTATATGTTCAAGAAAACAAACCCAAGAACAAGGATCATATATATGTGAAAAGAAATGCTATCAAAACCAACCATAGGATGTACATGAATACTACCTTTCTTGAACAAGCAAGTTGGATACGGATAAGAGGAGGAAGATGTTGTTTCTTGAATGTCTAGTCTTCAAAAGAGAAGACCTCAAGCTTGTATACCCACAAACCTTGCAAAGCACCAAACTTGTTAGGAAGTTAACACCCAAAGTCTTCTCTTCCAAGCTTCTATGTCCGTCAAAGTGAAGAGAAAAATGGAGAAGAAAGAGTCCTTTGCATGTGAGAGAGAGAGTGTTGTTTGGTGTGTCTTTCCAAGGGATTAAAGTCTTGTCTTAAAACAAGACAAAGAATCCCAAGAAGAAGCAAAAGGGGCGGCCGAAATTTTGTTTTAAAATGGGTTCCCACCATTTTAAAATAACACCCCTTTTAAATCATTTTAATCACCCATTAAGTTATATAATTAAACTAATTTTAATCTTATAACTTAAACACTCTTATATTTGATGTTATTTAACTTATTTAAACAACATAACAAATGATATCTCATGAACAAAATATCCATATAATTTGTTCTATCTCAAATGCAATAATTCAGAAAACCCATTTTCTAAATTGGTGTCATAATTTATTTGCTTGATCATGATCAACAAATAAATGTTTAACGGTGTTTGCCTAGCTTGTTATTGGGTATGACCCGACTTGGATCATAACGTACTAACCACATCAATCTTGTATGTGTCTTGGGCATATAAGATCCAACAATCTCCCACTTGCACAAGATTCATAGAAGATTGATGCAAGCAGTAAATACCGCCTAACAACGGTTTACTACCCTTAATACGTATGACTAAGTGCCATTCAATAACATCATCCCCTTCAAGTATCTTACTCGAAAATGTTTTAGGTGAAACAATCATCTATCCTTTTGTCACAGATGTCATGTTAAATCTTAGAGACACAGAATGATCATTCTCCATTGACTTAACTTTAGCAGGCCTTAGACATCTTACTCTCAACGAATAAGAGGAACAAATCCCATCTTGATTACATACGTCTCTCACAATCACCTCGTGCTATACCTGAATTTAGTCTTATGTACTGCCATGTTTCAGAACAGCGAAGAACTAAGTCAAAGTATAATACCCGGTGAATATCAAGACCCAATATGTATCTCAGGTCAGAGGATACCAAATGATATTCGCCTTTACTCAAATTTACTTATGATCAATCAAGAAGATTCCATGTAGTAATATTTGAAATGCGGGCCAGTCCAATATTTATATCCCATAAATATCTATGAACTTTGGCAGCAACCCTTTGCTATATATTCATCCAAATGAATATCTACCAATCCAAGTTCATAATAGTCTTACCCTCATACTTGTTCCCACAGGCATGAACGACTACGGACGTTTAGAGTAAATGATTTACTCATGGATTAAACATGCAAAATTGGAACATTAGTTGAAACATTATAATCATATAATTCATTCAAGTAATAAAAGGTTCCAATATCCAAATACAAGATCACAAAATCAAATCCAGTCACTAGAATATCGAAGTCCCATGGCACAAGTATGACCCTCATGCTTTGCCTTTTCAAGAAGCTTCGTGAGTGGATCCGCAATGTTTTGATCCGTGTGAACTTTGCGAATACATATTTTTCCCTTTTCAACTTCATCCCTTATGTAGTTGAATCTCCGCTCAATGTGCCTAGTCTTTTGATGTGCACGGGGTTCCTTGATTTGAGCAATCGCACCCTCATTATCACAAAGAATTTCTAGGGGGTCCTGAATGGAAGGGACAACCCCTAGATCGGCAATGAATTTCTTCAACCATGCAGCTTCTTGAGCTGCTAATGAAGCGGCGATGTATTCTGACTCTGTAGTTGATAATGCCACCACATCTTGTTTAGAGCTCTTCCAAGAGACTGCTCCTCCATTTAGGATGAAAATGTATCCCGATTGTGATCGTGAGTCATCCCGATCAGTTTGGAAACTCGCATCCGTGTAACCTTTTACCACGAGTTCCTCCTCACCAGATCCATAGATTAGGAACATATCTTTAGTCCTCCTTAGGTACTTAAGTATGTTCTTAACAGCCATCCAATGACTATTTCCAGGATTTTGCTGGTATCGGCTTGTCATGCTCAAGGCGCATGACACGTCCGGCCTAGTGCATATCATTGCATACATGATGGATCCTATAGCAGATGCATACGGGATTCCCTTCATTTTATCTTGCTCATCCTTTGAGCTTGGACATTGAGTCGTACTCAATATCGTTCCTCTTTGAATAGGTACTGTACCTTTCTTAGAGTTCTCCATCTTGAACCTTTTCAAGATCTTGTCAATGTATGCACTTTGATTTAAACCTATCAACCGCCTTGATCTATCCCTATAGATCTTTATTCCCAAAATGTAGGCGGCTTCACCAAGATCCTTAATGGAAAAACAGCTTCCAAGCCAGGTTTTTATACCTTCCAAGGTTGGAATGTCATTTCCAAATAGTAGGATGTCATCGACATACAATACTAGGAAAGTGATGATGCTCCCACTAGCCTTTTTATACACACAAGCCTCATCAGCATTTTTGATGAACCCAAATTTAATTACCTCTTCATCAAAACGGTGATTCCAACTTCTTGACGCTTGCTTCAATCCATAGATTGATTTCTTTAACTTGCATACTTTGTTAGGATGTTTTGGGTCGACAAAACCTTCAGGCTGAACCATATAGACATCTTCCTCAAGATATCCATTTAGAAAAGCGGTTTTGACATCCATTTGCCAAATCTCATAATCATAATGAGCAGCTATGGCAAATAATATCCTAATAGACTTTAGCATTGCAACAGGCGAAAAAGTCTCATCATAATCAACCCCTTGAGTTTGAGTGAAACCTTTTGCTACAAGTCTAGCTTTATAAGTATCCAAGTTTCCATGCATATCGGTTTTCTTCTTGAAAACCCACTTACTTCCAACTACCTTGGAGTTAAGAGGTGGTACAACCAAGTCCCACACTTGGTTGTCATACATGGATTGCATCTCAACATTCATGGCTTCAAGCCATTTGTCACAATCCAAATTGGACACTGCATCATGGTATGTGATTGGTTCATCGGAATCAACCACATAGCACCCATCCATGAAAAATCCATATCTTTCAGGTGGATTACTAGTTCTACCAGATTTGCGAACGTTTTGTGTGTGTTGATCAACCATTTGATCATTCTCAACATCCTCATGTTGAGTGCTAGTGTCAACCAAACGTGTATCGGGTTGTGGACCTTGATCCTCCTCAAGATCCACTGTTCTACTGCTAGCTCCTTCCATAAGGAACTTGGCTTCCAAGAACTCACCCTTCTTGGCAACAAACTCCTTTTGTTCCAATGGATCATAGAAATAATATCCCATAGAATCTCTAGGATATCCAATAAAAATACACTTAGTGGAACGTCTTTCTAACTTGTTTGAGGTGGGAGTCTTTACATAAGCCTCACATCCCCACACCTTTAAATATGATAGAGATGGAACCCTTCCATGCCATATTTCAAAAGGTGTCCTTTCCACTTTCTTGGTTGGGGCCATATTCAAAATACGGGCCGCAGAGAGCAAAGCAAAGCCCCAAAATGATAGAGGCAATGAGCTTCCAGCCATCATAGATCGAACCATATCTAATAGAGTTCGATTTCTCCTCTCGGACACACCATTGTGTTGTGGTGTTCCAGGTGGAGATAGTTGTGAGATAATCCCACAACTTCTAAGATGATCTCTAAAAGCATCACTTAGGTATTCACCTCCTCTATCGGTGCGAAGAATTTTTATTGATTTGTTGAGTTGATTTTCTACTTCATTTTGGAAGGTTTTGAACATTTCAAAAGCTTCATCTTTGTGTCTTAACAAGTACACATACCCATACCTACTATAGTCGTCGGTAAAGGTAATGAAGTATCTTTCATTATACCTAGTCATTGGCTTAAAAGGACCACATACATCCGAATGTATGATACCTAATAAATCTTTTGCCCTTTCGGTTTTGCCACTAAAAGGTGCCTTAGTCATTTTGCCTTGTAAACAAGATTCACATACATCAAATGAATCATATTCACTTGCTTTTAAAAGACCATTCTTTTGAAGAGTTTGTATGCGCTTCTTGTTTATATGACCAAGACGGCAATGCCAAAGATAGGTGTCACTCAAATCTAATTTGAGCTTCTTGGTGGTGGTTTGGTACAACGAGCTATCATATAATGTGTTTTCATGAACCAATTCATAAATACCATTATTAGGAGTAGCTTTAAAATAAAAGATGTTATTTAAAGAAACATGAATTTCATTTTCAATAAACATCAAAACATAACCATATTGTCTTAATTGTGCAACTGAAATAATGTTCCTAGTCAAACTAGGAGCATACAAAACATTGTTCAAAATTGCTTCCAAACCATTTGGAAGCTTCAGGATGTAGTCCCCTCGGGCTTCAACTTGAACTTTTGCCCCATTCCCCATGTAGAGGCTAACATCCCCTTTGTTGAAGTTTTTACTTCTTTTGAACCCCTGCAACAAATTGCAAATGTGAGTCCCACATCCGGTATCCAATACCCATGTGTTAGAGGATATTATATTTAGATCAATATGAATCATGAAAATTGTACCTGAGGTCTGCCCGGCATCCCTCTTTGCTTTCAACTCTTTGAGATGGACAGGACAATTTCTTGCCCAATGTCCTATCTCCCCACACTTAAAGCATGGGTCATCCGAAGCAACCTTTTGCTTCTTCTCCGCTGGTTTTGGTGGTGGCACTTTTACCACTCCCTTTCCCTTTCTCCCAACGTACCCTTTACCTTTGGCAACACTTGCCTTGGATGCGGGGTGAGGCCTCTTCTTGTTCCCACCTTCATTGATGGTGAGAACGGGTAAACTCCTTTTACCCATGGCCGCCTCGGCTGTCTTGAGCATAGAGTGAAGCTCAGTTATGTTCTTGTCCCAACCGTTCATGTTATAATTCATAACAAAATTGTCAAACCTTTTTGACAAAGAGTTGAGGATCAAATCCGTAGCCAACTCTTTCGAGACGGGACAATTCAGCCTTTCGAGGCGGTCTATGTGGCTCTTCATCTTAAGTACATAAGATGAGACCGATTGGGTATCATCCATACGACATGCATGGAGTGCTCGAACCGTTTCGAAGCGCTCTACCCTTGCTTGTTGTTGGAACGTTTCCTTCAACTGGGTTATCATGTCGTATGCTCCGTGATGTTCGTACTCTTTTGGAGATCCGGAGTCATACTTGCCAACATGAGGCAAGACACTTGGACCGAGTCCTCAGTGTATTTCACCCAATTCAAGTAGGCCTCTTCATCTTCCTCATTGGGTTCATCGGGAATCGGATCGTCTAAGATATATGACCGTTTCTCTTGCTTGAGAACAATTCTCAAGTTTCGAAACCAATCAATGAAATTGTTATGGTTTAGACGCTCCTTTTGGAGAATGGTTCTTAGTGATAGGTTGTGAGCGGATGGAATATCATTATTTTCATTGTTGTTGGTGGCCATCTACAAAATTTAACAAGGTTCATTTTTAGTATTTACGATATTATCATTTTAATTATAAATTTCTTTTATGTGTCATACACAAAATAAAATTCTAGAATCCAACGTCACATTTAAATAGTGGTTAGGTGATCTTTATCCCATTATTTAAATTAACAAGGTAGTCAACGTTTGACAATTGCAACCCTTTGCAACTTCTAGGGGTATGGGATCGACTTAAACATCATATGTATAGTCGGCATGTTAATCCCATCAACACCTTTTGTAAACCATATTGTAGGTGATCCATTTAACATGGTTTGCAAATCAAGTTACCCTACTTACACACACATGTGAGTTTACCAATATAAGTGGTTAGGTGATCTTTATCCCACAAATACGGCATTCCCACCTTAAATCACAAGTTCCCTCAAAATGGTTAGGTGACCTTTATCCCATTAAGAGTTTTCAAGTGACTTAAGTGTTGTGTAAAAGGATGGTGATAAACTTGTTTTCAAAAGACATTTTAAGTTTTCATAATTCTAGTTTAGAAAACTCTATGTACCTTGCATTTGCATGCTTTCAAATACATGGTACCCTATGGTTCTTTTAATAAAACCCCTTTTATTTAAATCATTAATCCTTTTAATAACCTTTTATTAACCACTTAATGATTAAGAACCATTTATTTTCAGCTTGTTATGTTTATAAATTTGTTAGTTATGCATATCCATATATCAAACAACCAACATAAAACAAAACAACCAAACAAGCACAACCATTCAATCATATGTGCATAACCATAGCCACTAAGGTGACCACACTTGTTTGCCATCACAAGTGTTGTCACTAGGTCTTTCCTAAGGGTTAATAATGACACATTAAAATGTGTCCAAGAACTCCCACTCGAATCCACATCCAAATGCTTCAAGTGTCCATGTCTTTTGAGTTCTTCCTTTGTATCTTTCCTTGAGTCTCCAACTTGTGCATCTTCTTTTACAAAATCATATCCTAATACAATTTTTCTAATAAAAGAAATGCACCTAATCTATTTATTACATAACCAATGAATAAATAAATTACAACCCAAAAGATACAAACACCAAAATTATTATTACAACCCTTTAATGAATAAAACTAAACATGACAATCACATTCATCCAAACCCAAAACACATTAGGTCAAGGCTATGTTATGCACCAAAATATGTATCAAATACAACATCCAAGAACAACCATGAACTCCCTTTTTAACCCTTAAAGTTTCGGCCAACATAAACCCAAACTTTAGGGTTTAGTCCAAACAAAACAATCAACCACTTGATGTTAATCTTTCAAGGTTTATTCTAAAGCATGTGAGATAAAACTTTGAAAGATAAGGGATTCATTTATCCATATCAAAACAGCCCCTAATGGGTTGAAAAAGTCCAACAAAACTAACTTTTCTTGGACTTTTGAAGCAAGTTTTCCACATAACCGGCTCTAGATGCCATTGTTGGGTTTTTACAAGTTTTAACAAGGATGTTTAACCATTTAAACATAAAAACGCAGCGGATGTATGGAGTTTAAAACTTGTATTATATTCTGAAAATAAACATTTATATGTTCAAGAAAACAAACCCAAGAACAAGGATCATATATATGTGAAAAGAAATGCTATCAAAACCAACCATAGGATGTACATGAATACTACCTTTCTTGAACAAGCAAGTTGGATACGGATAAGAGGAGGAAGATGATGTTTCTTGAATGTCTAGTCTTCAAAAGAGAAGACCTCAAGCTTGTATACCCACAAACCTTGCAAAGCACCAAACTTGTTAGGAAGTTAACACCCAAAGTCTTCTCTTCCAAGCTTCTATGTCCGTCAAAGTGAAGAGAAAAATGGAGAAGAAAGAGTCCTTTGCATGTGAGAGAGAGAGTGTTGTTTGGTGTGTCTTTCCAAGGGATTAAAGTCTTGTCTTAAAACAAGACAAAGAATCCCAAGAAGAAGCAAAAGGGCGGCCGAAATTTTGTTTTAAAATGGGTTCCCACCATTTTAAAATAACACCCCTTTTAAATCATTTTAATCACCCATTAAGTTATATAATTAAACTAATTTTAATCTTATAACTTAAACACTCTTATATTTGATGTTATTTAACTTATTTAAACAACATAACAAATGATATCTCATGAACAAAATATCCATATAATTTGTTCTATCTCAAATGCAATAATTCAGAAAACCCATTTTCTAAATTGGTGTCATAATTTATTTGCTTGATCATGATCAACAAATAAATGTTTAACGGTGTTTGCCTAGCTTGTTATTGGGTATGACCCGACTTGGATCATAACGTACTAACCACATCAATCTTGTATGTGTCTTGGGCATATAAGATCCAACATTTGTCACACCCTCAATTTCCACGAACGCGGTTTTACTGTTAGCCGCGTGACATACCAGGATCTCAACCAATAGTTACACCAAACGACACAATAGTTACAAGGCGTAGCATTAATGTTATCAGATAATACCAAAACATAGTTTAAAAATAAGTTCAAGAAAACATTTGCGGAAGCGAAACCAGTTAATAACTTCAAACCGCGCAAAACATGCGAAACCCTAAACAATGTTAATTTGTAGAAAAAATGTTTAACCATTTAAATCAATTAGTGATGCATGCAATGATGAAATGCCCCTAGTCATGCACACCTTAAGAACCTGAAAGAAACATGCTAAAGTGTCAACAAAGGTTGGTGAGTTCATAGGTTTTGATAAACAGTGATAAGTCAGAATTAGCAGATCCAGTAAACAAGGTATATCAATAGATACTAGTCTATATAACAAGTTATATAGTGTATGAAGTTCGCAACTAAAGCTAACAATGTAAATGTATGCCTCGGCTATGGTTACCAGACCACAACAACAAAAATTAGGTTAATTAAACACCCATTTGACATGTAGTCGTGCTAGTGTGACTAGCCCAGGTGGGGTTTGCCAAACCTAGTAGATCTACTCAGAATTACCTCACTAAAGTACATAAATTAACAGTTCGAAATTGAGGTCTTAAATTGGTAAAATACTAGTAAACATGTGATAATACAGTAATGCAGATCAAATGAAAGAATGTTTAAAATGAACATGTTTCTCTTCCCTAAAAAAGATTATAAGTGGGGTTGTAACCTCACCTCAAATAGCACAACAATCAGTAAATGTAGACACATGCGATTAGGTTTCCAAAACACCCGGATTTACATTTAATATCCAATTAATATTAATTATTAATTTTAGGACTATATGGTTTCGCATTCCCGACCCAGTTTCAGGCTAGACATTAACATTCCCCCACAAAAGTTACCCACACACACAACTCTCTTAAACATAATTTACGTGCATAACACACACACATATACACACATACATATACATATATATATATATATATATATACATATACATATACATATATATATATATATATATATATATATATATATATATATTTTTATATGTTAGCCATTTACACACATATATACACCATAGACACACACATGCATCATACTTCATGTACACACCCACTAGTGTAAACTTCACATACACATACAAGCCTACTCTACATTCACTTGCATTAACTGACACATACATACATTCTACCATATATATGAAAGCATTCATGCACAACCATGTTCACCACACATACTATAGAAACACTCACACGCAAGTACCCACATGATCACTCATCCATGAATAAACACATACATCACGCATGCACAATCAAAACACACACCCACTCATGGCTCAATCCCTTCACCCCCCCCCCATGCAACCCTCGGCCGACTAGCATCCATACACCATCATAACCTATGACCGGCCGAATCCAAATACATCACCATAACCCAAACCCCACTCATGCATACACAACCAACCATACAACCATTCGAATACAATATGAATACGAAAACACATACAACCAGGACACCCACACGATAGAACACACACATGTGACAGAACACATAACCAAACCCGAAAACCACCATAATACAATGATACATGCATACACCCGAACCCTTGCCCACCGTCAACACAACCAGAACATGTTTATATATAGGGTTCCCGGAAGCGGTCCCACCACATCCACGATATACCGAGAATAGTGCTTAAACCGGTTACTTGACATTAAATTATTCCATCAAGGTATGATGCTCAATCGTTTAAACCGCCAATACTTAAGCTCAATCCAATGAATCAAGTATTCCACGTGTAGGGAATCTCCTCACTCTATTGAAACTCTCAAAAAACCGAATGCATTCTGAATAATTGGTACGTATGCGCTATCAAAGAAGGGAAAAAGGGAGTAACATGATATAGGAATTTGACTAAAATGTCACAATATGAATCCCACAAGGCTTCAAGTAGATTAGAACTTATGTATGAATAAAGGTGATGGATGTTTTATCATCATTGATAAAGTCTTATAAGAATTAGGACTCCAATGTCCCAAGGTATAAAATTGAGGATTTGTACCCACTATGACCATTATCTTAGGACAAGATTTGCCAAACTTAGCATGCATTGCAAATTGCAATTATGTGTGCACCTGTAATTGAATTTTTCTTTGCATGGTTAACCCCAGCTCATCCTACTTGAATCTTGTAAAGTACAGAGTCATATCCATGATTGGAGTATCAAGGATATGATTACTAATCAAAAGTTAATCAACCAGAGTTGTACAAAGTAATCAATTGAGAAAGAAATCACTTGATCAAGGAACAATCGAAGGAATCCATGTACTATAATCTGAAATTCAATGAAGTAGTCATCTGATATGAGTACGTCGTTTCTCTTGTCTACTGGTGCCATATTAGCCAGCTTGTTTTTCTCCCAAGATTCAACCCAACAAGTGGGAATAAGTTCTTCTATAGCAATTGTGACATCAAAAGACGCACGGAATAAAGGTTGGCTTAACTACCTAAGTCCTTAGAAGAATTCTTACAATAGCACTTATTAATTTAATCAGAATATAAGTCAAATACAAAACAAGAGGATGTGCTTACCTAAACCTTTGTCAAGGTATAAATAGATTATATAATGCCCATAACTTTTTCAAATAATTATATCATTGATAGCTTGTAAGATAGGCTATGTAAGCATAGCCAATAATGCACTTAGAACATTCACATGTATATTACTGCACACATAATCTTATTATACATACTACATGTGGGTACTTAGTTTATTGTTTAGGTTGAATAATCCACCTTATTCTCTATAATTAATGCCTCTGATACCAATCTGTCACACCCCCGCTTATAGCAGAAACACGAGGATGTAATGGACGGGATCGTCATAACACATTGATAGTTAATTGAGATGCATTAAATGATAAAAACCAACGTGTCATGACGTCACCCTACACAAATAGAAGCTTGTGTCGCAGTTAGTCAATTCCACGACAAACATAGTCAAATTAGTATAATGAATTTGAATCCCACAACCCGGGAACAAGCAAAGGCAACCACGCCCAACAATGATAACATAAAGTTAAACACAGTTGTTTGAAACGCTAGAGCAAGTCTAAAATGAATTTCTTAGGGTTATCTCTAAGGCATAGACTCTAGCTATCCTCAATGATTCATGTTACCAGAAAATATATGCTCAAAAAGGTCAACACATGGTTGGTGAGTTCGCAGGTTTAAATATTGAACAAAAGTTGATGCTGTGTAAAGTTTGTAGTAAATAAGTGTATACAGTTATAAGCAATCAATATCACATGTAATCATGAGCCTCATAACTAAATCTACAACGTACATACATATATTATCGAAACAAATTCACCCTAGGGTCCGTTCGTGACAACTGTCAGTCCCAACTAGTATACCAACAAGCAAGGATGGGGATGTCAACCCAATAGTACTATGAATACCTGTCACTCAGCTCCAGCATCAAAGTTAAATAGTTGCAAATAAAGAACCACATAGAAAACTCATGCATATAACAGATATAAACTTGAAAAACAGTAAACACAATAATCCCAAAGAATAAATGAGTTAACAACGTAAAAAGGGTTGAACATACCTTTCCCCCTTGATGATTATAAATAATTGTAATAAAACTGGGCCGCGAATCTCACCTTGATTAGATATGGAAATAAGGTAATATAAAGCTTCCAGTATGCGCACAAATGACAGCAGTCAAACACCTGTAATGATAAATAGTAATTGAACTTGTAATCACAACTAATGCATGATATAGTATCTCCGATGTACTTTGGGTTGCTTTGGGTTCGACACGTGGATTCACTTAAAAAATATATATTTACTTATACTTACGTATGTATAGTAGTTTTGATTTCTCCTATATTTAAACACGGGAGAAACATATATATATATATATATATATATATATATATATATATATATATATATGTTGATAGTTAATAGAGATGCTTTAAATGATGAAAACCAATGTGACATGACGTCACCCGACACAAATGGAGTGATAGAGTTAGAAATTTCAGCAAGTACTTCGATTGAATGAAAATGATAAGGCCCGATTCGAGAGGGGCTCACTCTCCACAAACATAGACAAATTACTTTGAGAAAAACCAGAACAAAAATCCCCTAAACGATTACTGCTAATTAAACATAAAAACAATAACTGCTCCATAAAGTAGCTAACGAACTGCTCCCCACCACTCCACGTTGTGAGAATTGCTTTGACCGAATGGGTTCATCACGGATTCGAGAACCACTTCAAATTGCTCCAGCTCACCCGATTTGACCCGTTTATGCTTCCGCGAGTAATACTTGAGTGGTGGCGTCGTATTATTACTTCCCTCCCCGTAAAAAGCCTTGTCCTCAAGGCGAAAATTTGGAAATTGCTCCCGTAACAGATCGAAAGATTCCCAAGAAGCTTCCTCGGTTGGCCGATCTTTCCAGGTGACTAGTAATTCCATGACTTTAGTGCCAGCTTCAATAACCCATCGAGAATCGAGTATAGTAGCAGGCTGCAAGTCAACCTCCCAGTCCTTGGAGATGGGTAACGGTGGGGCTCGGTTTTGAAGAGAAATCCCCATAAGCAGGTTTTAGCATGGATACATGGAACACAGGGTGGACGCGAGCACCTAGTGGTAAGTCCAGCTCGTACGCGACGGGGGCAATACGTCTAAGGATGCGGTAAGGACCGAAGAAGCGAGGAGAGAGCTTTTCATAGCGGCATTTAGATAAGCTCTTCTATCAATAGGGCTGGATGCGCAGAAAGATGTAGTCTCCCACCTGAAAAGTCAGCTCACGACGGTGAGTATTTGCTTGATTACGCATACGGTCCCGAGCTTTCTGTAAATTGCTGCGAAGTAAACATAACATATCATCCCTATCAACAAGTTGAGTCTTAAGCTCAGCATTTTTGGTATCGCCCCTAACTTAAGAGAGTAAGGGGGGAGGCTCCCGACCATAAACAATATGAAATGGAGTAGTGCCAGCTGTAGTATGAAATCCGGTGTTCTAAGAATATTCCGCCCATGCGAGATAACAACTCCACTTGGTTGGCTGGTCATGGGCAAAGCAGCGGAGGTACCCTTCCAAGCAACGGCTTAAAACCTCTGTTTGCCCGTCGGTTTGTGGATGGTAGCCGGTGCTTAATTGGAGTTTGGTATTGCTCAAACAGAATAATTCCTGCCAAAAGGAGCTGAGAAATATGATGTCATGATTAGAGACAATGGAGCGTGGGAAACCATGCAGCGTAATAATTTCCTTGCAAAACAGAGAGGCCACACCTTTTGCTGTGAAAGGATGGGTGAGACCAAGAAAGTGCCCATACTTACTGAGACGATCGACGACCACCATAATAGTATCAAAGCGACCCGAAGGGGGAAGACCAATGATAAAATCCATCGAGAGATCCTCCCAATTTTTTGTGGAATAGGCAGAGGCTACAACAGCCCAGCGGGTTATAGAGTCTGATACTTTTGTTGTTGGCACACGAGACACTGCTGCACATAAACATGAACTTCTTGTTTCATTTTGGGCCAGAAATACTGTGAAAAAAGACGCTTCAAGGTTTTCAAGAATCCGCCGTGACCCCCAATGGGTGTGTCATGAGCTTCCTGAATTAATTTCAACTTTATCGCAGAGATATCGGGTACAACCAAGCGTCCTTTATAAAATAGAAATCCATCAGCGCAAGAGAAATCAGGAAGAGTGGAATGGTCAGCAGCAATCTATTGCAGTAAGTCACGGGTGTAGGGATCATCCCGCAACCCCTGTTTTAACGCCGAGAGTTCCGCACATTGTGGAATAGTTAATGTTAACAATTCCCCGGAATGTGGTCGTCGAGATAATGCATCAGCCCCGCGATTTTCCTTTCCAGCCCTGTGTACAATAGAAAAATCATATGGCATTAGTTTCAACAGCAAACGCTGTTGCTCAACGGTGGTGATTCGCTATTCCAAGAGAAATTTCAATGTGTAATGGTCGGTGCGGATGAAGAAGTGTCGGGCCAGGAGGTAATGATACCATTTTTGTACTGCTAGAACCAGTGCTAAAAGCTCACGGTCATAGGCAGATTTGAAGCGATTTAAAGGCGAGAATCTCTTGCTATAGTAAGCCACCGGGTGTTTCTCCTGAGATAGTATGGCACCGATACCGTCGGAAGATGCGTCACACTCTACAACAAAGGTTTTGGAAAAGTCGGGTAACCGGAGGACAGGTGTCGTCATCAAAGCAGCCTTCAACTTGTTAAAGGCCCGGAGTGCTTCATCATTCCAAATAAACCCGTCTTTCTTGGTTAGGCTATGAGGGGTCAAGAAATTAAACCATAACCCTTTACAAACCGTCGGTAATACCCCATGAGTCCTAGAAACCCCCTCACTTCCTTAACATTAGAAGGGATGGGCCAGGATTGGATAGCCTGAATCTTCTCCTGTTCGACCTGTACCCCTTCTCCCGTGATCACATGACCGAGAAAGACCACCTGCTGCTGCCCAAAACAACATTTAGATAGCTTAGCAAAGAATTTATTGTCAAGCAACAATTGCAGGGCCTGTTGTAAATGTAAGGTATGCTGTTCCATATCAGGGCTGTAAATTAAGATATCATCAAAGAAAACCAAAATGAAACGGCGCAAATAAGGTCAAAACAGCTCATTCATCACAGCTTGGAAAGTGGCAGGAGTGTTAGTAAGCCCAAAAGGCATCACTTTGAACTCGTAGTGGCCGGAGTGTGTGCAGAAGGCTGTTTTTTCGACATCTTGATCCGCTACTCTAATTTGGAACCCAGATCGCAGATCTAGTTCCGAGAAAACCTTGGCTCCATATAACTCATCTAATAGCTCATCGATGTTGGGGATTGGGTACTTGTCAGCAACTGTGATTTTTTTGAGGGCCCGGTAATCCACACACATGCGCCATGTGTTATCCTTCTTCCGGACGAGTAGTACCGGACTAGAAAATGGGCTGGTACTGGGTTGAACAAATCCTACAGTGAGTAACTGGTGAACCTGGGTTTTGATTTTAGTTTTTTGGGAGTATGGATATCAGTACAGTCAGATGTTTGGGGGTGTTGAGTTAGGTAGGAGGGGTATGGTGTGAGTATGGTTACGGTAGGGTGGTAGTTCATGAGGTTCCTCAAACAAAGTTAAGTATTGCTGGATGATTGGGTTTAATTTAGGTGGTGTTGGGGGGATGAATCGGGTTCAGCAGCCAGATGTTGGAAAGTGGAGGACTTTTATGGGCCAGAAATTATACCTTGTAGCTTGTACTTCTTTCCATCAATGTTAAAGATCATGAACATCTCCCTCCAATTAGCTTGTACATTGAATCCCGAGGACCAAATCAGCCCCGCCTATGGAGAACAGATAAAAGTCTTATACAAGGTTGATGTTATCAATCTGCCCTGTTAACTCCATACACACTTGGTCACATCGAATAACATCTTCGTTTCCGATCTACACCCTAAAGGGTTACAGGTTGGTGGGTAATTTCAATTCCTTACTAGTAAATTTGAAATGAAATTTGGTGGACCCCACACACACCAGTAAAAACTTCAGTGGAGTTTAGTGTGCCATGCACCTTCACATGGTGTTGATGAGGTTTCCCCAAAATATGATGTAGGCTAATTTCAGCCACCTTATCACCAACATCCTCATAAGGGTTGTCTTCGACAGTAACTTGTTCTCCCCACTTCATCATCGACTTCAAGGACTTTAAATGTTCCCGCCTACGCCGATGACCCAGCCCTATTTTTCTCCATAACGGAAACACTCACCGCGTAGGAAGCGGGATTGTTTCTCTGCATCAGATATGCGCAAATGGGGTTTAGAGCTGGTTGTTGTAGAGTTGTAATTTTGGGTGGTAGTTTTGGAATCGGGATGAATGGGTTTGGTGGATGGGTTCCAGGTAGTGCTCTTGCTGGCTCGAGTGTGGGTTACCTTGGATTCATACTCTAGGGCCAAACTTACTGCTTTATACATCATCCTCGGTTTATGGATACATACATCCGCTTCAATTCTTCTTTCAACCCGTTTAGGAAAACCACCAAGAAACAGTGATCGGGCCAATTTGACACACGAGATGATCGTTTTGCGAATTCCTGTCGATACTCCTGTACGGTGCCGATTCGTTTGATGCTACACAAATGTTCATCGGGGTTTTGGAATTCAGCCGGTCCAAAACTCTTTTGTAGGGCATGGACTAGGTCTTCCCAGAATTCAATCTCTTGATCCAAGTGAGCCAAGAGAACAATCCAATGCATCACCCTCTAAGTACATCGAGGCTACATCGACCTTCTCGTCCTCCGGGATGTTGTAGTACCGAAATACTTTTCAGCCTTGAGTATCCACCCACGAGGATCTCCATTGCTGAAAGTGGAGAACTCAATCTTATTATAAGGTCGATAATTATGGTGGTAGTTACGAGAATTCTCTCCATCATCATTCCTCCTAGAACTGCCACTGGACTTCTCCATGTGTGACTTCAGGGCAGCCATTTCTTCCTTGAGTAATTCCACTGATTCAAGTTTCGCAGCAATCGCTGCCAATTGAATAGCGATGGGATTACGATCGGTGCTTCCACTTCCGCTCCCCTCAGCGGTACTCCGGGTGTTCGGTGCCATCTTCGATTCCCGACAATGGAACCAATGATAGAGTCAGAAATTTCAACAGGTACTTCGATTGAATGAAAATGATAAGGCCTGATTCGAGAGGGGCTCACTCTCCACAAACATAGACAAATTACTTTGAGAAAAACCAGAACAGAAAAACCCTAAACGATTACTGCTAATTAAACATAAAAATAATAACTGGTCCATAAAAGTAACGAACTGCTCCCCACCACTCCACGTCGTGAGAATTGCTTTGACCTAATTGGTTCATCACGGATCCGAGAACCGATTCAAATTGCTCCAGCTCACCCGATTTCACCCGTTTATGTTTCCGCGAGTAATACTTGAGTGGTGGCGTCGTATCATGGAGGCTTGTGTCGCAGTTAATCAATTCCATGACAAACATAGTTAAATTAATATAATGAATTTGAATCCCACAACCCGGTAACAAGTAAAGGCAACCACGCCCAACAATGATAACATAAAGTTAAACACAATTGTTTGAAACACTAGAGCAAGTCTAAAATGAATTCCTTAGGGTTATCTCTAAGGCATAGACTCTAGCTATCCTCGATGATTCTTGTTGCCAGAAAAGATATGCTCCAAAAGGGCAACACATGGTTGGTGAGTTTGCAGATTTAAATAATGAACAAAAGTTGATGTTGTGTACAGTTTGTAGTACATAAGTGTATACAGTTATTAGCAATCAATATCACATGTAATCATAAGCCTCATAACTAAATCTACGACGTACATACATATATTATTGAAACAAATTGACCCTAGGGTCCATTCGTGACAACTGTCAGTCCCAACTAGTATACCAACAAGCAAATATGGTGATGTCAACCAAATAGTACAATCAATACCTGTCAGTCAGCTCCAGCATCGGAGTTAAATAGTTACAAATAAAGAACCACATAAAAAACTCATGCATATAACAGATATAAACGTGAAAAATAGTAAACACAATAATCCCAAAGAATAAACGAGTTAACAACGTAAAAAGGGTTGAATATATTTTTCCTCCTTGATGATTATAAATAATTGTAATAAAACAGGACCGCGAAACTCACATTGATTAGATATGAAAATAAGGTAATAAAAAGCTTCCAGTATGCGCACAAATGAGAGCAGTCAAACACCTTTAATGATAAATAGTAATTGAACTTGTAATCACAACTAATGCATGATATAGTATCTCCGATGTATTTCGGGTTGCTTTCGGTTCGACGCGCGGATTCACTTAAAAAATATATATTTACTTACACTTATGTATCGTATATAATTAATTAATTAATTTAATTATTCTATTATTATATACCTATGTCGATATACTTAGCCAACTAATCGCATGTGTATTTTCTTATTTTTTATGTTTTACCCATACCCATACCTTTTTACTTAATTTACACACACACACACACACACACAATATATATATATATATATATATATATATATATATATATATATACACACACATGTATGTATACATCATAATTCCTGAGCATTATATTTATATCATTTTTAAATATGCACACTTACATATATACGTTCAAACCCCCCACACACATATATACACTCAATACACACACACAATCTATACGAGCATCCACACTAATACACACATTTCACACCATCGCCCACACCCCGTTACCATTCTACATACACTAACACACATATACATATATATATATGTTATTATATATATATCTATATTATATATATATATTAATATATATATATATATTATCACTGCACGCACACAAGATGCAAACACTATCCACACACACACATGTCACGGCACACACAAACACACACCTAAACACACACCCTCAACACATATATACACACAGTGTCGATTACGAACACACATATAATCGCGATGAACACCACCGGAACACCATCGTACACCACCGCACAACACCGTAAACAGCCGAAACAACCCAAACCGAGATAACGAAACTGAACACAACGTAGCAAAATAAACCGGGACGAAAACCGAACACATATCTGCGGTATGCGTTGCGGAGGGACAACAGCGAACGAAGACGGCTTGACGATGGTTGTTCGATCACGACAAGGGAGCTCGGCAGGGGAGTTATTTACATGCATAAAACCCATGCAACCCTGAGCCGACTACCATCCATACTCCACATAACCTATGACCGACCGAACCCAAGCACACCACCAAGACCTGAACCCCACTCATGCATACACAACCAACCGACACCATTCGAATACAATATGAATACCAAAACAAATACAACTAGAACACACACACACGCGCGACAGAACATGTAATGAAACCTGAAAATCACCATAGCCGCACCGATACAATAGTACATGCGTACACCCGAATCCATTGCCCACCGTTGACACAACCCGCGTACCGAAACCGTAAGAAAGTAACAAATACGACCAATAACTCCAAAGAGGGGCTATGGAAGTAGGGATCGCCGTGAGAGGTCCGATAACGATAGTCGCTGGCGAGAGAAGAAGTGATTCGAGAGAAAAGAGATTGAGCCGGTTAGGGTTTTCCAAGGAGGTCGGGTTCTCGAGATTAAATGGGGTCGGTTTGGGAGGAAGGAAGTTTGTTGGATTAGATGGGTTAAAACTTTTATAAGTTGTTACGTGGTTAATTAAATTAAATTTAAATAATAAAGTACGTGGTTAATTGAGTTCAAATATTGATTAAGTAGTTTGATTAATGGTGTGTTTGTGTATATATATATTTTTAATTTAATGATTTTAACGACACTTGGTTTTAAATTTATAGAAATGGTTTTTTCATTAAAACTAAACAACACACAAATAGGCAAATGTATCTATCGTATATGTAGCATAGTTCAGGCAAGAATCAAGTATCGATCCAATGACTCTGTAGCTACTAATAGTAAACCTTTGTTATTATTTAGCCAGAAAAGATAGATAATTTGGTATTTTTATATTTTAAACTAAAATAAACATAAATAGATAAATATGGATAGAAATCAAGAAAGATAATTAAGAAAATGGAATATTCACTTAGACTTTGAATCCACCTAGCCAAACAATGATAACATATACAAATTCAAGATGAGATCATTCTATACATGTCTAACAACAAAAAATAGACTAGACTTTCGTCAGGCTACCTAATCATATGACTCTTATGAAGTTAAAACGATATTAACCTTATAACCACTAAAGTCATTCCATGAAGAACCAATGATACAATTATCACTACTATAGAAAAAGGTATTTGTTACGGTCAAATCCGTAACGAATCCATAGCAAAATGAGTGTTTGCTACGAATTTGCTATGGATTTGGTTTGTAGATGATACTTTCGTCGCTAATTTTCTTGCTACGGATTTTTGCTACGGACCAATATTTGCAACGGGTTTAGCTATATAAATTGGCAACGCTAATTTAGCTACACATTTGGCTATGAATATTTGCTATGGAGTTTGCTACGGAGTTTTGTTTGATTTTAGCTATGAAATTTTTGCTATGGAAAAGTTTGCTACGGTTTTACTATGGATTTTAGCCACAGTTTTGCTATGGATTTATCTAGGATTTTGTTACAAATATTTTCTATGAAATTTAGCTGTAGATTTGCTACATTGTGGCTATGGAATTAGCTACGAATTTTGCTATGAGCTTTGTTATACTTTTGCTACCATCTTGCTATGGGTTTGTAAAATTTTTGCTACGGATTTTATAAAAATATTGCTACGTATTTAGCTACGAATTTTGTCTAAATTTTTCGAAAGATTTCTTTTGTATAATATTATTTAACTTTTCCTGTAAATGATATATACCACACCTTTTATAATATACAATTGTAATTAAAGGTTAACCCAAAAGCATAAAACCATCCAATTGCAATACATTTAACATCCAAAACACCACATTTATCCACCCAAATAGTATAAAATATCCAAATCATCAAAAACATTAATATAGAAATCATAGTGGTTACTAGCATAAACTCCTTCCTTAACTTGATGGAATGTTTTGTGGTAGGTTTTGTTATAGCAATCGAAGTTTCTCACTCATTTCAGCATATAACCTTGCATTTTTCTTTAATTTTCTCCATCATAGCATTCTTCTCTGCTTTATCATCGCGTTCTAACTCCGCTACTTGTTCTTTTGTCTTTGCACCTTGCACCTATAATAAATAATTAGCACATCACACTCATAACACATTAATACCAAATACTTAAGAACTCTTATTTTTAACAATTACAAACAAATAAAGCTTAATATAAACACTTCATTCAAGTAAATTGTGTGTTTTGTGCAAGAATGATCATCTTGACCCATTTCTATATTTTCATTACACATCTTGACCAATTAAACCAATTAAAAAGTACTTTGCCCAAAGTAACCTAAGTTTGTTAGAATTAGACCCATAATGACTCAAACAAAAAATGAGTGGATTTGTTTTTTCCAGTCTACCCATATCCATGTAAATAATGTCCAGATCAACCCAACTAAAAATAAATAGGTTAGGATTGTCCCCTCTAGTTGTTACTAATTCATGCAAACAATCATCTTTCCATACAACAATTTAATACGTGTAAATACTTACTTTCTACTATGATGAATTACTGATATCACAATAAATATACTTTTTTCGTTATTAAAATACATCGAATTTCTTTCACTAAAAGAGAATACAAAATTCATCACTTCTCCCAAGTGGATCACTGCTAGGCATTGATGGTGTACCGGCCAACACCACATACGGGTCACAAGTGTTGCCAGTCCCATACAATCTACCATTTCATTTCCCCCGCTAGTTTGTGACCACAATTCCACATCAAGTTCGGGGTGTAAGGTATCATCCTCTCCATACCTCTCAACATTACACTCCTTATATTTATTCTAAAATAAGAAAAAATTAGTGCGTAAACATTTTATAGTTTGCATATATAAATAAGAACAAGAGTCTAAAGTTTACATGTTAGAAATAATACAATGTACCACATTTATACATGCTTGAACATTAATATATTTTCATCACTCTAGAACAAAACAATTGTAAGGCCCCGTTCCCGGAAACCTCACAGTTGGACATTCAAAGCACAATTTAAAAGCATTTCATAATTTATCAAGCATTGCAGCGGAACTTAAATATTAAAAGCTATTCATTAGTTTATAACCACTGTGCGAAGAATACATATTTGTTAAAAGTTACAAAAGATCATTAGTTTGCATTCACACAACAACAATGTTATATTCATGAATGGATGTCAGCCTTGTCCAGACGAGTACCTCCCCGAGTGCCATCCTCAGCAATATTACCTGCCAACTGAAAATGCATAACAGTCAGCTTTGCTGATTGAGTTCTAGTTTTAAAATCATAGGAAATATCTTGTAAGCTTTATATAGGAAATACCCTTTTAAAATACCATATTCCTCTTTCGTATGTGAGATAATCATCATCATAAATTTTCTTCAACCATTTCCATGGCCGCTCTTTTGAGCCTTTTACTTTTTAATCTTTCACCTCGATATTGACCAAAGTGCTATACCCCATATAATGCGCATAAACCTGGTACTGGGCCTGAGGTCTATAAATAGACCCCATCTTTGATGCACTAATGCTGACTCCAGTACCGGGCAGCAACAGTGGTCCCTCAATCTTAAGAATTGCCCGGTGTGTATCCCTGGGGTTAGCTAAACACACACAGTTAGCTAACAACCTAGCGGTTGTGAACCTCATTGTGAATTTGCTTGCAAGACTTTCTTACGTTCTTTATGTTCCACTTTTCATTAGCATTAATTTTTCACTTGATTAATATACTTCATAATTTGAACAAACCATATAAGGCCACATAATAATAACATAATAGGCACATAAGGGCAGCCCACAACATGCATAAGATAATCAAATAAAGCATCAAGTCAACCATGGTCAAACCCTAATTTCTAATCTTCCAAAATCCCCGAAATTCCTTAAGTCCTAAGGAATGCGTATGAATGAGAACAAATGCGGGTGAACAAAACTAATGCGGGTGAACAACTTGCAAATGTGGGTGAACACTTGGTAATTATTCTTTCTTAAAAAGAAATGCTGATGAACACTGTAGCAATGCGCATATACAAAAAGAACTGCTGATGGACCACTGTAGCAAATGCGCTGTACAAAAAGAAATGTTGATGAACACTTAGGCTGAATTTAGGCAAATGCGGATGAACCATCGGACCTGTAAATGAGACTTATGCTATAACCAGTTCTAAAACCTCATTCTCAAATACATTCTTAACATAGATCTATCATGCTAAACTCTTAGAACAAGCTTACATCCTCATAAAACACAGAAATTCATACACATATACACACGGTTAACATTCATAATGGTTGTAAAACATTTTATATGCATTTTCAGCCCTAAAGAAGTTCAAAAACATAAAACCGGGGTCATAGAACTCACCTAGTGTAGCAAACAAGCAAAACTCCTCCGAACCTGCTTGTACATGAGTTCAAACACCTAAAACAAGCACAAACAAGCACTAAAACACCAAAAACACTTAATAATCGGTTTCTAAGGGTGAAACCACAAAGAAACCGAACCAATTAACATGTAAATACACTAACCATGAAGATTTCAGTTCTATTTCCTTATTAGAACCGAGAGAGCTAGTCTGCAGCTTTCTTTTTTCTTCTTTTCGGTCGAACAACAGCAACAGCAAGATGATATGGCCGCCATGCCCATATAAAGTGCATTTTTGACTTTTTGGTACTATTTACACAAAGTACCCCTCAACTTTGCCTTCTTTTTATTTTCTTCAAAATACTTTTCTTTCCTTTTTATTTTGACCGAGGTTTCGGGTGTTACAAGTCTACCCCCCCTTAAAGAGTGTTTCGTCCTCGAAACCTGTCACTCTTCGAATAACGTGGGTAATGCTGTCTCATCTCTTCTTCAGTCTCCCACTAGACTCAGAACCCTTTCGTGTTTTCACTGCACCCGCACAAGTGGAACCACTTTATTCCTCAACCTCTTCTCCTTTCGATCGACGATTGCCACTGTTTGCTCTACCTAGTTAAGTCGTTCATCCACTTCGATATCTTCCAGTGGTACAATCATGTCTTCGTCGCTAGGCATCTTCTCAGATGAGATACATGGAATGTCGGATGAATTCCACTTACTCCTCAGGCAATTCTAATCGATAGGCTACCTCCCCTACTCCTGCAATGATTCGGAAAGGCCCTATGTAACTCGGGCTCAGCTTGCCCCTCTTCCGAAACCGATGATCCCATTCCAAGGTGAGACCTTCAACATGACTCTATCACCCACGTTGAATTCAATCGGTCTACGCCTTTTGTCGGCATACGACTTCTGCCTATTTTCGCCGCCTCCTAAAGGCTTTGATCTTTTCCAACTTTCAGTCGTAGCCTCGATCACCTCGATACTTCCCAACTTTTTCTGCCCGATGTCTCCCCAACACACGGGCGTTCTACACCTTCTACCGTATAGCATCTCCATATGGTGGCATACCAATGTTGGCATGATAACTGTTGTTGTGAGAACTCTTCTAACGGTAGGTGATCATCCCCTTCCTCCAAAGTCGATCACGTATGCTCGTAGCATATCCTCGAGCGTCTGAATTTTCCTCTCAGACTGACCATCGTCTGAGGATGAGAGCCGTACTAATGTGTAGCCTCGTCCACATCACATCATGGAATCTTTTCCAAACTTCGATGTGAACCTGGTGTCACGATCTGACACGATTGACACCGGCACGCCATGACGAGCTACAATCTCTTTGATGAACAGATCCGCCAATCTCTCGGATGAATACGTCTCGCGAATTGGTAGAAAGTGAGCACTCTTTGTTAGACGATCAACTATCACCCATATGGTATCATACCCCCTCGCTGTACGGGGTAGCTTTAGGATGAAGTCCATGGTGATGTGCTCCCACTTCCACTCTGGTATATCCAAGGGTTGGATCTTCCCGTATGGCTTTTGATGTTCTGCCTTCACTTGCAAGAAAGTAAGGCACTTACTCACATACTCCGCCACGTCACGTTTCATACCCGACCACCAGTAATCTTTCTTCATGTCTTGATACATCTTGGTAGCACCAGGATGAATGGAGTATCGAGTCTTATGAGCTTCATCCATAATTCACCCACATAGATCCCCATATCAAGGAATCCACATCCGTCCAAAGCGGGTTTTAACCCCGTGGGTATTCTCTCCCAATTCTGCGACTAAACCTCTCATCCTTTCGGAGTTGAGGCGATCTTCTTTTAATGCTTCATCTTGGAATCCTTTGACCTGTGTCGTCACATCAGAGGTCATCACCAATTGATAAGCCTTCACCCGGATTGGCTCGGGTCTCTCCTTTCGGCTGAGAGCATCGGCCATCACGTTGGCCTTGCCCGGGTGGTAATGGATCTCGCAGTATATTCCTTGATCAACTCCAACCACCTCCTTTGTCTTATATTAAGATCCTTCTGCTCGAAGAAGTACTTCAAGCTCATGTGGTCCGTGAAGATTGTGCACTTTGTTCCGTATAAATAGTGCCTCCAAATCTTCAATGCAAAGACCACTGTAGCTAATTCCAAGTCGTGAGTGGGGTAATTGACTTCGTGGGTCTTTAACTGTCGGGACGCATAAGCTATCACTCTTCCACGTTGCATTAGCACGCAACCTAGTCCCGAATAAGAAGCATCTGAATATACCACTAAGTCTTCACTCCCTTCGGGCAATGTCAAGACAGGAGCTTGGGTTAGTCTAGCTTTCAACTCCTCAAACGCATCCTCCTGTTCCCGTCCCCACACATACTTCACATCCTTACATGTCAACTTAGTCAAAGGTGAGTCTATCTTGGAAAAGTCTTGGATAAACCTTCGGTAGTAACCCGCCAAACCCAAGAAACTGCGAATCTCGGATGGCGTCTTTGGAGACTTCCATTGCATTACCGCCTCAACCTTTGCCAGGTCCACCATAATTCCTTCAGTATTCACCACATGACCCAGAAACTGAACTTCCCACAACCAAAAATCACACTTAGAGAATTTAGCATACAACTTCTCCTTTCTAAGTGTCCCCAACACTTCACGTATGTGGCCGGCATGTTCTTCTTTGGTCTTCGAATAAATCAGAATATCATCAATAAACACAATCACTGATTTATTTAACATCGGCCGACATAATCGGTTCATCAGATCCATAAATGCAGCTGGCGCGTTAGTTAAACCGAATGACATAACGAGAAACTCGTAATGTCCATAACGCGTGCGGAATGCTGTCTTTGGGATATCTTGTTCCTTTACCTTCAGCTGATGGTAGCCAGATCGAAGATCTATCCTGGAAAACCAACTAGCACCCTGAAGCTGATCAAATAGGTCATCAATTCTCGGTATGGGGTATCGGTTCCTTACTGTCAACTTGTTCAACTCTCGGTAGTCTAACACATTCTCATACTACCGTCTTTCTTCTTTACGAATAATACCGAAGCACCCCAAGGAGAGATACTCTGTCTAATAAACCCCTTATCCATCAGTTCCTGTAGCTGATCCATCAGTTCTTTCATCTCAGTCGGAGCTAACCGATACGGTGCCTTGGCAACGGGTTGCGCATCGGGTATCAGGTCAATCTGAAATTCAATCTCACGGTCAGGTGGCACACCTGGCAGATCTTCTGGGAACACGTCCGGGAAGTCACACACTACCGGCACATCGGACCATTGCGGTATCGATGTATCCACATCCTTTACGTATGCCAAGTAGGCATTACATCCGCGCCTCATACACTTCTCTGCCACCGCCATCGAAATCACCTTCGGAACCGTAGTGATGCGATCACCATAAGCTGTCACTGAACTCCCATAGTGTGTAACTAACCGAATCATCTTCTTTCGACACACAATGTTTGCCTCATAGGCTGCCAACCAATCCATCCCCAGAACTACATCAAATCTGCCTAGGGGCATCACAAATAGTTTAGCAGAGAACCTATGGCCTTCTAACTCTATGCCACAATCCTCAATCATATCAAAAATTCTGGTAGACTTACCAATAGCAGTTTCTACATCAAATGGGTCATCAATTCTTCTACTACAAACAGGCAGCTTAGCACAGAAGGCAGCAGATATGAAACTCCAACTAGCACCAGAATCAAACAATACAGAGGCACAAGTTTGGTTTACTAGAAACATACTCGACACGACATCAGGATCCACCCTGTCCTCCTCCCGGGTCATTGTGAAGGCTCTAGCACTTGCCCTCTGCCCCCCTTCTTCAGCCACCTTCTTGCCCCCAGAGCTCTCAGCCCTCGGCTTCCTGCACTCATGGCTTCTGTGGCAGTCCCGCCACAATGGAAGCACCTCGACACTCCACAATCTTTTGCCATATGACCGGGCTTCCCACATCTGAAGCAAATATTCGATCCCAAACGGCATTCCCCTCTATGTTCCTTCCCATACTTGTCACACCGCTTGAACCCCGAGCTTGCAGTAACAACCCGGTGGTCATCCATCCTCGGCCTCTTGCTATTTGGGGTGAAACCACCATCCTAAACCTCTTCCCACTCTAGTTCTTAGCACCACCCCCTGTCATCTTCACCTTAACCACCGACACCTCTCTCTCATCGTAAAGCCTCCCAGCCAGATCCACTGCCGACCTAAAAGTGCTTGGTCGGGAAACAATCAAGTGCCTGCGGATATCAGCTGGCAGTCCCTGCACATACATCTTAATCTTCCTTGATACTGGCGTCACCTGATCTGGCACCAGCCTCGCCATTTCGTTAAACTTGGTGGTGTATTGCTGGTGGGTCATGGTTCCTGCCTCAAGCTATAGGAACTCTCTCTCTCTATCTTGTCTAGTTCCCTGTGAGGACAGAATTCCTCAACAACCAACTTCTTCAAATCTCCGCATCTCATCCTCCCGATGGCCCTGCTGCCCTCAGCTTGGACAATATTGTCCCACCAACATAGAGCCGAGTCAACAAATGAGTGAGTGGCAAATTTCACCTTCTGATCCTCCCTGCACTCACTAATATCCAACACTGTCTCCATCTCTCTAACCCAGCGGTAGGCAGTAGCAGTGTTACCGTTGCCGTTAAAAGTAGGGGGTTTACACCGTTGGAATGCCCCGTAGCTGCATCCCCTCGCGGTTTCCCGCACCTCTACATCTTCTTCATCACTGGAGGCTCCCCTTTCAACATTCATCTCCTCCTCATCATCATGATCTCCTTCATTCTCCCTTCTCCCAGCAGCAGCCTTTCTCTCTTCCTCTTTTTCTTTCCTCTCATCCTTCCTTAGGCCCGGATCACCTCAGGCACGACAGACGGTAGGATCGTCTGCATGACTTGGTGAGCCTCCTCCACCACTGCCTCTTTCACTGAGGCCCTCAAATTGGCACTCTCATCCACTCCCTCCGGGTGATGAAGCTCAGGCTCAGCAGGAGCCGTTTATGTAGTTCTCGTCTTTTTCTTTGTGGCCCGGGGTCTACCAGCACGAGCACCCCGAACTCCACCTCTAGAATCCTTAGATGATCTACCTCCAGCCATCCTCTAACACTATAAGATTCAAACACTCACACGGTCATTCAAGGTAATAGCTTAGTTAATGTTAAGTATAGTAAGTCCCTAATTACAGTGGCCAGTTGTGATTAGCCACTTACTTTACTCTTCGTTCCCCGAGCATTTCCTATCCTGAATACATCAGTATTCAAATCTACTAAAGCACATAAATCAAATAGCATGCGCATATAATACCGGTTATCATAATGAAAAGAAATACCTGATGGCACGTAGCTACTCGAGCTGGCATCCCTCCATTCGGTCCCATTTTCAGTTTAAGTTTAGGTTTTTGAAAATATTTACCCATTTCTCTTAAACTTTAGCTCTGATACCAATTGTAAGGCCTCGTTCCCGGAAACCTCATAGTTGGACATTCACAGCACAATTTATAAAACATTTCATAATTTATCAAGCATTGCAGCGGAACTTAAATATCAAAAGCCATTCATTAGTTTATACCACTGTTGCTAAGCAATACATATTTGTTAAAAGTTACAAAAGATCATTATTTTGCATTACAAAACAACAATGTTATATTCATGAATGGATGTCAGCCTTGTCCCAATGAGTAGCCTCCCCGAGTGTCATCCTCAGCAATATTACCTACCAACTGAAAATGCATAAAAGTCAGCTTTGCTGAGTGAGTTCTAGTTTTGAAATCATAGGAAAATATCTTGTAAGCTTTATATAGGAAAATACCCTTTTAAAATACCATATTCCTCCTTCATATGTGATCATACATCATACATACAATCAGTTACATTCAATATTATCATCATAAATTTTCTTCACCATTTCCATGGCCGCTCTTTTGAGCCTTTTACTTTTTAATCTTTCACCTCGATATGGATCAAAGTGTTATACCCTCCATATAATGTGCATAAATCTGGTACTGGGCCTGAGGTCTATAAATAGACCCCATCCGTGGTGCACTAATGCTGACTCTAGTACCGGGGCAGCAACAGTGGTCCC
>CM046437.1:2447943-2456326 GCA_025506505.1 Flaveria sonorensis
TTAAAAGAAATCAAACATATAAACTTACTACTTCATGTAAGACGATTTCACGTATGCAGAGAGCAACAGAGAGGAAAAACGCGAAGCAAGTTGCAAACGAGGGTAGAGAGGGTTGGGACGAGGCTTTGGTTTCCTGAACTTTTGGATGTTGATTACCTGTAGATAGTGGGGATTTGGAGGGAAGACGAGGTCAACATTGAAGAAAAATGGGTATGAAATTTTCTCAGGCCATATCCATGAACATTTATCTTTATCAATTCTTTGTTGTATTTGTATTATATATTTATTAGTTTAAATGGTTTTTTTAATTAATTCTTTTATGGATCTCCTATTTGTTATATATATTATTTTAAATGGCTAGTTGGATCACTGATGCTCCATTGGCTCACCCGATCATCTCGATTACTCAAATACAAAACTTGAGACTACCCTCGAGAGGAAACTTACATTTGGTGAAAAAAACCTCCTAACCCACCAGGAACTCCACTTTATTTTTGTCACATGTGGAACTTAAAATTAATACCTTCATCTACTTTTAATTTCAATATTTATTTCGTATTTCATTTATGATAGTATTATTATTTGATGATTGGTTATTATTCTTATATGAACTTTTTATATTATATTATTCAGTAATTATTTGTCATAAAACAATTGTGTTTTACCGATAATACGTTTAACATGGTTACTTTAATGAGTTAATGATGTCATAAGTGGTTAAGCGAACTAAACCAATTTATACCCAATTTTAAACGCGCCATTAACGTATTGATCTATATATGATAAGGAGTCTTAACGGTCATTTGCACCCATGTTTGACCATAAGTCGCTACATTAGGCACTGATTGTTTTATGATTGACCATTATTAAATGTATATTAACAATGTTTGTATATTAATCACATCGATTGACCAAGTTTGACCTACATTGACTATGCATGACCTAACAAGTTGTATTATGTCATAAGTGTAACAAGGGTCATAATACGTCATTAGGGGTAGTTATAAGTCATAACAGTCTATAACGAGTAATAATGGGTCATATGTACCCATGCGTGACTGTCGATAGCTATGTTGACTAAAATTTTACCACCACCGGTAATTATATACCTTAACCATGTTTCATCATGTATCATGTAAGGCCCCGATCCCGGAGACCCCATAGTTGGTCATTCATAGCATCATTCATTATTAAAACTCATTTAATATATGTGAACTTAAGAAATATTGCAGCGGAAGAATAACCAAAACCATTTCATACATTAATAATTACTTTTGCTAAGTAATACATCGTTGATTTGAAGTTACAAAATAATACTTAGTTGTATTATAAAACAACAACATTATTTTTGCATGAGATTGATGTCAGTCTTTGCTTGCCAAGTAGCTTCAACTCCATGCCACCCTCAGCAACCACATTACCTGCCAACTAAAAATGCATATAAAAAATCAACGTTGCTGAGTGAGTTCTAGTTTATATAATAAAATACTTTACTTTAATAAAAACCTTTCTTTTACTTTCGTTCGTGATCACACATCATATGTATTGATAATTGATTTATTATCATTTATTATCCTTTATCATCATTCATAATCATTCGTTTTGTACTTTATTATCTTTCACTTCTATCTAGATCCTACCATGCCCCATTCTTGGTGCACAAAGTGACTAAAGTCTTAGGGGCAAGTGGCAAGGACCCCGTTTCGTACGTTTCTATCAGTTACAAAGACTGACCGTTAGGTGTGCACTCGGCACACTGTCGAGGTGGCAACCTATAAAGAGTTGTGAACCCCTTTTTATATGCTTGCAAAACTTTTAAGTCATTCATTACATTCCACTTCTCATTATCTTTATCTTCCACTTTCATTACAATAATACTTGACATACAAGAGTATTAACACACCACGTAAAGTCACATACTAATACGTAATATAGATCATCAACTACAGCCCACAATCATACATAACATCAACAGGCATAAACCATCAAAACATTCCAGAACTTAACATAACATTCTATTTCCTAAGATTTCAGAAAATCCTAAGTCCCCAAAGAAATACGGATGAACATAGGCTAACGGCTGAATGTTCAGCAAATGCGGACAAGTAAATGCGGATGAAAATCACAGAAAATATTCTAAGTGTCTAAAGATGTGCGGGTGAACCAAATGAGGATGAACAAGTCAAAATGCAGATGAACAATACTAAATACGGATGATCAAAATACTTAACTATGTAACATAAAACCAATGCGGTTGAATGCTCAGCAAATACGGATGAAGACCAGCACATGCGGATGAACAAATATACTTAACTATTGAACATAAACCAACACGGTTGAATGTTCAGCAAATGCGGAAGAAGATTAGCAAATGCGGATGAACACTTACAAATGTGGAAAAAACAAAATGCAAATGCGGATGAACAGATTACTTAGGCTATTCCACCAGTTCTAAATCCTCATTCTAACATATCCTTAGCACAGATCTAACATGCTAAATACTTAGAACATAGCTTACAACTACGCAACATCAAAGAAGGCATATAAAAACCACATCGCATATACATCAGTTTCAAAAATGTAGAAAACTCATGCTTTGGTTGTAAAAATCCAGTTAATATGCATTTCAGCCCCAAACGAGTTTAAAACAAGTAAAATAGGGGAATCTAGAACTCACCTCTAACAGCTTTTGAGTAAGACTGCTTCAGATCGAGAGCAATTAGGAGTTCTAACACCTAAACACACACCGAAACAAGCAGCCAACACAAAAGAACACATAAAAATCGGTCCAGCAGCTCGAATCCAACTGAAACTGAATAGAAAACACAGAAAACCTCACCTTCTAGGAGAATTCAGCTTTCTCACACTAAAATCCGATTGGACAGCTTCTTCTTTCTTCTTGTATCCGAAAGCCGATGTGGGGAAATGGGGGGGGGGGGGTTGTAGGCGGCCATGCTCCTTTTAAATCTCATAATGGCAAGTTTGCCACTTGCACAACTTTAACCCCTTGACTTGGGATATTTCACCTTTTTTTCTTTTTCTTTTTAATTTTCGGGTGTTACAAGTCCACCCCCTTATATAGGTTTCGTCCCTGAAACCTGCCACTCCTTAAACAGCTGTGGGTAATTCTGCCTCATCTCTTCCTCAGTTTCCCATGTAGACTCGGACCCCTTCCGGTGCCTTCACTGTACTCGCACCAGTGGAACCACTTTATTCTGTAGCCTCTTCTCTTTTCTGTAAATGATGGCTACCGGCTCCTCCACATAATTGAGCATTCATCCACCTCGATATCCTCCAGTGACAAGATCATATCTTCATCGGATGAATTCCACTTAACTCATCGGGTAGCTCCAACCTGTAGGCCACTTCTCCTACTCGAGCAATGATTCGAAAGGCCCTATATACCTCGGCCTCAGCTTACCCGCGCTTTCTAAACTGGATGATCCCCTTCCAAGGTGAAACCTTCAACATAACTTTATCATCCACCTTGAATTCAATCGGTCTACGCCTCTTGTCAGCATACGACTTTTGTCTATCTTTTGCCCGCCTTCATAAAGGCCTTGATTTTCTCTAACTTTTTGGTTGCAGCCTCGATCACTTTTATGCTCGCTAACTCCTCTGCCTAATGTCACCCAAACATACGGGCGTTCTACACTTCCTACTGTATAGCATCTCATATGGAGGCATACCACTGCTGGCATGATAACTGTTGTTGTATGAGAATTCAGCTAACGGTAAGTGTTCGTCCTAACTTTCTTCGAAGTCAATGACGCATGCTCGAAGCATATCTTCAAGCATCTGAATGGTCTCTCTGACTGACCATCTGTCTGAGGATGGTAAGCCGTACTGATGTGCAACCTCGTCCCCATCGCATCATGGAACCTCTTCCAAAACTTAGATGTAAACCGAGTGTCACGGTCAGACACTATAGACACCGGTACATCATGACGAGTCACAATCTCTTTGATGAACAGATCCACCAACCTCTGAGATGATACGTCTCGCGGATTGGTAGAAAGTGAGCACTCTTCATTAAACGGTCAACTATCACCCATATGGCATCGTACTCCCTTACCGTACGTGGTAACTTCGTAATGAAGTCCATGGTGATGTGCTCCCATTTCCATTTGGGTATATCCAAGGGTTGGATCTTCCCGTATGGCTTCTGATTTTCTGCCTTTCCTACTTGCAAGCAAGTAAGGCGCTTACTCACATACTCTGCTACATCGCGCTTCATACCTGGCCACCTGTAGTGTTTCTTCATATCATGATACATCTTCGTAGCATTGGAATGAATTGAGTATCGAGTCTTATGAGCTTCATCCATGATCTTTTCCTCCCTTAGATCCCCGTGGAGTAATCCACATCTGCCCGAAGCGGGTTCTAACTCCAAGAGTGTTCTCACCTAAATCCACGAGTAGAACCCTTCCTCCTTTTCGGAGTTGAGGCGATCTTCTTTCAATGCCTCATCTTGAAACTCCTTGACCTGTTTCATTACATCAGAGGTTATTACCAACTGATAAGCCTTTACCCAATCGGCTTGGGTCTCTCTTTTCGGCTAAGGGCATCTGCCATTATGTTGGCCTTGCTTGGATGGTAGTGGATCTCATAATCATAATCCTTGATAAGGTCCAACCATCTCCTATGCCTCATGTTGAGATCCTTTTGCTCGAAGAAGTACTTCAAGCTTTTGTGGTCAGTGAAGATAGTGCACTTCGTCCCATACAAGTAGTGTCTCCAATCTTCAATGCAAAGACCACAGCCGCCAACTTCAGATCATGGGTAGGGTAGTTTCCTTATGGATTTTTAACTGTCGGGATGCATAGGCTATAACTTTCCCCCGTTGCATCAGCACACAACCCTATCCTGAATAAGAAGCATCAGAATAGACCACCAAGTCTTTGCTCCCTTCGGGTAATGTTAAGACAGGAGCTTGGGTCACTTGTCTTTAGCTCTTCAAAAGCATTCTCCTTCCCTGGACCCTAAACAAACTTCACATCCTTACAGGTCAACTGTCAATGGTGAAGCTATCTTGGAAAAGTCTTGGATGAACCTTTTGTAATAGCCCTCCAAACCTAAGGAACTACGAATTTCGGATGGCATCTTTGGAGTTTTCCATTGCATCACTCACGCCTCCACCTTTGCCGGGTCCACCATAATCCCTTCAAAATTAACCACATGACCCAAAAACTAAACGTCCCGCAACCAGAACGCATATTTGGAGAACTTAGCATACAAATTCTCTCTTCTAAGCGTCTCCAATACCTCGCGAATGTGACCGACATGCTCTTCTTCGCTCTTTGAATAAATCAGGATATCATCGGTAAACATAATCACTGATTTATCCAACATCAGCTGACACACCCGATTCATCAAATCCATAAAAGTAGCTGCCGCGTTGGTTAACCGAAAGACATAACGAGGAATTCGTAATACCCGTATCGCGTCCGAAACATTGTCTTCGGGATATCCTGTTATTTAACCTTTAGCTAATGGTAACCAGATCAAAGATCTATCCTTGAGAACCAGCTAGGCCTTGGAGCTGATCAAACAAGTCATCAATCCTCGGTAGTGGGTACCGGTTCTTCACACGTCAACTTGTTCAACTCACGGTAGTCGATGCACACCCTCATGCTACCGTCCTTCTTCTTACAAACAAGACCGGAGCACCCCAGGGAGAGATACTCGGTCAGATGAACCCTTATCCAGTAACTCTTGCAACTAGACCATCAGTTCCTTCATCTTAGAGGGAGCTAGTCGATATGGTGCCTTGGCAACAGGTTGGGCACCAGGTATCAAATCAATCTGGAACTCGATCTTGCGGTCCAATGGCACACCTAGTAGATCCTTTGGGAATACGTCTGGAAGTCAACATGACCGTACATCGGACAATCATGGTACTGATGCATCCACAACTTTCACATAGGCCAGGTAGGCACTACATCCACGTCTCATGCACTTCTTGGCCACCATCATTAAAATTACATTCGAAACCGTACTGACCCTATCGCCGTAAATCTTCACCGAACTCCCTTCAGGCGTGGTCAATCGAATCATCTTCTTGCGATACACAATATTTGCCTCATAGGCTGCTAGCCAATCTATCCATAGAATCACATCAAATCCGCCTGGGGGCATCACAAATATTTAGCAGAGAACCTATGGCCTTCCAACTCTATGTCACAATCCTCATCAGATCAGAAATTCTGGTAGACTTACCAATAGCAGTTTCACATAAAAGGGCTCATCAATACTTCTACTTCTACAGGCAACTTATCACAGAGGCAGTAGAAATAAAACTCCTACTAGCACCAAATCGAAAGCACAGAGGCACAAATTTGGTTTACTAGAATGTACCTGACATCGCGTTGGGCTCCACCCTAGCCTCCTCCCAAGTCATAGCGGATGCTCTGGCCTTCACCCTCCCGCCCTCCTTCTTAGTCCTCTTCTTTGCCCTGAAGCTCTCAGCACTCGGCTTCTTGCAGTCCCTGCTCATATGCCCTTTCTCGCCACAGTTGTAACATTTCACACACAACAATCCCTTGCTATGTGGCCCTCCTTCCCACACTGAAAGCAGACGTTCGATCCCAACCAATTGGGAGTTCTAGCACCTAAACACACCAAAACAAGCAGCAAACACAAAAGAACATAGAATCGGTCCATCACTAATCCAACTGAAACCGAACAGAAAATATAAGAAAACCCACCTTTTAGGAGAATTCATCTTTCTCACACTAAAATCTGGTTGGACAGCTTCTTCTTTCTTCTTGCAGCCGAAAGCAGATATGCGGAAATGGGGGAGGGGGGGGGGGGGTGTGGGCGGCCATGCTCTTTTTAAATCCCACAATGGGCAAGTTTGCCACTTGCACAACTTTACACCTTGACTTGGGATATTTCACCTTTCTTTCTTTTTCTTTTTAAATTTTTGGGTGTTACATATCATTATGACTAACCAAGTTTGGCCTACATCACCTATGTTTGACCTAATACATCTTATTATGTTATAAGTGTCATTATAAGTCATAATGGTTTATACTAAATCATAATATACCATATGAACCCACTTGGAACTAATTAATCATGATTGCAACTAATTATCCCTAATTATTCAATCGATCCTCGTTGATCTTCCTAGGCAATATTGACGCTAGTTGCCTTAGGAGACACTAATTGATGATCATTAATCAAATTAGCTTTATTGACCATGTGTAACCAATTTAGACATAAAATATCCTCTAATTGATCATATTAACCTTTTCACTTTAAATCAGGCCAATAGCACCTAGCTAAACATACTTACTATGATTCATCATAGAGTCACTAATTACATATAGAATATTCAAATCGTATTCAAAACCTCGAAATTCAATTCGATTTGAGCGAAAACTACTAATTTGAATTTCGATTCAAATTTTCAATTTCAAATGCGATTTGATTCGAAGTCTTATTATTGAATTCGAATCGAAATTCTATTTTGTGCTTTATGATTTTCGAATTAAAATATACACTTTACATTTATTTATTTTATATTAATTAAAAACATGTATATAAGAAATTAATAATCAAAATTTTTAAAAAATATATAATGTAAACTTTAAATTTTAATCGATACTTTTTACCTTATTTGGCACTTGAAATTTGTCTGTTACGCTTGTATTTTTATTTTGATCATTTGAAATTGGATTTTTTCTAATAAATTAACAAAACATATTTGATTAATTATTATTCTTCTTCCAAATATGAATTGAGTAATCGAAATTTCTTTCGAATACGAATTGAATTCGAATTTTGTTTGAAAATTTCGTATTAGATTCGATTTGAAATCAACTTATCTTTTTCGAATTCAAATCGAATTCAAAAGTTGTTTGGAAAATTAAAAGTTCAACTTAATTGATTTGATTAACTTGAATTTCGTCCGATTCGAGGAACACCCCTACAACTAATTTTCATTAGTTAATCATGATTAACCGAAATCAGAGCTAAGTTACTGTGTTATACCATTATTGACCAACATTGACCCTAATTGATCATCATTAACTATTATTTACCCTAACTGATTATCATTAACCATTATTGACCTCTGTTGACTATATAATATTTGCACAATCTAACCCTAATTTATCACAAGTGATCCTAAATGATTTATTATTATTCTCCATAAGTAATTCACATTTAGCTAACTTGTTGGAACGTCGAAGCTAGCCAGCTTTGAAGTAATAGGAATTAGGTAAGAATCAAGGACCGATTCGACAGTTATACATGACTAACTATGAGTGCAAAGTTTTTTAATAACTTATAGTAAATCTTGCACCTTAACGAGTCGTATTGGTTCTTGAGGGTTATAATAGCTTTTAATAGATCACGATGAATCTCGCTTGATTTA
>CM046437.1:2456426-2458926 GCA_025506505.1 Flaveria sonorensis
AATCATCATCATCATCATCATCATCATCATCATCATCATCATCATCATATCACACATCATCATCATCATCATCATCATCATATCATCACATCATCATCATCATCAATTCATCATCATCATCATCATAATCATCATCATCATCATCATCTCATCATCATCATAATCATCTCATCATCATCATCATCCTCATCATCATATCTCATCAAATCATCATCATCATCATCATCATCATCATCATCATCATCATCATCATCATCATCATCATCATCATCATCATCATCATATCATCATCATCATCATCATCATCATCATCATCATCATCATCATCATCATCATCATCATCATCATCATCATCATCATCAATCTCATATCATCATCATCATAATCACTCATCATCATCATCATCATCATCATCATCATCATCACATCATATCATCATCATCATCATCATCATCATCATCATATCATCATCATCATCATCATCATCATCATCATCATCATCATCATCATCATCATCATCATCATCATATAATCATCATCATCATCATCATCATCATCATCATCATCATAATAATCATCATCATCATAATCATCATCATCATCATCATCATCATCATAATCATCATCATCATCATCATCTCATCATCATCATCATCATCATCATCATCATCATCAAATAATCATCATCATCATCTCATCATCATCATCAATCATCATCATCATCATCATCATCATCATCTCATCATCATCATCATCATCATCATCATCATCATCATCATCATATCTCATTCATCATTCCATCATCATCATCATCATCATCATCATCATCATCATCATCATCGTCATCGTCATATCATCATCATCATCATCATCATCATCATCATCATCATCATCATCATCATATCATCATCATCATCATCATCATCATCATCATCATATCATCATCATCATCATCATCATCATAATCATCATCATCATCATCATCATCATCATCATCATCATCATCATTCATCAATCATATCATCATCATCATCATCATCATCATCTCATATCATATCATCATCATCATAATCATCATCATCATATCATCATCATCATCATCATCATCATCATCATCATCATCATCATCATCATCATCATCATAATCATCATCATCATCATCGTCATCATCGTCATCATCATCGTCATCATCGTCATCATCGTCATCATTCATCATCATCATCATATCATCATCATCATAATCCATCATCATCATCATCATCATCATCATCATCATCATCATCATCCATCATCATCATCATCATCATCATCATCATCATCATCATCATCATCATCATCATCATCATCATCATCATCATCATCATCATCATCATCATCTCATCATCATCATCATCATAATCTCATCATATAATTCATCATCATCATCATCATCATCATCATCATCATAATCATCATCTTCATCATCATCAGTTATATTCTTTATCAACAGTCATCATCATCATCATTCATCGTCATCATCATCATCATATCATCATCATCATCATCATCATCATCATCATCATCATCATCATCATCATCATAACATCATCATCATCATCATCTCATCATCATCATCATCATCACATCATCATCATCATCAACTCTCATCATCATCATCATCATCATCATCATCATCATCATCATCATCATCATCATCATCATCATCATCATCATCATCATCATCATATCATCATCATCATCATCATCATCCTATCATCATCATCATCATCATCATCATCTCATCATAATCATCATCATCATCATCATCATCTAGAATCATCATCATTCATCATCATCTCATCACTCATCATCATCATCATATCATCATCATCATCATCATCATCATCATCATCATATCATCATCATCTCATCATCATCATCATCATCATCATCATCATCATCATCATCATCATCATCATCATATCATCATCATCATCATCATCATCTCATATCATCATCATCATCATCATCACATCATCATCATCACATCATCATCATCATCATTCATCATCATCATCATCATCATCATCATCATCATCATCATCATCATCATCATCATCATCATCATCATCATCATCATCATCATCATCATCATAATCATCATCATCATCATCATCATCATCATCATCATCATCATCATCATCATCATCATCATCATCATCATCATCATCTCATCATCATCATCATCATCATCATCATCATCATCATCATCATCATCATCATCATCATCATCATCATCATCATCATCATCATCATATCATCATCATCATCATCATCATCATCATCATCATCATCATCATCATCATATCATCATCATCATCATCATCATCTCATCATCATCATCATATCATCATCATCATCATCATCATCATCATATCATCATCATCATCATCATCATCATCTCATCATCATCTCATCATCATCCTCATCATCATCATCATCATCATTCATCATTCATCTC
>CM046437.1:4323926-4338926 GCA_025506505.1 Flaveria sonorensis
AAGTGCAAGGCCGCTAAACAACTATGGGATGCACTGAAACTGATGTATGAGGGGTCCAAGACAAGGAGAACAAGAAGGACCTTCTGAAGCAGCAGTTGAAAACTTCACCTTCAAGATAGGTGAAACCATGACAACAATACTTCAGGTATGTTGAGATTGTGGATACTCTGGCTGATGTTGGAGTAACTATTGAGAACAGGGAATTGTTAGGAAGTTCATGTCCTCTCTTCCTAGACAATGGACACACTACTGTGTGGTCATTAAGAGGACTAAAAACCTCAAGACTCTTACTCTCACTGAGTTGTATGGGATACTCAGTGGATACCAGATGAAGATGAACATGCAAAATTCACCTGGTAACTCCAATACTCATCAGATTTCAGCCTTTCATGTGGGTGAAAGGGATAGCAGAGAACCACAACATCATCTTATCTGCTACCCTAAACTTCACAAAAGGGACCTTTCATCACCTTCCCAGAGACACCCAGAGAGAGCTACATCCAAGGAAGTGCCTTCCAAGAGACAAGTTCCTCTTAAGCCTTTGTCTCTACTGATGAAAGTTCAGGAAACTTTCTCTTCATTCTTGAAGACCTGGACTATCTCCATCCAGATGATCTGGAATATATGGAGACAGTCCAGCAGATGGCTCTTCTTACTCACAGAGCCCAGAAGTTTTACAAGAGGATTGGGAGAAGGTTTCCTAGCAATGCAGCTAGTGGCAAGTTTGGGCTAGACAAAAGCAAAGTAAAGTGTTACAACTGTAACCAAATGGGACATTTTTCTAGAGATTGCAAGGCACCTAAGTCAAATGGTGTCCAAGCATCATCCCGGCCAAACTACACTGAAGGAGGGCACCAGAATGAGAAGCCAAGACAGCAAGCTGTAGTTGCTGTTGAAGAAGGAGGCTTTGACTGGGGCTTCCAAGCTGAAGATGCTTCTCCAAATCAAGCACTCATGGCTGACCATGATGAAGCCAAGGTATTAGAACATCTTTGCTCTCCTGGATGTATTGCTAAAGTAAACAGATACATGTCCTACAACTTAGAAATAAGATCTGATATTGAGTCTTTAAACATTTTAAAAGCTGATTTTAAGAGAGCTGAAAATGATTATAAGCTTAAATAGAAGATCTAGAGAAAACAATTTCAATTCTTAAACATGAGCAAACAAACTACAAGACTCAAATAAAAGATCTTGTTACTATGTTGATAGAATGCCAGGCTGAGCTTGTGATCAGCAAAGCCAGGGAAGAAAAATGTGTTCTTGAAGAAGAGACCTTCAAGAACATAATATCCTCATCTCTGCATGCAAAAGTTTGTTATCAGAATAAGCAGGGACTGGGATCTTGTGAGATAGCTCCTCTACACACCCTACTATCAGTAAGATCTCCAAGGTGTGGAACTGGTCAAGATGAGCTGCCCCAGTGATGAAGAGGATGAAGAGGAGATGGTAAGGAATGACTCTAAAATGAGTGAAGAGAGTCGATCCAAAAAGGGTCACCATGCTCCTGAGGAGAGTAAGAAGGCTGGTATGACAAAGACAAAGAGGAAGAACTTGATCAGAAGAGCAAATAGAAGATCAAAGAAGGCTCAAGAGATCAAGGCGACTTTTGACTCCAAGAAGAAACAAATGTTCATCTTTGCAAGGTATTAAGTGGTAAAGGCTGAGGAATCAACTACAAACTCTAGTACCAGTAGTTTTAGTATAGTTCCAACTCATTCCAACAAAAAGAAGGCTGAATTGTTATGTACCACTGCTACACAGTTTGAACCATCCTCCTCCAAGAGAAATTCTCTCCCTAAGAAAATTGTTGCATCATCTGTGAAGAAGAAGCTGGAGAAAGAAAGTATTCAAGTTTAGTCTTGCTCTTAGAAGAAGACTCCTAGGAGAAAGCAAATGGACTGCATCATGTGTGGTAGTACTTATCATCTGGCTAAGGATTGCATCTACAATCCTAAAAGTACTATTCACAAGGTCAAATAGAAGGGTTCTGGGAAGAAGAGGAAAGAAAGCTTCGAAGGAAAATCTGTTTCCTTCGGAAGCTCCAAAATGAATAAGAAGGCAAGTAAAAAATTGCCTTCGGAAGAAAAATTGGTCTCGGAAGAAAGGAATGCTTCCGAAGTACTGAAGCTTGCTGCAGTGAAAGCAAGATCTTCCGAAGGTCCAGTCTTCAAATCTTCTGAAGCTGCAAAAGCTCCAAAGCTTTAAAGGTCAAGCCAAATTTTCCAAAGGTGGTGGGAAGATGAAGGAAGACCGTGTGATGAAGATTCTTCATCAACAACAGCAAATGATCCTCATAGCTTGAACATAGGATCATTTACTGTTTCATTGCCTTCAACTCATTTTAACAAGCCCAAGACCAATGAGGCTTGGGTTTCCAAATATAACTAAATCATCTCTTTATGTGCAGGGACCGCAAAGGCAAACAGAAATATGTGGATCATTGATAGGGCTGCTCCAGGCACATGGCAGGCACTGAGTCCTTACTTCAAACTTTGAAAGATTTGATGGAGGACCAGTGCTTTTGGAGAGATGCAGGAGGTTACATTACTGGCAGGGGTAAGGTTACAAATAGTAAGCTCAGCATTGAGAATGTAAGCTTTGTCAAGGAGCTTGGATACAATCTTCTGAGTGTGTCCTAATTTTATGACCAAAACATCACATGCTCTTTACTGAGCATGAGTGCATTGTTCTCAAGCCCGGGGTTGACATTCCTCTAGAGCATATTCTACTCAGAGCCCCAGGAGAGGGAACATGTACAAGATGGATCTACAGGAAACATCTCCCTCTGGAGAAGTTTCTTGCTTTTGTCTAAAGCAAATAGTGATGAGTCTTCCTTTGGCATAAAAGAATGTGCCATGTAAACTTTAAAAACATAAATAAATTGATTAAGAATGATTGGTAATGGAATGCCAAAGAAAGAGTTTACAAGTGATGACCACTGTGTTGCATGCCTGAAAGGAAGCAACACAAAGTGTCTCACAAGCCAAAGGAAATGAACTCTATCACTACTCCCCTACACTTGTACATATGGATCTATTTGGCCCCACTGTGTAATGAGTCTAGGATGGACCTCTTAATGTTTAGTGATCACGGATGATTTCACAAGATTCACTTGGGTGTTTTTCCTTAGGACTAAGGATGAAACCCTAAAATCTTAAAGAACTTCATTCTAAAAATTGAGAATCAATCTGATCATAAGGTCAAGACCATAAGATGTGATCAAGGAACTTAATTAAAAACCAAATCCTTGATACAGTTTGTGATGAAAAAGGTATTTCAAGACAATATAGTGCTCCCAGGACTCCTCAGCAAAATGGTGTTGCTGAGAGGAGAAACAGGACACTTATTGAAGCTGGTAGAACCATGTTGTCTGACTCTAAACTGCCTATCACCTTCTAGGCAGAGTCTATCAACATAGCCTGCTATGTGCAGAACAAAGTTTTAGTGGTTAAGACACATGGTAAGACTCCTTATGAACTATGACACAAAAGGAGACCATTCTTTGGTTTTCTCAGAACATTTGGATGTCCTTGCACCATCTTGAATACCAAAGATCAAATAGCCAAGTTTGCTGAGAAATCAGATGATGGACACTTTGTTGGATACTCTTCTTAAGCTAAGGCTTATAGAGTATACAATCTCAGAACTAGAATCATTGAGGAGTCAGCCAATGTGACTTTCAATGAACACACACCCTGTGTGAAAGGTTCTGGTCTAGATTGGCTGTTTGATCTTGATTTAGTTACCAACTGTTTTAACAAATCTTATGAAAATGTTTTAGGATCTACAGCTAACAGATCAACAGAAGATCCTGATCCAAGATTTGAGCTGAAAAGACCAACCAAGAAGACTACTTCAGCTCCAGTGGTGACTAACCCTTAAATGAGGCTCCTATCAGCATAAGCATGACAAATACTGCTAATTCAACTGAATTGCCTTCAAATTCCAGCTCAGAGGCTCAGAATTCAGGAGAAGGAACTTCTAATGCAGGAGGAACTGGAGGTGGTGATAGTGATCAAGAACTTCTTGATGCTGATAACCACTCCATTGAAGACAACATGAATGATGTCACACACTCATTGGATCAAGTTTCTCTTGATAAATGTGCTGATGTGGTGGGAGACACCTCATTGCCATATTAGAATTTCTCTAATTTAGATCTGTCCAACCAACTTGCTGTGATCCCTCAACTTCGGATCCACAAGTCACATCCCACCACAAAATCATTGGAAATGTTGACTCAGGGTAAGAACAAGAGGACAAACTCATGAAGCCATGTTGTCTACATTCTGTTTTTATCCCAGATAGAGCCGAAGAAAGTTGAGAGGCTTTGAAGGATGGAAGCTGGTTGAAGCTATGCAAGATGAGCTGCTTAAATCAGAAAACAGAAGGTGTGGAACTTATGCCCTCTTCCTCTATGGAAGACTGTCATAGGTACCAAATGGGTATTCAGGTACAAGAAGGATGATAGAGGAATTATCATCAAGAACAAGGCTAGACTAGTTTTCCAAGGATACACTCAAGAAGAAGGGATTAATACACTGATGTCTTTACTCCAGTTGCAAGACTTGAAGCTGTAAGAATATTCTGGCTTATGCTGCATCCAAGGATTTCAAGGTCTACCAGCTTGATGTGAAATGTGCTTTTCTCTATGGGGTGATTGATGAAGAAGTTTATATCAAACAACCACCTGGCTTTGCAGACCCAGATCATCCTGATGTCTGCAAGCTTGATAAAGCTCTATATGGACTGCATCAAGCTCCAAGAAAGTGGTATAAGACACTATCAACATACCTCTGTCATCATGGATACAAAAGAGGTACTATTGATGGGACTCTCTTCATCAAAGAAATAGGGATGACACACTACTAGTTCAAATATATGTAGATGACATCATCTTTGATTCAACTAATCTAAAGCTATGCAAAGACTTTGAGATGCTGATGAAGAATAGATTTGAAATGAGTGCCATAGGGGAACTCAGTTTCTTTCTAGAATTCAAGTGAAGCAGGTTGAAGATGGCATCTTCATTAGTCAGTCAAAGTATGTACAGGACATACTTACAAGATTCAAGATGACTGACTGTAAGGTTGAAAGACACCCATAGCCAGAAACCACTCCCTTGGTCCTGATCTTGAGGGGGAGTGTGTTGATGAACATCTCTACAGGGCTATGATTGGGTCACCTATGTACCTTACTGCTAGAAGGCCTGATATTATGTTTGCCACATGTATATGTGCAAGATATCAAGCCAACCCCAAGATGTCACACCTAATCACTGTCAAAAGGATTCTCAGATACCTCAAAGGTGCTCCAAATCTAGGCCTTTGGTATCCAAAAAATTCAGACTTTAATCTGTATGCTTATACAGATAGTGATTATGGTGGCTGCAACATGACTTCAAAGTCCATATCTAGGGGATGTCAATTCCTTGGTAGAAGGATAGTCTCTTGGCAATGCAAGAAGCAATCTTGTGTGTCTGCATCAACTGCTGAAGCTGAATACATTGCTGCTGCAAGCTGCTGTGCTCAAGTACTTTGGATTCAGAATCAGATGCTAGACTATGGGTTCAACTTCAAGGAGACTCCCATCCACATAGACAATAACAGTGCCATCTCTATTACAAAGAATCATGTGCAGCACTCAAGGACCAAACACATCAACATCAGGTATCATCTAATTAGGGATAATTTTGAAAAGGGATTGATCAAACTAATCAAAGTTAACACAAATGAACAATATGCTGATCTATTCACAAAGGCATTTGATGAACAGAGATTTAAATATCTTCAGCTATTGGGATGATTAACTTTGAATAGATTTTCTTTAATAACTTAATCAACTTTATTTCCTAAAATTGTGTGTCCTAAGTTATCTATTAGATCACCTCATAAGCCCAGTTCTCTTTGGAAGAAAACTAACTTTTAACTGATATTCCTTGGATTTGTGAAAATTTACCTTCGGAAGAACTAAAATTGCCTTCGGAAGAAATTTATGTCTTTAACTCATTTAACTGCTTATCTAAGATTTACCTTCGAAAGAAATTCTTGGAGTATCTTCCGAAGCTTAAATTTGTATATAAGCACTTAAATGCATTCAAAGAACAAATATCTTCCGAAAGCAACTAGTCTCGGAAGACTATTCACTTCTTCCGAAGCCAAATTTTCAAAATTCTTTGAAATATCTTCCGAAGCAAAAACTGCACAAAGCTTCCGAAGCCAAAATTGTCTTGGAGTTTTACAACTTCCAAGAAAATAACTTTTGGGCGCACTTTTCAGAAGTAGGACCCACTTGCAAATTTCAAGTTTATCTTTTTGTCATAACTTTGTCTCAAATCCACAACATATATCTTCCAAACGATTCTATTTTGTCTCTCTAGTCTCACTAATCCTTACCCTAAAATTACCCCCAAATTTCATCTTCTTCTTCCTTTCTTCACTGTAAAGCTTCCTCAAATGGCCAACACAGATCGTCACAATGAACCTAATTTTTCCATCACCTACACAGGAAACACAATCAGGCTGCCCTGCTACACTCTGAGAAGGATCCAAGCTTCTCAGATGTGTGTAGGTACTTTCTTCGTTTCACTACTTCACCTCCCTTACAATTGATCATCCTCTCTATGAGGATCAGTTGCTTGAGTTCTGGAGAACTGTCAAGAGGTCACCATGGACGGGGAGAAGGCATGTCTGCTATAGTGCAGGGGAGGAAGTTTTCATCACTCCGGCCATCATAAACACCCATTTACAGCTGGATGATGAAGCAGGTGAGCTACCCTTTCCCAAATCTGCTGTCAACCACTCCTTTCAGCAGATGGGCTATGAAGGTGACTTCCAGTCAAAACCTTCAGGAAGGGGAAGGTCTCATCTCAATGGAAATGCCTCCTCCATGTCGTCATTCACAGCCTTTCTAACAAGCATGGAGGATGGGATCAAGTTCCAGAAGACCTCTCCTTTATAGTCCATGGGATGGTACAAGGGGTCAAGTTCAGTACTCTAGTTTGTATATACTAATTTACTTGCAAACTTGGACTCCTTAGAGTATTACATGTTCCCTAGGTATGTTCAACAATTCTCAACTGTGAGTTGGGACCACAGTTGAGGGGAACAGTAAATTCTTAAAATAGGACAAATGAGGCCGACATCTTCAAAATCTTGAAGAAGCCAATGTGGTTCTCTGGGGGAAACAACCTTGTCCTAAAAATGTTTGAGCTATTGCTCAGGGTGAAAACTAGCAGCACCAGCTAGTGTTGAACCAACACCCTCACCTCTCAACCACCTCAAACACAGCCTACCATCACCATCACCTAAAAGAAAATCCCAAGAACCCCTGCACTTGCTACTAAGCATGTGCAGCCCCCATATCAGAACCCATACAGGAGGAAGTGGAATCTCGAGCTCCACTTCCCTGAGGAGCAACCACTCCCATCTTTCCACCACTCAGTGTGAGGTTCTCATGCTCAGCTGATGAGCTCATAACCCCAAACAGCCTTAAGCCATCACTCTGGTCTCATACTCTAGTGATCAACTTCTGGGAAAGCTACCATCCCAACCTCTTGATCTAAACGCCCCATTCCAGCCTTGACTTCTATTCTGATGAAGATTTGGGCTTCAGTGAGTACATGAGTCTCTCCTCTCTTCCACACTCAAGGAGAGATGAGTACTCCCTCCCCCATCTCTAGCCCACATCAGCAACCCTACTGAGGTGGATCCTTCTAATTATTAGGAATCCATATGGAAGAGGCTATCACTTTGAAGTGATACATCACTAGACCTCTACCATGGCAACCCAGCCTCTTGACATTCTCTGGAAGTTGTCATTGGGCAGGGGAAATCAGCAGCCAAGAAACCCATGCTGGTGGTGAGGAAGAAGACTTAGGTCCAATTCTCTCATCCCCAATGATTCTTCATCTAAAGTGAGGGAGTCTGCAACAAAAGTGCACAAACTGTCACATCTTTGCACCTATTTGTTTCAAAGATAGCTCACCTGGAATCTCAGGTGACTATCTTACAGAAGAGGGTCAATGACCAGCAACTTGAGATCACCGATCTCAAGGGCAAGTTGGCTGAGAGACCATGAGGACAACTCATCAGGTCCACAAGAACCTGTGGATGTCATGGATAATCTCCCAGCTCACCTATGCAAGAGGTGATGCTACCAAAAAGGGGGAGAAAATTCTGACAATCACAGAACCTGAGAGTTCTTCCCAGAGTATGGACATAGAGGAATCACCATCCTCTCTTGCAGATGTTCATACTCAGCAACCTCCTTAGACAGTGATCTACATTTGCTCATCAACAACTGTTTGAGGAGGGAATACCAAGAGCAATGTCTGCCCCTTCTGAGAACCAATCTGGGGTTGGGGGTATGACAGTAATAGGAGAGCTCTTGTGATCTCTAGAGCTCAGGTCAACTAGAAGTTCTCAACATTCACACCTGAGTTTCTATGAGAGCATCAACTTCTACCACTTGTCAACCCAAGCAATAACAGACAAGCAGCAAGATTGGTAGAAAGAATCCAAGAGTGCTAGAAGGAGTTTAAATTGAGATCAAAATTATATAGACAGAGGTAGCAGGAGAGATCTTTGGTCAACTGGATGTTGAGGTAGACCCGGAGATTAGCTTCGAAGGAAAACCTTGACTGAAGGCCCAGAGGTTGAACCTGTGAACCATGAGACAGGATCTCCCTCTGACCACCCATTACCCTCAGTGAAACACCAGCTGGTGTGGTGTTTCCAACCTCTCTCTGGCCAGGCTTGACAGCTGAACCAAGCAATGAAGGCCAAAGCTCTCTCCAGCCTGAGTCACCAAAGCCTGTGGTTGACAAAGGCAAAAGGAAAATGATCCTGAGGAGATTGAGGAGGAGAAGAGAGAGAGGAAGAGGAAGTGATGGGAGAGAGTTCAAGTGGTTCCCTAGAGTTTATGGAAGCTCAATCAGGGCTGCCCCCAGGCTAAACACTCAGGAAGATGAGTTAAGGGCAGCCAGGCTAAACTACCTGGGAACTAGAAACTATAATGTTGATGAACTCATCTCTCCACTTAGATGAGTTGAATGAACGGCTGACACAGAGCTATCAAAGGAGAGGAAGGAAGCAGAGGATGCAGCGTTGCTCCTCAAGCATAAGGAAGAAATGAGGCTGAAAAGACTCTACAAGAACATTCCTGTCCTCTCCCCAGTTCAAGAAAGTCCTAAGCCAGAGACTGTGGCCACTGAACAACCTCAGGTAGCAACTGAAGAAGAAAGACTAAAGATGATCAGCTAGCTGAGTGCCACAGGTCTCTATCAGGCAGATGCACTTCTTCCCTTACCATCTGAGTACATATTGTTTGAATAAAATAAGCAGATGGAAAAAAAAGCTAAAAGAGAAAAACAAGCTGAAAAGAAAAAATTAAGGGAAGAAGCTGCAAAGTCAAGGGCCATCATCCACAAAAGCCAAAAGAAGTCTGCTGACAGACAAAGGATGATGAGCTTCTTGAAGCTGTATGGATTCTCCGGAAGGAGGCTTGGCCCTATGTCTCTATTCACAATGGATGAGCATATCAGGGTAATCAAGCAGAAGATAAAGAAGGGAGAGTGGTGGACTTGCATTCTCCACAAGTCCAGCTCAACCGAAGTTAAGGTGAAGGTTGAACCCACTGAGATACCACAACCTGAACCTGGAGCTGCATCTCAGCTAACTTCATCTTCTGATCTACAGCAGGGTCCTCCTCTCTCTCCTTCTGAACCTGTAAGAGAGGAGATCCTAACTGAGGGGCACTCAACTGAACAACCGGTACTCAAGACCAGTCCCCTCAGTTAAAATCATCAAGGAGAAGAAAAAGGATGGCCAGAAGATCAACTTCAAAGAGAAAAAGAAGAAAGGCATCCACCTCCCAACCTCAGGATGAGTCAGAGCATCCTGAGGAAGTGCATGAAGAGGTCTCTCAACAAACTCCAATCATAGTAGAGCCTCTTGCTATTAGAAGACAAATTATGTCATGGTCTTATGATGAAGATCAAGACAGATGGTATGTCATAAGAGATCAGGAAGGCATGCATGTCTATTCCTCAGAAGACATGCTCAATCTTCCTCTGCATGATCTCTTTGACATAAGAAGGTTCTATGTTAGTCTGAAGGATCCAGACCTATTGATGAAGAAAGGTATGCTGAGGATCCTAATATGGACTATCAAAATCTAAAAAACTTCTTTGTTTTGGTAGCATCAGCCTAGGGGGAGTTTGTAAGATCATCTGAAGATTATGAGGCTGATACAACCAACAAGCCAGAACAACCAGGTCTTCCATACATGCACTAAGGAACAAAGATGAACTAGCATTGGAAGTCTTACACTCTCAAATGTGTCAAAGTGTAAGATCTTCCGAAGCTAACAGTTCAGAAGGAGTTACTTCGAAAGTTTCACACTCAAACAGAAAATTATTCTAAGTGTGAAATCTTCCGAAGCCAAAGACCAGCATCTTCCGAAGCGAAAGATGAAATCTTTCAAAGCTTCAGAGATAAAGTCTTCCGAAGCTATGAAGACTGATTTCTTCATAGGACAGAGAAAATATGTTTTCTCTAAATCAACTTTTGATAAAGCTGACACACTTTCCGCTGCCTGCTATGGTGGTTCACCTGCTTTACACAAGTTGGTGAAACTTCCATGCTTTATCAAAAAGTAGGAATGGTCTTTGTTTGTAACTTACCTTACTTGTTCCTATAGACTTTTTGTATTAGGAAAAGTCAGTGAGCTATGGCATGTCATAGTCACTAGTCAAAAGGCAATCTGCCTTCTGACTTTAGATTGATCTTGTTGTCTAGATTAGTCAAATCCCAACTGTCTTTACATGTAAGTGACGGTTGTAGGTTGTAGTATAAAAGTGTCTCAGGTCCTTGTAATTTATTTATGCTTTAAACACTTGTAAAAGACTTGAGATCAATATACAATATCCTTGAAAAACCAATCTTGTGTTCTTGTGTTGTTTTAGTTCTGTCTCTTTAATTTACTTGTGTTCTTAGTATCATATGTTAAGTATTAGTTTCCTATTTGAATTGTTAAGTGATTTAAGATCTCTCCTCTGTTTGAATTGCATCAGCCTCATAATCTTCAGATGATCTTACAATAATATGTATACATATATATATATGTATATATATGTATACATATATATGTATACATATATATATATATATATATATATATATATATATAATATATATATATATATGTGTGTGTGTGTGTGTGTGGTGTATATATACATATATATGTATATATACATACAAATACATACATACATACATACATACATACATACATACATATAACATAATCATATATATATATTATAATATATATATATATATATATATATATATAATATATAGTTAAGGATAAGGATAGGGATAGAGATAAGAAAACCCTTGTGAATGCTCTCTTATAGTGTCCATACGTTTTAACAAGTATATAGTTTTACAAATTTCTCTTAAAAAAAACCTTAATTATTTATTTTTTTTATAAAGGGAAACTTCATGAATAATGAGTAAATTTAAGAGTGTTCATTAGGTCACACATCTTTTTATTTGTTCCAATTATCTCACTAAAGTTTAGAAGTGTTCAAATTAGGTGACTCATATTTTTTAATTTTTTTAAATAATATACAATTTTTTCAAATAATTCGGTTTTTTATACATATTGTTACTTTTTAAATATATTAATTTTTTAAAAGTATTTTACAATTTATGAATGCACCTAATTAAAACAATCCTGAAATTTTAATCACCTGATTAGAATAAAAAAAATTTATGGAGTGACTTGATCATAATAAAAAAATTAGAATAAACTAATTAGAACAATCTTATAACCTAATTATTTTTAATAGTTAAATTACAAAGGTTATGACTATTCAAGAGTGAGTATGACATAATTTTATTAACTTTGAAAGGAGGAATATAAAATCTTTTAAAGTTATTCTTACAAGAATGAAAAGGTGTGACAAGAGGGTACCTATAGCCTATCCTCAATGTATTTTATTTTGGTCCATCACTAATATTCAAAAAGAAATAAATTCAAGAAATAGTTACACATTTTGCTACTTGTATGTAGAGATGGGCAAATCGGGTTTGGGCCGCACCCGGGCCGGGTACAAACCGGGTTTGGGCCCAACCGGTTTTTTGTACCCGGGTATCGGTGAACCGGGTACGAACCCGGGTCGGGTTCAGCGGCATACAAACCCTACCCGGTATACCCGGGTAGGGTCGGGTCGTTCGGTTCGGTTCGGGTATGAAACCCGGGTTCAACCGGGTTTTTTCTTTTTTTTTTTTTTTTCTTTTCTTGTGTGTGTGTCGAACACCGGGTCGTATGTTTTCTTTTTCTTATTTTTCTTTTCTTTTTTTTCTTTTTATTTTTCTTTTGCTATACCGGGTTCACTTGAATGACAAAAATTTAAACAACTTAATATATAAAATATACAAATCTTGGGCAAAAAGGTTACACTTATAATATACAAATATTAAATACTTTTTATATAAAACATTGAATGACAAAGAAATTAAAAAGACATGAAACACATATAATATTAAAACAACTTAAAAATACTAAATAAATCAATAAAAAATAACCAATATCGTCTAATTTTATTACTACGAGATGCTTGATCAATGCTAATTCTTCATCGGATATGCCAGAAGATAATCCGTCTTCTACCTCTTCATCATGTACTTTAGCTTCGAGTGTAATCTCGTCTTCGAGGCTTGTTTGGTATTGTATCGATCTGTTGCGTCTAAGTGATCCTTTAAACAAATGTACATCTCCACTGCTTTCGGAGTTAGTCTTGTTCTCCGTAATGATATTACCCTGCCACTAAGGAGAAAAAACAGATTTCGAAGCTACCATAGAGCTAGACGCTTAGTAAATCACGGGCCATAGCAGAAAGAATCGGAATTGAGATTCTTTTCCTTTCCACCAAGCCAAAATATCGAATGCACGATAATCTTCGGTAGTCATAGTGGAAATAAAATCCGTTTCACTAAATAGGCACTAGTTAAGTTTACACCGGTATTTAAATTTTCAAATAATACAATTAATCATTTTTTCTTGTTTCCATAATTTTAAATAATAACGTTTAAGTGTAGTACGAATTACGTGGGTGTAACGAGGTTGAAGCGTCTCTCGAATTAAGTTGGTCAACCGAGGATTGTCGAAGTGACTAAAAGGCAAAGCTTCTTGAATCGCGAACTTCGCCATTCGATCTCGAACCGTATAACATCGTAATTAAAGATTCCACCGTCCCACCCAATTGTGTTGTTGTGAATCGGATTACTTTTTCAACGACTTACAAAACTTCTTGCTAATGTGTTGTTTAAAGTCGTGTTAGAATCTTTAGCAAGCAAAGCTCCACAAAAACTTGCAACGAGCTTTTACAGGCCCGTCACTCAACTCAACCATATCCCAATTGCACCAAACATCCATGTTACGATTGTGTGCAAGAACACGAACGACGGTTAGAGCGTTGGACGAACCTTGACCAACGGAAGATTGTGAGTGAGCCATATCAAGATTGAAGAGAGTGAAAGTGTAAAACGAGAGAGTGAACGTGTAAAACGAGAGTAAACGAGAGTATTTTTTGCGTTTTTTGCGTATGTTTTTGCGTTTGAGACTTGGGTACTAAACCATATCAACCCACACCTATTTATACTAACTTATAAGCCTAAAAGTGACAAAAAAACGGCCAAAACTCGATCCCAACGGCTATATAGCCGTTAAAAAACGGCTACTTTAAAAAAAAAACTGTCAAAACCGGGTCCAACCCGGGTTCAACCGGTTCCGGTTTGGGTCGGGTCGGGTCGGGTTCGGGTCGGGTTCTAAGAAATTCTAGAAAATCATACCCGGTTTCAACCCTACGGGTTTTTTTCGGGTCCAAACCGGATATACATATACCGGGTCGTACCCGTACCCGGTTCCGAGTCGTACCCGTACTCTGTTCCGGGTCGGGTCCGAACCCGGTTTTTACGCCCACCTCTACTTGTATGTGTTTGAGGTCTCACATGTTTTGCGGTCAAATTTGTTTCTCAAATCATATATATCCACTAACGGATCTGCATCAAAGTCAACAAATGCACACGGAATGTATATGAAAACAAAATTGTAACATTTATATGTTTATGGAATATTAATTAGTGCAATGCATTTCTTTATCGGCAACTCAGAAACTTATATAATTTACCTTTAATTCTACATTATAACTGAAATATATCAATCCGTCATTGAAGTAGCTCGAACCATTAACATGAAGGAAACTTCAACACTCTAAACGTTTTGAAATTTGACCCCACCCACCACCGTTAATTCGTACGGTTGTAGACAAGGGGCCCTGAGGGGGGCAGGGTGTGGGCGACCCCAGGGCCCAATCTCATCGGACCGAAATTTTTAAAAACAATTTATATTATATATGTATTATATATATTTTCTATAAACAACTAGGCTATTAACAAACTTATTAGTAAACCCAACACAATTTTATTATTTTGATTTATTGAAACTTGTGCCCATAATTAATATTTAATTTTAGTCCACTACCATTTATTCAATATTAACTCATTCTCAAAATGTTAGGAGAGTCTCACGATCGCTTAAGTAAGTAAATTAGATTATTTTGCCACAATACATTTGTTTATTGGTAAAACAATTCTTGTCGTATTATAGATTTTTAACACAACGTTATCGACTTTATATTATAGGGACCCATTTTGTTCGAGGACTCTCGGGACCGGCTCTTGTTATAGATGCACGAACATGTATCATCAGCAAGGAAGCACCTAAAATGAAATGGGAACCCAAGCAAATTCATAACTACGTATTAGGTTAACTCATTAGTAAACGTGTACTACACGGGTTAAATAAAAATACATAAAACTAATATTTAATTTGCTTTAATTTAAAAATCATTATCATAAATCATATGATATCTAAACTTTAGATTGAGTTTTGATTATTAAAAAACCAAATTCTGATTATTAGGAT
>CM046437.1:5648926-5651996 GCA_025506505.1 Flaveria sonorensis
TATTCTGACAGCTTTGAAAACTTATTTATATCAAGGAAAAATAAGAGATTTGGGATAGAAAACAAAACTAATTATTTGGTACAAAATTCGGGTGAAAGTTTCTCGTAAATCGTTATAACTGACAATTTTTCAAGTTAAGTATTTATGTTTTATAACCTGAATTATTAAGTTGAAAAATATAGTTATTCTTATAAGAAATAAACGATGAGCTAGGGAAAAAAATTAGTGATGTCAATAGGTGCCTAGTTAGTTAAGCTTTACGTACTGAATGATGACTCTAGGTGGAAAGATAGGTATATTTTATCATGTCATATGTTAATTAAAGTCTTATTTTTAGGTATTTAAATAAATAATGAACTTTTACAAGTCGTCAACTAGTCTTTCAAAACTTTGATTAATAATTCTAAAAACGTTTTTACTTTTAGACTAAGTAAGTTAGGTGAACAACATTCTCATAAGCATGTTCTTTGGTTATTAATTAAATCCTTCGCGTATAGGATCTTGTTTGACTGGTGCGAGGCTATCTTGATCTATTACTTGATCGCGTTTGAAGGTGAGTGCTTCGGCCCCATTTTAAACATTGTTTTTATCTAACTGTTTTGGGGGGGAAAGCATAACTATTATAATATGATGGGTAAACAGGATTATATATATATATATATATATATATATATATATATATATATATATATATATATATATATATATATAATGTTATGAAGTATAAGTCGGGTCAGTAGTATATGTGTATACTGTTGAGCCCCAAAATCCCCCCCATAATCATTAGTCTCGGGGAGGCCACAAACTTATATTGGTAGATCTATAGGGTTAGAAGGCTCCGCTCTCACGATCAGTCGCTCTGGTCAGGTTCTAGCGAGTGAGTTTATTTGTTTGGACTGTTGTGGGGCAACGACGTGTTTCTTGGTTTGATTATGGACTTATGACCAAAGTTAATCATAATACCTAGCTAGTCTATGATAATTATATTATTATCTCTTTTACATCATATTGCTTTCGAAAACTGAATGTTTGTAATTTTAAAAACCCGAACGCTCACCAACTTTATGTTGACCCGTTACTCTTTATGCTTTTCTGAGTTGTAGGTACGCTCGATTAATGGAAATGTGTTCTGGGAAGTCAAACGTGTCTGTTGATTACTTGTTGTGATATTTTGTATAAAACTTGCTATTTTCACAACTAAATAAGTTTTGTTGTTAACTATGTTTAAACTCCACTCTACTTTATGACTAAGAGTATGATAAACCTTATTTACTAGTAGTCAAGTTGTTGTATTTTGTTAACGTTTGACTATGATCGTTGGTAAATTCCAACTTCCGTCACCACCACATCACGTGACATTCCGCTTCGATTTTTGGGGTGCGACACTTATCCTCACGCCCGAGCTTGATCACAAGACCACCCCCAAGGTCCTTTGTGGCAAGTAATGGCTATTTATTTTGGTAAGAGCTGGTTGGTACTACTTTTAAAGGGAAGACAGTGAAGCTTGTACTATCATTTGAACCGAAGGAGTTTTTAGTTTCGTAGTCCATCCTTGTATTTTTTTCATCTGGGCTGATTACTAAACTCTCGTGCTTTCCATTTTCTGCGATTGATTTTATGTAATTAAAGAATATATCATCGGTTTAATCTTGTGAGATATTGACATCATGAGTATATGATGTTATTAAAAGAAATTATTATTTTTGAGATCTGTAAAAACCTATGAAAATATTTATTAGTTGGTTATGGAATGTAGTATGGGAAACCATTTTGATTCATAAGTTAACATCTATTTTTGTTTATGGGAGTTAGGACTTTGATTAATTATTATGAACTTTGATTCATAACAAATCATTACTTTCACCAACATCTTTCTAGAGTTTGTTTATGATTGGTTTACGATTTCTTGTTGATAAATTAATCTTGAATATATTCTTTACCTTGATCAGTAATGTGATTTTCATTTGATTGTTCCATAGTTGATTGTGATAAATTTCATCCAGTTGATTGATTCAAATAGAAGATGATACTGTATATGTTACGAAAAGTCGGGTATTTGCATCAACATGTGAGATCAGGGCCCAATCACCAATACACGAGCGTTACATTTTCCGGATAAGGTCCATGTATAAGATAAAATTGATATACAAAGACTACTGCTTAGCTAAAAACTCATTTAGAAACACTTTTACTTTGGCTATCAAAAGATGGACAAAAAAACTAGTTGAAAATGATGAAGTGGAACTAGAACAAGATCACCGTGGGCAATTTCGTTATAATTGATTTGTCTTATAGTGTGAGTCATCATTTTATAATGTTAGGAGAATCTAACGGTTTAAAAAATTGTCATATTTGAATACCTTCATGTATTCAACCGTGTGAATGTTTGTGAGCTAGAAAACGATCCTAACATTGTTTTATATTGATCTAAGGCTGAGCCAATTGACCACATACGACTACATCTTCAAATGTAATATGGTTCGGGTTGCAAACAGTGTTATAAGACTTGGTCTAGGTGGCCAGGTACTCGTCTAGTGCTTGGTAAGACGCCGATGTGATTTTCTTCAAGTCGGTTAACCTAATTTGAAATCGGTCCAACTTGGTCAAATAAGATTTTCTCTATTTTCACCGATTTTCGTTGTTTTACACCAAAATTGCTAGCCGATTACTATAAAGATGGCTCAAATCGACCAAACCCGAGTGCCGATGACACCGGTTCCTAATATGACCGTCTAGTCTATTTGTCTACTCCGGTTGTGGAAACGTTACATTTTAGTGTTGTAGGTTTAAAGTAATTTTTATAATGGGGAATTTGATATTTTTTCCTCCTTTACCCTCTTTAATGATTTTTTCTTCTATATTTTAACTAGCTTTAGTAAACTCGTGTATTACATGGATTTAAATTAAAAAATATTAAATAAAATGAATCCATATTTTAAGATAAGATATAATTTAAATCTTCCTTATTATAAATAGAACGAAAATTTTATTTCAAAACAATCATTTTAAAAAATATCATTTTAAAATTTTTCTTATTATAAATCCTAATTTTAATTATTTCTTATTTATA